>CM053583.1:384331599-384352686 GCA_028627135.1 Pseudochirops cupreus
ATTATTTATAGCCCTTTGGGCATAGTTCCAGATTGCTCTCCAGAATGGTTGTATCAATTTACAACTCCACCAACAATGCATTAGTGTTCCAATTTTTCCACATCCTCTCCAGCAGTTGTTATTTTCCTGTTTTGTCATCTTAACCAATCTGACTGGTGAAATGTGGTACCTCAGAGTTGTTTTGTTTTGCATCCCTCTAATCATTAGTGATTTAGAGCATCTTTTCATGTGACTATAGATAACTTTAAATTCTTCATCTAAAAACTACCCGTTCATATCCTTTGATCATTTATCTATTGGCAAAAAACCCCTTGTATTTTTGTAAATTTGACTCAGTTCTCTATATATTTAAAAATGAGTCCTTTATCAAAGACACTGGTTATAAAAATTCTTTCCCAGTTTTCTGCTTCCCTCCTAATCTTGGTTGCATTGACTTTTTTTGTGCAAAACTTTTCAATTTAATGTAATCAAAATTATTCATTTTGCATTTCGTAATGTTCTCTATCTCTTGTTTGGTCATAAATTCCTCCATTCTGTATAAATCTGACAGAAAAGTATTCCTTATTCCCTTAGTTTGTTCATAGTATCAGCCTTTATACCTAGATTATGTATTTGGACTTTATGCTAGTATACAGTGTCAGACATTGGTCTATGTCCAGTTTCTGTCGCACAATTTTCCATTTTTCCCAGAAGTTTTTGTCAAACAGTGAGTTCTTATGCCAGAAGCTGGGTATCTTTGGGGTTATCAAACATTAGATTGCTATAACCATTGACTACTGTGTGTTATGTACCTAACCTATTCCACTAATCTACCTTTCAATTTTTTAGCCCTTATGAAGAGGTTTTGATGATTGCTGAGTTATAATACAATTTAAGATCTGGTATGGCTAGACCACCTCCCCTAGCGTTTCTTTTCATTAATTCCCTTGATATTCAGGACATTTTATTCCTCCAGATGAGTTTTGATATTATATTTTCTAGCTCTACATTTTTTGGTAGTTTGATTAGTATGGCACTGAATAAGTAAATTAATCTAGGTAGAATTATCATTTTTATTATATTAGCTCAGCCTACCCATGAGCAACTGATAGTTTTCTAATTACTTAGATCTGACCTTATTTGTGTGAAAAGTATTTTGTAATTATGTTCACATAGTCCCCAGTTTTGTTTTATCAGGTAGACTCCGAAATATTTTATGTCTATAGTAACTTAAAATGGAATTTATCTTTCTATCTCTTGTTGTTGAGCCTTCTTAGGAATATATAGAAATGCAGATGATTTATGTGGATTTATTACAAGAAGCCATCATTTTAAAAAATATATGAACAAAATGAATAATTAATTCTGCCTGAGCCCCTGCTGAGCCATCCATCTTACCAAGTCTTTATCCAACTACATGAATTTTCATCATCATAGAATTCTAGTCTTTTAACATGATGAACAAAATAAGGTTCCTAAGTTCCACATATTTGAGTGTGTGCAAATGCCTCAATTTGGACTGGGTCCTCACTCATTACACTATGCTGGGTTGAAAGAAGACACGAGAAAAGGCAATTGACCCCTGAATATATTGGTCAGTGTTGTTAAACATACTTCCTCCTCTTTTGTGTTTTTTCATTATAAGAGATATATTTAGGTCATGTAACTTGTAGTTATTTTTAAAATTTCCATGTAAAATACATAATTGACAGATGTGAACAACCAAATTAACATTTTATTGAAACATGTAAGCATTGTCATGAGCCAAGAAATTTGAGTGGAGTTATACTTTCTAACCCACGTGTTGATGCATTTGCCTCAGAGACAGGCACAGAACACAAAATCATCCCACTCAAACTAACCCTGATACATATCTAGTAAGGATAACTTACAAATAAAAATTAAGAAATGTCCATAAACAATATAACGTGCTTTCACATATCAAGGCCATTGGACACAAATAATGGTAGAAGAAAGTATGGTTGGTTCTGTATCAATATATCTCCACTAATGAAAAAAATCAACTCAGGTTGTATTACTGATGCTCATTCCTGGCCAAGAACTTTCAATATTCCAATAGAAACTTGATTTGTTACCATGGCTACTCCCTCCACTTATTTAGATAGGAATGTCTGTACCCAGTAACAGTAGCCATAGAGGGTAATGTGGCACAGTGGATAAAAAGTGTAATTTGAGATTCAGGAACATGTGACTTCAAATTCTCTTTTTCATACCTACTAGTGATATTTCTATGGGATAGTTATTTAACCCCTCACTGTTTCTGGCAAAATCATAGCTTGTGCATCACCTTTAATCTCCATTTAAGGTTAACTTCATCACTAACCTTTTGAAAAAAGTATGGATAAAATAAGATAATTATGAAATCTAAAGTATTGCTGTAAGAGTCTATGTCAAATAGAGATGAGATAATTCTCTGCACATTAAGGAAAAGACAAAATTGCCTTTAAAATGGACTTAATTTATTTTGGTCAGAACTATCTATATTATCTACCTAAAATGTCCCAATTAACCAGTCCAGATTTCAAATCTCCTTTTCAGTATGAAACAAGAGTAGAAACACAATTCTTTGGGGTAGTTTTGGGGAAGTAGACACATGAAACTTCTGCATAAAAGAATCTCATTGTTAATAGCCACAGAATATTTTATCTTCTTAATGGATTTTTGAAGCATCAGTGTTGTGATTTAGCCTCTAATCCAGTTTCAGTTTTAATTTTGGTCAAACAAAATCATCACATGTGTAAAACTCAAGATTTTTATTTTGTTGTTGTTCATAACCAAAGAAGTAGTTTTCTGTCCACAGACCTATGCTACTTAGAAGCTGATTTTTCCACCTTTATTCTATTCTAAGATAGTTTTTAGTTTTGTTTTTTGTCATCCCATTGGATTTTTCTGCCCTTCCATTGTTTCTTAGACCAGGGCTTCTTAAACTTTTTCCACTCTTGATCCCTTCAACACTTCTTAAACTGTGGGTCACAGCCCCATGGGATCAGTTTAAGTGCCTGAGTATATTCTGTATATTTGCACAAGTATTCAAAGAGAAAGAGATAATGAACTAGAGGAGGAAAAGGACTGTACATCAGAAATACAATATCAGCAAATCAATTACTCTTCTAAAAGTGAAAATACACACACACAAATATGTGTGTATTTATGCATACAATTGTGTGTATACATATGTATGCATAGGCAAATATACACTCAGTAATGCAGCCAAAGAGAAAAAAAAAAGCTGAGGTCAAATCAATGTCCCTTGGCTTGGAAGACTGGCATTTAAAGGAAATAAAGTAGGATTACACTTCTAGCCTAGGGCAGAATGACAATCTACAATTTATCCAGATCCAATGTGTGCTGTTTCTAAGAAGCTTTACTCTCTTGCTAGAAGTTTTTTCCTAACAGTTTAGTGGATGGCATATGTGCATAGAGTGGACCCCAAGTCACTTACATGCCAAGACTTCACTGCACCTTTATGGATTTTTCAAACTATTACATTTTATTTCTTTGTTTTCATATGCCCAGTGAAGCATTAGCACTGTGATCTATCCTCTAATCCAGCTTCAATATTAATTTTAACAAACAAAGCCTTTTCAGATATAAAACTGAAGGGTTTTCTCCTAACAAAAGAGACAGTTTCCTGTCTTCAGACTTATTCTATATTTGAGCATAAGGTTATTTGAATTACAGATGATCAGTATGACAACCACATAGCAATAATGCTTTCAACTCTGCTCATTTTTAAGGGTTAATGCTGTGCCTCCCTGTTCCCATGAATGAATTGAAATATGAAATGAAATAAAATATTGAAATATGTATTTTAAAGCAGCTTACCATGTGCCAAGCATTATGTTTAGTACTGAAGATAATAGGGCAGAGATTGTGTGTGTGTATGTATATGTGTTTGCGTATGTGTGAGAGAGAGAGAAAGAGAGGAAGAGAGACAGAGACAGAGACAGAGAGACATGGAGACAGAGAGACAGAGAGATAGAGAGAAAGAGAGAGAGAGAAAGAAAGGGACAGAGAGAGAGAGAAAGAGAGAGAAAGAGAGAAAGAGAAAGAGAGAGAAAGAGAGAGAGAGAAAGAAAGAGAGAGAGAGAGAAAGAAAGTTTCTGTTCTTAAAGATTATAAATACTCCCAGAGAAAAGAATTAAAAGAGAATAAAGTGCTAGGCAGCATTATGACTAGGAAAATTCAAGAAAAGACACACAGTGGTTTTGAAAAATCCATGTCTGGTTTTCTTTGTTTTCCTCTTTGATCAAATTTGAGAGAAAAAAAATAAATGGAATCTTTCTCTACAAGTTGCAAGAATATTGTAATCAAAGTCTATTTCAGAAAATTGTTGCACTCAGAATAATGGTCTACATAGTTTGTTTTTCAGGACAGGAACCTCTGCACTATAAAAATTGCATTAAGGGCTTAGCATAATTATAATAATAACAGTGATAATAAGAACAGCTGATGTCTCTGCAGTGTTTTAAATTTAACAGTGTTTTATGTACCTATCTCCTCTGCTCTTCACAACAAATTTGTGAGGTAGGAAATTCTCCCGTGGAGAATGATCTATGCATTAGAAGAATTCACATAACTAATTAGAGCATCTTTATGAGATCTGTTAGTATACATACTTACATTCTAATGAATAACTGCTCCTTCAGGAGTCAGTCCTTTTAGATTCATCCAAGATTAGCTAAAGTTTCCTAATTCCGCCACCAGATCAGTTTAATAAAGCAGTCTCACCAATTCTAGAAGAACCTGAAAATTGTTTTACAAAATGAAGTGGGAGGGGAGTAGTGGGAAAGACAATGTGATAGAGCTCGATGTACAGAAATAGAAACTAACTTAAAACTCTAGCCAAACAACTCAGATTCTTTAAGTGCCAGGAACTACATGAGATGCTAAGGATAAAAAGACAAAAATTAAATCTACCCTACCCTCAGGGAGTTTACATTCCACTGGAGAATAATAGAGGCAAAGATTAGAACCCTCTACTAGACCCAAAATGCTGAGGCACAATGTTTTTGTCCTCTCCACTGTGGTGGCGGGGCTTTCTGCTTCCAACTCACATCTGTAGTATAGACCATGCACAGTTGTTGGGGATTCTGGCCTGTAACTTGAGTAATTAGATTTCTTTTACTCATAATCTTAGACTCACTAAGTCTTCGACCTCAGTCAGTGTCTTTGGGAAAATTATTAAAGCTTAGGCTTGGTTTGTATCAGGTGTTCTCTCTTCAAGATAAAAACAACCTTAGACTTTATTTCCTCTAATCCAGAGGGGTATCAATATGTAAACCTAAACTGGTCTCTGCCCTCTCCATTTCAATGTGGGCTACAAATCAACATGGCCGTATCGTTCCTTTGATTACCTCACAGTTTTAATGCATTGGCCCTACCACCAGTTATACTCTTGTCTCTTTTGTCATATTGCAAATTAAGAATAAAAATTAGAAGCAGCTAGGTAGTACAATGGATAGATCATTGGATCTGGAGTCAGGAAGACTTGATTTCAAATCTGGCCTCAGACAATCACTAGTTGGTTTGCCCTGGGCAAATTACTTAATCTCTATCTGCCATAATTGCCTCAACTTCAATAGATAACAATAGCACCAACCCTGGTTGTAATAAAGATCAAAAGAATTAATTGTAAAGTGTGAGTTTAATAGAAACATTCTTTCCCATTTTCCCATTTCCCTTCTCCCCCCATAGCTCAGTAACAGTATTAATAATTTCTATGGCTGATAGAACACAAAAAAATGATATATGCCAGCTGGTTAATGTTAGACTTGATTTTTCTAGAAATTCCAGAAGCATTCATAGAATTGAAAAATAATGAAGGACCCCTGTTATACATATATATTCATTTATAATATTTAGTGGAAAATTATTAACTCAATTTAACCTTCACAAAATCTACTTCATCAATTTCATAATATGTTCCTATAATGCAGCCTTGTTAATAGGCATAAAATATTTACCAGCCCATAAAATCACTTCCCCCCTAGCCTTTTGACTCCCCCAGGAAATTCACAGCTAGTAACATGAATGAAATTTGCATCTTTTCCTCCTCACTTGGCATTAATTACTTCTTGCTCAAGGTAAAAATGTTTAATCTAAGGAATTTTTTTTAAAGACGCAAAGTCATCCTAAGTAGTCTACCTCTCATAGTTTTAATTCACGTGTTAGCATTTTTACTGATATTGCCAGACTGGCTATCTACAAATCTCTGAATCCATTTTGTAGGTGGCCTAAATTTCCTAAAAATCCTCCCCTCCCTCCATCATACTTTGTATCTGGAGATCTGATTTTAAGTAGCCAAGAAAGCACTGGAGTTAGTTGTTGAATTCCCAACAATCTTATAAGATGATAGCTGTAGAACTAAAAGGGTCTTCAGAAGTCAGATAGACCAATCCTGTTATGCAGATTAGGATATTCCAGGTCACAGTAAAAAGTAGAAAGCAGAAACAGAATTAAGTAGCATCTCCTAACTTTGATGGAATCCTCCATTCTGTCTCTAGATAGTATAATATGTAAACTTAAGGGGACCTCAGAGCCCATATGGTCAAGAATCCCTTTTATAATGAGCCCAAGGAGGAACCATCAATTTATCAGTGAATATTTATTAAGCACTTACCAGGTTCCAGGAACCTCATTAAGCACTGGAGATACAGAGGACTCATAAAATTACTTGCTTTAAAGGAGCTCCCAGTCTAGTAGATTAGTTTATTTAATTAGTTTAATGATCTCTTTGTAGGATCTAGTATTTACCAGGTCCGTTCATTCCAATTTTGGACAGTTATAATTGTTAAGAAATGTTCCTTTTATCATACCTTAACTTTGATTTCTCCATACTACCTTCTTTTTATATGCTCCTAATCTCCCATCTAACCACAAAATGTAACTCAAACAGGCAGTGAGAGATAGTGTCATAGTAAATGGAGAATTGTCCTCAAAGATCAAGAAATTCATTTTCTGACACACAGTGACTATGTGACTTTCAATAAGTCACTTATTCCCTCACTTTAAGTTGGAGATAAGGTGCTGACCTGCACTGGTAGGAGTTTCCTTTGCAGGGAGTTTCCTATACCAGTAACCTAATATTATCCCTGTGGGGCCACTATATTTGTTTTTAAAGGGAATTTGGTATTCTATTCTTAGATACAAGTCACTACCTGGGCTAAATAATTCACCTCCTTCTTTCCCTCTTCCGTAATGTTTCTCCATTCTCCACTCTATTAAGTTTAGTTGAATTCTACCTACCACAAATGATAAAAGCTCATTTGACACACACAGGAACCAAATGAAATCATTGGCAAGTCTTTTGTCAGTTTTCTCAAGGGTTGCAATCAAAGTTCATGGTCTCTGAGTTCATTCTTTCTTTCAGGCAGTCTGTTCTTCTAGAGCCATAAATTAAAATCTCCCCAGTTCTCCAGTCTCCTCAGTTCTTAATTTCTCATTAGAGAGGTTTTAGTGGGTCCAGAGTGTTCGACCATTAAGTAATATATATTGGCTTTGAGAGGTTTTTCTCCTCAGTTACTCTCATGTTGTGCATGGAAATGGCTGCTAAGGGCAGGTCCGTGATTTATCTTGTCAACTATAAATTCACTTGAGCTTGGGCAGCGGATGTCCTTTTGCCCTAGTTTTTCTATACTAAATAATTTTACTTATGCCCTCACTATCATTTAAAGCTGGCTTGCTTCCTTGTGTCTTTCTCCCTCTGGGGTCAAGGTTATAAAACAGGAAATTTAGTTCAAACTCAAATATCAAAATGAATTTTAGTTTCCCTGTACTTCCTATAGTGTAGTTAAAGAATGATCTGTAAATACACATATGTACTAGGGGAGTGCTTATTTAAGGAAATGTAATCATACTTTGAGTCTGTCAGTGAATAATATATTTGTTTCATAGATGTGTATTTTTAATACTGAATTTCTAAGTCTAACATTGACTCTTGGACAAAGAGCCTGCAGGGTATAAAGCTATTCCTCCCTAAAGTTTCTCTCTGTTTTGGACCTAGGCATTTAGTTTGAACTGTATTCAGATGGGGGTGGGGAGAGTCTGGTCTCTAATATTAGGTTGTCTAGGCTCCCTTTTCTCACATTGATCAAAGCTTTACCCCAGCACGCTGTCGAAAATTTTGTGTATGATCTGGCTTATAGTTCATATCTGTGCTTTAACCTCAAAAAGAGGTAGTAAAAATATACACAATGTATGATAGGAATCAAACAGGGGGCAGGTATTTCTTTGTTTCTTTCCTTTTTTTTGGAGGTAATTAAGGTTAAGTGATTTGCTTAGGGTCACATAGCTAGCAAGAATCTTAGGCTGGATTTGAACTCAGGTCCCACTGACTCCAGGGCTGGTGCTCTATCCACTGTACCACCTTCATGCCCCATGGTATTTATTTCTGACACACAATGAAAACCACCCACCAAATACTCAGAAATGTACATTTGACAAGAATGAAATTTCAAACAGATTCATTAGCTTCAAGTTACTCTTACTAGATACTGGCATGTTGATATTTAAGCCTCATCAGTATATAGTGAAGTCTCTGCTGTTGTGGATGGGGCATTTTACATTTTCACTCAACTTTGCATTTTTATATATCTTATCTTTCTTGTCTTCTGGTACAATTGTCCAGGAATGGGCCAATTCTCTTCTTATTGGTTTTCTTCTCAAATACCACTAGGATAATTACCAAGCACTCCTCCTAAGGAGCTCCAAGTGAAAGGGATTCAGAACCTCTATACTTCTCAAAGTGCTCTGGTTGACCATGAGGTTGACCATGTCTACTTCAAGAAGGAAGTTTGAACAACTACTAAGTTAAGGAAATACAAAGTGAAAAAAGGTAGCTTTGGGACAAAGCACAAGCTTACCTAGTTGATTCCATGCTCCATGTGGGAGTAGTGGGAGAGAAAGAGAACTGGGAAAAGAAGAGCACAGTTTGTCTTCCCACTGCCTCCACAGGAGTCCAGAGACTAAGTGCACTACTGGTTACATAAGATATTTAAAGAAAAATATGAAGTCCAAATCTGCCAGCAATTTAAGACATCTATTGCTTTCATCGGATCTACTAGCTCAGCAGCCAATGAGGGCATGATTCATTATTGCAAATCACAAGTCTGTGTTATGGTATAATGAAGCCATGATGATTCATATAAAACTAGTATAATTTTGAAGTCACCTTGAGTCACATTTTGCTGGAACAGGACCCAAAGCTCTCACGGGGTAATTTTGAACCAGAAAGGACAATTCTGGGCATGCTCCATGGTAAGGATCCTAAAACCAATTCAGCAGGCTAAATTATGATAGTGAGATCACTGATTTTAGGAAGAAGCATTACTGTAAGATATATAGTCCAACCCTGTCTTTTTACACAAGAGGAAACTGAGGCCCAGAGAATTTGCATGGCTTTTTAAGGTCATACCAGTAGTAATTGGCAGGCTAAGAATTTGAGTCAAAGTCTTCTGGGAAATAAATCCAGCATTCTTTCCTGAGTTTAACATACTAGTTTACACATTTTCTTCCGGATTTCACAGGGATTTAAGTCCATTTGTAGGCATTGCTAATGGAAGAGAGCAGAGATATGGATTATTCATAGCAGTGGATAATTTTAAAATATTTATACTTGGTGATAAAATATTTTTTCTTACATATATAAACAGATAAAGAGACAACCTAATGGAGTAAAGAGAAAACGGGCTTAGGTGTTTACAAATCTCAGTTCTAGTATTAACTTTCTTCCATGCCACCTGACCTCATTCATATCAATTAAACTCTCTAGGCCACAGTCTGTTCCTGTTTAAAATGAAGGGCTCCTGTTATATAAGCTCTACAGTCTCTTTTCCTGCTCCTATTCTGATGCACAATGGATTAGTCTCATTGAATCTCTAAATTTAGTCATTTATTGTGCTGTCAATGGCTGATATCTTTTTATATTTTCATTTTTTTTCTGTATCATGTCAAGTATATTTTGACACGCTTACAAAGGAAAGGATATGGCTATCTCTAAACATTATTTTCATTGTTTTCACTATTGCCAAATGATTCTTATGAATAGTATACTAAAAATAATAATGTAACATTCAATTAAATAATTTAATATTCTTACCAGTCCTATCTGAATGCATTAATGCTTTCTTATTTTCTGTTGTTGTTCAATTGTGTCTGACTCTACATGACCTTATTTGGGGTTTTCTTGGCAAAAACACTGGAATGTTTTGCCATTTCCTTCTCCAGCTCATTTTATACATGAAGAATTTGAAATAAACAGGTTAAAATGACTTGGTCAGGATAATACAGCTAGTGTCTGAAACAAGATTTGAACTCAGGTCTTCCTGACTTCAATCCTGACCCTCTAACCACTGCACTGCATAGCTGGCTATATTTGTGTTTCCTATGCACTGATGCCTAGTAGGCTCTAAGCGTAAAAAGACAAAAATTAAATAGTCCTCAAAGTACTTAAATTCTAAGACAGGAGACAACACACACACATATATATATACATATATATATGTGTGTGTATATATATATATACCTAAGTATATGGGGATATATAGAAAATGAATATAAGGCTGGTGAGGGAAAGAAATCAGGAGCAGTTAGGTGTGGAGAAGATCAAGAAAGGATTGATGAGCTGAGCCTTGGAAGAAATCAAAGATTTCAAAAGGTGAAATTGAATAAGAAGTAACCAATGAAAAGGCACAGAGACAGAAGATTTTTGTTTTAGTTTTCTCCAAAGAAAGAACACTACATGTATCTATCTATCTATCTATCTATCTATCTATCTATCTATCTATCTATCTGTCTGTCTGTCTGTCTGTCTATCTATCTATCTATCTATCTATCTACCTATTTATCTACTTATATTTACAAGTTATACTTAACACAGTCAATTACTGTACTTAATGACACCATTGCCCCAGGTTTAACTCAAAGAACCTAGTTTCCTTTCCTTATCGGTTCATATCACACCACATTCAGTTGATTTTGGAAGAGATAAATTGATTTCCAAAAAAGAAAACAAGATCAATGATGAAGTCACAATGGATCTTTTTTCTTATTTTGGGGTATCTCTCTCCATTAACGCTCATGGCAGCCTGTTTCTGGCTTCTCATACTGTATAACCCTGGCCTATGTGAAAGAAAATGTAAGAAGGAAGAACAGAAAGACAAACCAAAAGGACAAACAAGCAACATTGCTTTGAAAGTTAAAGATTGATCGTATGTACTAAAAAAAGGAAAGCAAACTGTACATAATAGAAAGGCGTAGATTGTCATGTATGACCCCCCTTTTCTATTCTGCTGTGTGTGTGTGGGAAAACATGTTCTTGTTGTTTGTTACCTTCAGAATAAAAATAAAAGAAAAAAATGTAAAAAAGAAAAAAATCTTTGCTACTGGTCCTTTATAGATCCATAAAGTGTCAAAAATAAGCTTATTAAGTTACAAAGTCAGAACCCCTTTAGAGACCTTCTTCTAGGTCCTTTTTTTCAGATTTTGAGGGGTAGCAATGGAACACTCAGTGAGTCTTGTATCTTGCTTGCACTACAGTATTGGCCCACTTTTCTGATCACTTATTTAATTCATTACATCTCTTATACGAGTTCAACAATATATATCGTCTCGCAAATGAGCTCTGCCTTTCATGAATCTCTTCATTGATCCTTTGTATCACCATTACTTTTAATTACTCAGACATTGTAGTTTTCCAAATTTTGGTATCGTAGAGAATAGAACTGTATTCAGTGACTTTCTGATTATACAACCAAAGGAAGTTTAAAAAGAAGGAAATATATGATCACTTAATGTATTCACTACTCTCGTGACTTCAGATAGGATAGTTTGCTTAACTTATCAAGTACTTAAGGGATTCTCAATGAATCAGACTTAAAATTATAAGGGACCTTATCACTCATCTTTCCAAATCCCTCATTTTATAATTAATGAATCTGAGTAATAGAAGTCAGTGAATTTTCCAATGTAAGTAGCAGAGTTGGGATTCCAACTCTCATTATCATGGAAGATAGTGAGGTCCACCAGATAGACCTGTTAATAGGTGAGGTCATGCTCGTTGCATTAAGCCCTAGAAAATTTCAGTGGCTGCCAAAAGACATCCAGAGTCACCATAATGAAGGTAAATGGATTTCTGGCAAAATGTTTTTTTCCACATTTCCTGATTTTCCCCCTTCTGATTTGAGTATTTGTTTTCATTGTGCCAAAGTCACTTATTCAAGTATTATTTCAAATTTTGCTAGACTTCCCTTCAATAAACTGATGGATCGCCTTGTAGGACAGAGAAGTCCAACAAAGCAATCTCAATCTCCCTGCTTCATACATCTTTCTTAAATTGTTTTTGGTGGATTCTAAATACAATACAAAAAAATTAAGATGCAATTTCTTACTATATGCCCCTGTCCTTCACAAATTATTTTATCATATAACCAAGTCCATTGATCAAATTTGAAATCTGGTTACATTTACTAATGAATGAATATGTTCTAGTAGGTCACTACATAATGAACATAATTGAGTTGACAGTCATTCAAGTTTCTCTGAAAGAATTTAGAATATCTACATACTTAAGATTAAATTCTTTATGATCAACTGTACTGCTTTCTCCTTTTGTTTTTATCCTTCAGCAGAAGAAAAAAAAACATGAAACAGAGAGACTGACTGATTTGCTAGGGGCACATTGATGGTGAGTATTGAGGAGTATCTGGAATCCAGATATTCTGACTTCAAGTAGTTGGTATCAAACATGATAGAGCACCGATTTCATCTTCTCAGAGTCCATAAGATTCTTTCAGGTCTTAACTAAAATGATTCTTGCTACAAAGCAGCCTTTTTTTAAAATATATTTTTAGTTTTCAAAAATCAGTTCCATAAGTTTTAAATTTTCTCTACCTCCCTTCCCCCTTCCTCCCCAAGAGAGCCTATGTTATGATATGGCCTCTACATATACATTCCTAGTAAACACATTTTCACATTAATCATGTTACATAGAAGAATTATAATGAATGGGAAAACCATGAGAAATAAGAAAATAAAACAAAACAAAAAGGAAAATAATCTTTTTCTTTCTGCATCCCAACTGCGTAGTTCTTTTTCTGGATATAACTTTCATTTTCCATCATTTGTTCTTTGGAATTGTTTTAGGTCCTTGCATTGCTGAGAATGTCTAAGTCTATCAGAATCAGTACTTGCATACTGTGACAGTTCCTGTGTACAATGTTCTCCTGGTTCTGCTCCCCTCATTCAGCATCAGTTCATATAGATATTTCCAGGTTTCTCTAAAGTCTACCTGTCCATCATTTCTTATAGCACTATAGTATTCCATTATATTTATATACCACAACTTGTTAAGCCACTCCACCATGGATGGGCATCCCGTCAATTTCCATTTTTTGGCCACCACAAAAAAAAGCTGCTATTAATGATTTTGCACATGTGGGTCCTTTTCCCCTTTCTGTTATGTCTTTGAGATGCAGACCTAGAAGTGGTATTGCTGAGTCAAAGGGTATACACATTTTTATAGCCCTTTGGCTATAGTTCCAAATTGTTCTCCATAATGGTTGGATCAGTTCACAGCTCCACCAACAATGAATTAGTGTTCCAACACTCTCACATCCCCTCCAACATTTACCATTTTTCTGTTTTGCCATGTTTTCTGATCTTATAGGTGTGATATGGTACCTAAGAGTTGTTTTGATCTGTATCTTTCTAATCAATAGTTATTTAGAGCATTTTTTTCATGTGACTATAGATATCTTCAATTTCTTCCTCTGAAAACTGCCTGTTCATATTCTTTGACCATTTGTCAATTGGCAAAAAAAAAAAAACCCTTGTGTTCTTGTAAGTTTGACTCAGTTCTCTATATATTTAAAAATTAGGCCTTTATCAGAGACACTGGTTGTAAAAATTTTTCTCTGGTTTTCTGCTTCCCTCTTAATTTTGGTTGTGTTGGCTTTGTTTGTGCAAAATTTTCAATTTAATGTAATCAAAATTATCCATTTTGCATTTCATAATGTTCTTTATCCCTTGTTTGATCATAAATTCTTCCATTCTTCATAAATCTGACAGATATACTATTCCTTGTTCCCTTGATTTTTTTATAGTATCAGCCTTTATACCTAGATCTTGTACCCATTTGGACTTTATTTGATATACAGTGTCAGGCATTGGTCTATGCCCAGTTTCTGTCATACTATATTCCAGTTTTCTCAGCAGTTTTTATAAAATAGTGAGGTTTTATCCAAGAAGTTGGGGTGTTTGGGTTTATCAAACAGTAGATTGCTATAATCATTGACTACTGTGTCTTGTGTACCTAACCTATTACACTCATCTACCCTTCTATTTCTTAGTCAGTACCAAGTAGTTTTGATGATTGCTGCTTTATAATACAATTCAAGATCTGGCATGACTAAGCCACCTTTCCTAGCATTTCTTTTAATTAATTTTAAGGCAGCCCTTCTGATCTCTAGTTATCACTCCATCCCCAATTCTGTAGAGTCTATCCTGATCCCACCAATTACTAATTCACTCCACTTCTCTATAAATCCAGAGGCTTCCTCTTTTTATTAGTATAAAATATAAATTTTGGATGGCATTTCATTCTTGGAACAAGCTGATCCCTTTATACCTTTTCAAATTTTTTTCAGGTTATTTCCTTATACATACTGTATACTCCATCAATACTAACATTCTAGATGTCCTTGGCAGTCAACTCTCTACATCATAGAAGCCTTTTCTTTGGCTGTACACCATTCCTGGAATGCTTTACCTTCCTGACTTCCATCACCTGGATTCTCTGTCATCTTTCACATGATAGTCCAAATCCCACATTCTGCAGGAGGTTTTTCCTTCTTTCCCCTATCCTCATTGCTAATGCCTTCCTTTGGAGGTGATTTTCCTTGTACACTGTATATATCTCATATGTTCATAGTTATATACATTTACTTCCCTTTAGAATGAGAGTAGGAACCATGCTTTTGCCCTTCTTTGTGTCCTCAATGGCTAGCATCTAAAAAAAAGTTAGATGAAATGAATTTTGCTTATGTTGATTGACTGAATATTTTCCTCTTCATAATTTATTTTGTGCCTATTTAATTTATGTGATACTTTCTCTGGACTTTACCTTCCAATTCCAAAGGTGCTGGCTGTCTCCCATAATGTAGCTGACTACTGCTCCAACCCTCAGACTCCTAAGGGTAACTCTGAAGGGCTGTAATTCCAGTTTCAAGTAAGTGATAGAACCATATTAACTTTTAGAAAAGGGCATTTTTTGAGAGGATATAGAAAATGACTAGTTAAAAATTCCGTTTCCAACTTGAGGGCACTTTTCCCCCTACACAATATTTTGTTTTTTAGGAGAATGAGTCCAAGTTTAAAGTATAAGTATAATGAAACTCACTTTTAAAAAAGAAATATGACCAGTGAATATCTCCCAATTCCTAGCTTGGGAACTCCTTTTCTCACTTCATAAAGCCCCCATGGAATTTCCTTTAGTTGTACGTTTTTTGCTGGGTTTTGTAGATTAGTGTCTTATTAGATTCCATAACCAAAATTTCCCTTCATCACAAAGGATCTTATCCACAAAAATACTGCCATCTTCAGGACACTATCTTCTCACCTCTGTTTTCAGGGGCTTTCATTGTTACTAGACTCAACCAACGAAGTGTACCACTCAGTGGTTGTCACTCACTCTCATGACTCTTGCCTGGGAGACAGCAACCCTATCAGAAAAACACTCATTCTCCTAAAGTGATCAAAGTATATACACATACAAAAGGCACTGGTGCCATATTCTTAGAGCAAAAACAATTAAGTAGGGAGTAGGCAGATCAGGTAGCTTCTCTCCCCCATCAGACATCTTGAAGCCATGTTTGTCACTTGCAAGCCACCAGAGAATAAGAGTAAATGATTGGCTGCTTAAACCCATGCTGGACCATCAGTTTTCCAGTTCGAAAGCTGCTTTGAAATTTTCTCATTATTCCATGCTGCTAACCCTAAGTCATGGCCAAAATAGTTTCCCCAGGTTATCATGTGGAATTGTAGGATTTCAGGCTGAGAATATCTCTGAACTAAAGCTTTACTATCTTATCCCCCCATTGCACATACACAGACACACATGCACAGACAGGTGCACACTCATTTGTACACACATATTGTTGTTGTTCAATTGTGTGTGACAGCCATGATATCTGAGTAATTTGTAATTTTCTTGTCCAGTGTTTTCCCAATTTAAAAACAAGGAGCTGAGACAAATAGTGATTTGCCCAGGGTCATACTGATAATAAATGTGTGAGATCAGATTTGAGGTCAATGGTTCCTGACTCCAGGTCTAGTGTTCTATCCACTGTACTGCCTAATGTATATGTATGGGTCTACATATGGTAGTTTTGTGTAACATACATGTATATATGTATATAATATGCACAAGTTTATATGCATTTACACACATTGATTTGAGCATATGTAGATTCTATTCAGTAGATCAGAAAATAGCTGAGACCAGAGACTAGTTTTCATTTTCATTTGTATAGCCAACACAGTGGTTGGCACATTGAACATATTTGCTAAATGATTGAATGGAATAGGCTTGTTTGACTAATTGTGGAGAAATAACTATGATCAGAAGCTATCTATTGAACACTCCCCGCAGGGATAAAATGATAGGTAATAGGATTTCTACCCTCAAGGAACAATCCAAATGTAGGCATGAAAAAGACAAGCAAATTGTGGTCTTTAAAAGTTATATATTCATGAATTTGAGTGTATTGTTAGCAGGGAAAATTTTCAGTTGTCATAATTGTCCTATTACTATCAATTGTAATCACTTTGTGCTTTGATTTAGGGTCTTCATTCTATGCTACCATGTCTCCAATGCCACCAAGAAGAGATAAATTTTTTGATTCCCCTATACGTAAATTGTACCCATTCTCCAAAGCTAGGTGGCACAATGGATTGAGCACTGGATTTGGAGTCAGGAAGATCTGAGTACAAAGTGTACCTGAGACACTAGCTATATGACTGCCTCAGTTTCTTCATCTGCAAAATAAAGAATAATAACACTTTGCTTCTAAAGTGGTTGAGGATAAAATGCTATAATATTGGTGAAGTGCTTTGAAGACCTTTAAGTACTATATAAACACTAACTACTACTATTATCATTTAATATTTCCTAGAAGTAGTTAAGCTTTTGTTTTTTGTCTATTTTTTTCATGTCTATCATCTTTATGGAGGGAATTTAAACTACATTTCACAAAAAAAAAACTATAAACAGGTAATTAATATAATTTTCATCAATTTTTAACTATGTGGCACAGTGGATAGAGCTTTGGGCCTAGAGTCAAAGGTGATCTCAGACACTTATGACCTGGATGACCTAGGACAAGTCACCTAACCTGTCTGTCTTAGCTTTCTCACTGTAAATGGTAACAATAATAGTTTCTACCTCCCAGAGTTGAGGATCAAATGAGATATTTATAAAGTACTTCACATGCTGCCTAGCACAAAGTAGGTGCTGAAAAAATGCTTGGCCCTTTCCTCTTTCCCACCCTCAAGCAAACAGAACAGTTATTTCCCCCCATATATATACTACTCTCTTTGAATTTTAACAAGAGAATGATATTTCTTCTGTACTCCATAAGATAAGATGCAATCATCTTAGCCTAGAACTGAAAACCCTTTACAGTTTTGATCCCACCTACATTTACAGAATTGCTTCATATTACTTCTCTCAAGAAACTCAGAGTTCCAGCAAAATTATACTGTTAAGTCCCCTGCAATTCCTACTCTCCCTTTTTCTTCTGTGCATTTACACATTCATCCATCCATATTCCAGCGGGAATTTATTCCTTCCTCACTTTTGCCCTTTTTAATTTTGACCTTCCTCTAGGTATCATTTCTGGTTCAATATTATTCATACAGACTTCCACGATTCCTTTCATCAATTACTGCTTCATGCTTCCCAGATATTCTTTGTTCTGTATTTATATATGTACATCTTGCATTTTCCACATTGACGTAGACTTCCCGAAGGAGGGGGAAAGTTTTGTCTTTTTGAAGCTCTGCCCAGTGAAGTGCCCTGAACCTAATAGGGACCTAACAAAGGTTTGTTGGCTTTGATGGAATTGAATTTAAGTGTACACTTGAATTGTATCCAAGTACAACTTGAAAAGGTTTGATGTAGGAACATTAGTTGTTCTGTTTGGGTGACTAGAATGCATAGTTTCATCCTGGGGGGGAAAAAAGCCTCAGGAGAACTGATTCCATAGCAACCTAAGTGACTCCAGTCACCAGAGTGCTAAAGGATATTCTTTATAGAATAGTCAGAGCCTAGTGAGATGGACTTACAGGTAGTCTAAAGGGTTAATTGAATTCAGTTTTATTATAAAAAGACATTTTGTATGATACTCTTTGTTTTTCTCAGTCTACTAACATTTTGTGACATTTAATCTGAAATCAAAAAAATTTTGTAAACCAAATTCACGATATGGTTAAATTTAGTGGTTTTGTTTACATAAATATACAGGAACTATTATGGAATGAAAGTTGTAATTTCACTTTGACCGAGGGTATCCATATGTACCAGACAATATTAAGAAATACCTGGGTACCTCCAAGGAGAAAGGTTCCTGAATAAGTAGTGGATAAATTAAAATGAATATTTCCTCTTTAAACCTAAACCTTTATATCCCAACATTCTTATCTATTCAATATAAATGTAAGCATGCTATGATAGTGTATAACTATAGAGTCATACTTGGGATAGTAATCATGTTTAAGAGAGTCTTCAGATCTTTATTTTTCTCTTCATAACTTTCTTTCAATTGGTAAAACTTTAGTCCTTTCCACCATATCATCAAGTCAATAACCATTTATTAAAGCTTACCATACCATGTATCAGGCACTGTGCTAAGTATTAGAGATAAAAAGAAAGGCAAAAAATATTCTTGACCTCAGAAGATCATAATCTAATTTGGTAGGCAACATGTAAACAACTGCATCCATGATTCATACAGGATGATTTGGCGATAAACCCAGAGAGAAGGTACTAGTGTTAAGGGAGAGAGAGAAAAATCTTGTAAAAAGTGGAATTTTATCAAAGATTTGAAGTTATGTAAGATCATTAAGGATAGGAACTATATTCTCCTTCTGAACCTCACCCAAGGCCCAGAGCTTATGAGATGCTAAATAATGTTTGTTCAATTATGCTCCCTCAATGTAAGGAGTCAACAAATATGTGTGTTATCCTGTTAGTTGTAAATTCAAAGGAAAGCCTACCCTGAAATTCCCTATTCTCAAGGATTCTCTGTGTAGTCTATTTAGGTACAACCACAAGAGTTGAGAGAGGAAAAGGTGTCATCCTTGTCTTCCAGAGTCTTCAGTTAGTTGCTTTTTTCTGTCTGGATCCCAAAATCAGAAGGCTGCTTACTTCAATTCAATCTTTATCCAAAAAAAGTTTGCTTTAGTTTTCTTCCCTGACCCTTCCAGTGACTTCCTTTTTTCCCCCGCACACCTTTTCCCCCTTGCCATCTGGTTCCAATTCTCTTCTCCCACTCCTTTTCTTTTCTTTTTCTTTTTTGTTAATTAATTAATTTATTTTCTTGTTTACGTCACTAATTTCCACAAGATTTTGAGTTACAAATTTTCTCCCCACTTTTCCCCTACCTATCACCCCAAAACAGTGATCCCACTGTATAGTCCTTCCCCCAATGGGTTCTCTCCTATGTCCTCCCCCACCAACCCTTTGACTTTCTGGTAGGGCAGGATGGGTCTCCCTACCCCAGTGCCTGTATATCTTAATTCCCAGTTGGATGTAGTTAATAATAATAATAACAATAATATATGCATACATATATATTTATAACATTTGATTATAGAACTTTGAATTCTAGATTTTTTCCCTTCCTCTCTCATCACCCACCCCTACTGGAAGGACAAGCAATTCAATATAAGCTGTACATGTATAATTACGCAGAACATCTCCACAGCAGACACATTGTGAGAGACTGATTATATGTCCCTCCTTCATATCCTGCCCCACCCCCCATTCTATTCTCTACCCTGTCCCTGTCCCTTTACAGAGCTGTGTACTTCCAGGTACATCATCCCACCTCTCATCTCCAACCCCCCTACTCTCCTGTGTGCCAAGATACCCAGTTTAGAGTTTATGTCATTCCTTCCCTAAGCCAAATTCAATGCGAGTAGGGTAGACCTTTTCTCTTTTCCCTTTCTGTTCTTCTCCTCCATTGTAAAAATTATCCCTCACCTCTTCTGTATGACATGATTAACCCCATTCTGTCTCTCCCTATCTCATCTCATTCTAATCCTCTCCCACCTCAGAATTTCACCTTTTAGAGTATTGTCCCTTCCTATTCAATTTATCCTGTGGCCTCTATGTACACATATATACACACACTCAAATATGTGTTCATATGCATATGTAAACCCTCTTACATAGACATATGTGTATGTATATGTATACATTTCTATTCCCTTCACCTATCCTCATACTGAGAAAAGTTTCAGAAATTACATTATCATTTTTCCATTTTGGCATGTAAATAGTTCAATTTTGATAAGTTCCTTATGATTTCTTTTCCATGTTTACCTTTTCATGCTTCTTATATTTGAGTGTCAAATTTTCTTTTCAGTTCTGGTTTTTTCAGGTAAGAATGTTTGAAAGTCCCCCACCTCACTGAATCACCATATTTTCTCCTGGAACATTATACTCAGTTTTGCTGGTAGGTGATTCTTGGTTTTAATGCTAACTCCCTTGATCTCTGGAATATCATATTCCTGGCCCTTCGATCTCTTAATGTAGAAGCTGCCAGATCCAGAGTTACCCTAATTTTGTTTCCACAGTATTCAAATTGCTTCCTTTTGGCAGCCCTGTAATATTTTCTCCTTGATCTGGGGACTCTGGAACCTGGCTACAAAATTCCTAGGCGTTTTCTTTTGGGCATCTTTTTCAAGAGGTGATCAGTGAATTCTTTCAAGTTCTATTTTGCCCTCTGGTTCTAAAATGTCAGGGCAATTTTCCTTGAGAATTTCTTGAAGGATGCTTTCTAGGTTCTTTTTTTGATCATGGCTTTC
>CM053583.1:384353186-384369653 GCA_028627135.1 Pseudochirops cupreus
ATCCTTCTTCAGCTCATCTCTAGCTTTAAGGCATTCTTCATGTTTATTGGAGGCCCCTGGTGGGGGTGCTCTGGCTGTGCTCTCCTCCTCCCTCTCTCTCCCATGATATTTCTTTTCTCCAAAGAAGGAATCAAGGGTTTGGGAGCTGTTCTTACTTTGCTTCTTATGCTTATTCTTACTCATGGTTCTTCAGACCATGATTTTTTTTTAAATCTCTGTGGGGCTCTGCTTCCAGAAGGGAAAGCTCTGTCCCAAATCACTGGGGTCCTCCCAACTGCCATAGCTCTCAGGAAGATGTTGGGACTCTTTCTAATTACTTCTGGGTGACTGGATAATGAAGACTCCAAGACCGAGGCCCAAGACAGTGATCAGGATCCAGGCCGCTCAATGCAAGAGCACTGGCCTGAGAACAATCGCTAAGTCCCCCTGCTGTCTGCAGGCTGCAGGCGGGAAGCTACAATGTGGAGGTGGGTGCAAAACCTCTGCCTTTCACTTTTCCACTCTGGAGGCATTTCGCCAGACTGCTTATCTCCCCCTTTCGCAATCCCCACTCGCAGCTGCTGCTAATCTGCTCACCTGAGAGGCTCCTCCGATCCTCCCATCCAGCCGCCCCCGGGGCACAGCCACAGCTTCAGGGCAGGCTGGTTTCGGTTTGCAGTGCTGATATGGTTCCTCGTAGCCGAGCTGACTTTAGTGGGAAGTATCTTTGTGTGTTTTTTGGAGTTCTAGGATTGGTTTAGAGTCCTGTTTTATGGGTATTTTGGGGTGGCTATGTGAGAGCTGCAATATGTTGCTGCTGCTATGCTGCCATCTTGGCTCTGCCCCTCTGTCTCTGTATCTGTCTGTCTCTCTCTCCATAGCTTTTACTTTTGTGATCCTTGTCTCTTAATCCAGAATATAGCTAGTGTCCAATATGATGTAACATCTCTTGTTCAAGTGAGAAATGTTCATTGTAATGTAACTGGTAAAGATGTATTCCAGTGTTCTATAACCTCTTTCATAAACCTTTCAGAAGGTCTGATTGGAGCTTTGATGTTACATCAAGCAGGGTCTCACTCCAATAAATTCAGACTCGGCTGCAAAGAGAGCAATACTATTCTAAAGGGAGATATTGCCTCTCCCCAGAACATTTAACTTTCAGATCGAAGAGAAAGCTCCAAAGAACTTTCCATCTGGAATGATTCTTTTTCTTCTTCTTTAATGTTGCATTACTATTTATTGAACTTGTTAATGGGTCTATCATAGAGCACACCCAAACAGTATCCTCATTACATTGATAGTATACCACTGGGCAATTAACCTAGTAATATTCCATTCACAGTATCCTAAATTATGCATGTGATACCTGCTCAGGAGACATTTAATTGTGCAAATCAGATAACACTTCACCTGCAGTATTGTCTGCCTAGTCAGGGAAAGAGTATAATATTTAGGCAGCCTATTATATGATTTTTACTTTTTGTGGGGTCCATCAAATGAGTAAATGCAGCTACATTTCTAAAACATCTCTGAAATTAGATTTCACTAAGATGTGATATAGCAGTGACTGTTTTGGTTGTTCATTTTGTGCATAACAATTTTGCACAAGCAGTCTTGTCACAGGTTTCTGGTGAAATAACTTTGAATCCATCCATCTCTCTAATTCAACAGAATCAATGATATGCTGACTCAAAGTACAGCATAGGGACTATTTAGAAAGGTCCTTACTGTGTCAAAAATAAAGTAATGTTATTTTGAACCAGAAAGGAAAATATAGGTAATCTAGTCTAACCACTCCATCCTACAGAGAAGTGAACTCAAGTCCAGACAGGTTATGACCTGTTCAAGTTCACAAGTATAATAGAGTTAGGATTCAAAATCAAATCTCTTTCTGAGACCAGATTTAGATGCTTTCCACTTTAATATGCTGCACCCTAAACTTCAATTACTATGAACAAGAAACCTTCAAAGGCACTAAGTGCGTAAGGACAGAAGCACAAAATACTTGTTCTCAGGAAGTTTTTAGTATTCTAGAGATTATAGCATGCACACACAAGGAAACAAAAGATAATGTGAGGCAGGAGAAAATAACTTTTGGAAGGGAGATAGGGAATAGAGACAGTAATAGAGAGATAGGAGTAGAGATAGGGAAGGTTTAATTGAAGAATCAACTGAGGTGAACTTTGAAGAAAACTCATTATTTTGAGAGGGAGAGAAGATGAAGGACTGACTTGTTGGTGTGGAAGATGTTGTATGTGATTGTACTGAAGATAAAATATTGAGTTTGGTGAATGGATATTAGTCCAGTTTTCATAGCTTATGGTATGCGAAAGAAGTAATATGAAGTAATGCTAGAAAGGTAGATGGGAGCCAACTTGTGTAGAGCTTTAAATACTGGAAATATTTTTTAATCCTAGAAGTAATATGGAGAGAAGGATCATTTTTGAGGAGAGTGATGTAATCTTGGCTGTACCTTAAAGAAAGTATTTTGGAAGTTGTATACAAAATGGGTTAGCAAAAGGAGGCTTAAAAAGTAGAGAGACCAATTTAGAGGTGAGATCATGGGGAAACTGATGAGGGCATAATGTCCAGGTAGTGTAAGTGGAGAGAAATGGATGATTGTGAGAGATTTTGTAGTGTAAAAATGGACAAGATTTATTATACAGTAATTATATATTTTAATTACTTAATTATTACTAGCTATAATGATGAAAGACAGATAAAAGTCAAGAATGACTCTGACTTTAAAACCTATGTTTTTGGAGTGGAGAATGTTGGTATCCTTTAAAGCAAAAATGTCAAACATTCTGTTACTGGCAATACTCCCAAGTGCCAGAATAAAATGCAATTAGAAAATGTTTAACAAAATAAATAAAAATACAAGAGAGCAGAGGTAATGTTAACATGTGGATTTCTGACTCAATATACAACCAGGATCCTCATGTATAGTTTTCTATTTAAGCTTGACACTACTGCCTTTAAAAATTAAGGAGGCTTGAAGGAGGCACAGATGCAGGGAAAAAGGCAAGGAACTAAATTTAAGACATGTGTTTGAAAATTTTCTGATGTATTGTACTGTAACTTTCAAAGTGAGTAGATATATTCTGTACTGAGATGAAATAATCCTGTGTTATAAATGAGGTTAAATAATTAAATATATAAACAAATTAAAGACTCAGTATGGTATAATGGCTAGAGTGCTAGTTTTGAAGTAAGGATTCATTTCTTGCCTCTGACACAGACTAGCCATATAACTACAGCCAATTCACATAAACTCTCAAGGTCCTGAGGCAATTCTCTAAAATAATACTTTTCAGATCACTTGTCAAAATGCATTGATTGGGGAGATTCTAAAATGGGGGATCTCTATAGCAATGAAATCACAGGTCTAGATCAAATTAAATATAAAACTTTTTCAATATTAGACTTAAACTAATATTTTGATGAAAACAAGTTTCATGCACAAAATGTGAATTGTGACTCTTTTTCATATGATATACTCTTCACAGATATGATTAAATAAAAAACAGATATTGTGAGGGGCAGAGCCATGATGGAAGAGTAGAAGCACAAACTTGGCTTGAGCTCCTATTCCATTCATTTCCAAAACATTTAAAAAAGCTGACTCTAAACAAACTTGAGAGCTACAGAATCCAAAAAGTAACAGAGAGAAACAAATCTCCTGCTGAAGGCAGCCTGGCAGGCTGACAGGAAGGATCTATCACAGCATGGTGGGAGCCAAGCACAGTACCACAAGAGCCAGAGCAGTTCTGGCCCCAGGGCAGCCCCGACCAGCTGGGGCCAGAGCAGACTTCAGGAGAGTGAATAAGCAGCAGCTGTGGTGTTTCCAGACTTCTCAACCCATAAATGCTAAACTAACTCACTCTTGGTGGAATTATGAACTTATCCAACCATTCTGGAAGGCAATTTTGAACTATGCCCAAAAGGTTATAAAACGTACCCTTTGGCCCAGCAATAGCACTATGAGGTCCACATCCCAAGGAGATTGCAAAAAGAAAAACTACAAAAAAACCCAAAGGAAAGATATTCAAAAATATTTATAGCACCTTTTTGTGGTACAAAAATTAGAAATTGAAGGGATTCCTTCAATTGGAGAATGACTGAACAAATTTGCAGTATATGATTGTGATGGAATACTCTTGCACTATAAAAAATGATGAGCAGGATACTTTTAGAAAAACCTGGAAAAACTTATATGAACTGATGCAAAGTCAAGCAAAGCAAGCAGAACATTGTACACAGTAAAGGCAATATTGCACTATTATCAACTATGAATAACTTAGCTATGCACAATACTAAAATGATCTAAGACAATTCCAAAAGACTCATGATGAAAAATTCTCTACACCTCCAGAGAAAGAACTAATGGAGGCTTAATACAAATGGAAGCATGCTTTTTTAAACTTTATGTTTCTTGTATTTTTTGTCTCTATTTTGTTTCACAATATGACTAATTTGGAAATATATTTTGCTTAAGTGAACATGTGTAACCTACATCAAAATGTTATCAATGAGGAGGGGAGTGGAGGAGATTAATTTGGGAACTCAAGATTTTTTTGAAAAATCAAAAGTTAAGAAGTTATCTTCACATGCAATTGGGAAAAAATTAAATATAAAATTAAATTGATAATAAAAAAATCCCCTACTGTGTGTCAAGACACTGTCATAAGTTCCAGGGATATGAAAAGAGGCAAACAAACCATTTTCTACTCAATCCTGGAGACTATATAAAGTTACTAGAGTTTATTGAGTAGAGGGGTGCCATGGTCAGACCTGTGCCTCAGGAAAAGCAATATAGGAGATGAATCAAGGATGTATTGGAGTGGGGAGAGGATTTGAGGCAGGCAGACCCATCAGCAGGCTATTATAATAGTTCAGGCATGAGTCCAACTATAGGAGAGTGGTTCCACTGTCAGAGGACAGAAGTGAACATATTTGGCTGATGTTACACAGGTGAAATTAATAGACCTTAAAAACTGATTGGATATGAAAGTAAGGATTAGCAAGTAATCAAAGAAAACACCTAGGTTGTCATCTTGAGGGATTGAGAGGATGGTGTAGCCCTCAATAGGAGGGTAGGAGGACTTAGGAGGAAAGAAATGAGTTCAGTTTTGATCATATTGAGTGAAAATGTCTACTGGACATGCATTTTGAGATGTCTGAAAGGCAGTCAGAGATATGAGAATGGAGGTTAGCAGAGAGATTGGGGCAGGATAGAGAGAGTTGAGAAGCATCAACATAGAAATGATAATTAAATCCACAGGAATTGATAAAAACCACCACATGAAGCAGCAGAGAGGGAGAAGAGAAGAGGGTGCAGGATAGGACCCTTAGAGACAACTACAATTAAAGGTCAAGATTTAGATGAAGATCCAGCAAAAAGGACAAAGAAGAAGTGGCCAGATAGGTAGAAGGGGAATCAAGTTCTTCTGCTGTTCAGAAAACCTAGAGAGAAGTAAATGTTGAGGAAGAGAGACTGATCAATAGTATCAAAAAGTGGAGAGGTCAATAAGAAAAGAACTAAGAGATATTTAACAACTCTGGAGCAGTTTCAATAGAATGGTCATGTTGGAAGCCACATAGTAAGGTATTTAGAGAGTGAGAAGAGAAAAAGTGGTGGCATTTTTTGTAGACAGTCTTTTCAAGGAATTTGTTTTGGGCAGAAGAGATATAAGATAATAGTTAATTGGAATAGAAAGTTCAAATGAGTTTTTTCATGATGAGGGAGAAATGGACATGTTTATAGGCAGTATAGAATGAACTACGAGACAGGAAGATGTTGAAAATAAGTGAAAGAGTGTGGATGACAGAGGGGATAATATATTGGAGAAGGCAGGATGGATTACTTGAACAAGTAGAGGTTAGAGTTGGCAAGCAAGAAGGCCACTTCATCTTCTTACACAAGGACGAAGAAGATAATGGCAAAAGACATTTTAGAGATAAGATATAAAGAAAAGGGGAGAAGAGGGAACTCTTTGTGAATAACCTCATTTTTTTTTCTCATAAAATACAAGGCAAAGTTCTCAGCTGAAATAGTGCAGGAACAGGGAACCACGGAGATTTGAGGCAGAATGAAAAGGTTGGGAAGAATTTGTGTGAAGAATGAGATAGTGATTTCATAAGGGAGTGCATGTTGCTGTCCCCTACTGAGGATGGGAGAAAAAGTTGTGAGCCTGGTGCCAAACTCATTAAGGAAGAAAAGGGAGATTCAGCAGTGGAATTGCTAGTTCCTCATTTTCAACCTGTTAGCCACCTAGCTAATTTTAAAATTTCCTGTTGGCAGGGTTAAAATAGATCTTTTGCCCTTGAATTCTTTTTAACAAGGAGTAATTAAATCATTTTTGTCATCAGTAGAAAACACTCTCAAATTGGTTGAGGGGAAACTTTTAGTGGTTCACAGTGGGGTGAGGAACCCACCTTGAGGACCCTATGATTAGTCCCTTGATAGGTAGGGCTTAGATTCCATACTCTTCTCCTCTGACACCAACTAGAGGGAGCAATAATTGAGGCCAGACTCGATAACCTTGGGGGAAAGATCCCCCACCTCCACAGTAAGTACTCCATGCTGTGGCCATCCTGGGAGTAATCCTACCATTTTTTGACCTGAGAAGAATGTTCATTTTGGTAGTGCAGATATGAAGAAAGGGAATGGTTATGTTGACTTATATTTGCTAAGAATTGTCAGTTATTGATAATCTGAGCTAAATTCTCAAGAAGTTTTCAAGAAAGGTAGGTATAAATTTTGCTCAATATTCAATTATAAAGCACCTTTAGTCCCTAGTTGACCAACCCTAGGACCCTGGATGTTAAGCACAGAAATTAAAAATTGGAAGTATTGGAAACTTTGCCAAAACAAATTCCTGAATATTACAATGTTAACTGTAGGCAAAATGCCCATATAGGTGAAATTCAGGTGTGTAGATCACCTCCCTTGATTCATAATGGAAGGAGGGTGAGTCACTTCTAGTCCTCTCAGTTGGGAAACTTCTCAGAAGAATAGAATGAAAGGTGAGTACCTTGAGAATCTAGTCTAATTCTTTCAGGTGAAATTCCTCCAAAGAGTACAACTCCTGGTCAGGGATGCCCACAGGAAAGATGGGGTGAGGCAGAAGAGGAGAAATGCATCTTATAGGATCCCCAGTAGGGTAAGGATGGACACTATCAGGGGATAACTAAAGAAGTAGTTAGTAAGCTGTGTAAAATTTGGTTTGAGAATACTAAGAGTTTAGGGAATTGTTTTGGCCAAAACAGGAAACTTTTGATTACTTAGAAAGTTATGGAATTTTATTGAATAACCTCCCCAAATAAGTTTAAGATAAATGAACTATTGATACTAGTAAATCCTTCATAAGTTTTAATTTTGCTTCCTATGATTATCCTTTGGAAAAAAGTCATGGGGTGATGACCTGAGTCTTCAAGGCCACATGTGACCCTCCAGGTCCTTAAGTGAAGCCCTTTGACTGAATCCAAACTTCACAGAACAAATTCTTTTAGGGATTTAGTCAAAGGCCATACTTGAAGACTTCGAAGGCCACACACATGTGCCCTTGAAATCACAGGTTTCACAACCCTGATCTAAAGGAGTGGAACTGTAACCAACTCTTTTGTCTCTTAGGAATTTTTTCTAAATACAAAATGCACTTTAAGTGGGCGAACCCAATTGTCAAATCAGACTAAAGAAATTTGTGTTGTTACTAAATGACCAATTTTATTGTTAAGATTCCAAAAGCATTAACATAAGTAGGAAACAGAACAATTATCCTAGGCTGACATCAAGATTCCAGCTACATGATGGTCATAAGTTCTTTACTCAATAGAAAAGATGGCTAAAATCTGGACTTCAAAATCTCCTAGAGAAAAACTTAGAAGTTCAGGCCCGATTTTATGTTGTATCTTGTTATATATTCTGTATGTTTTTGTTTGAAACTATGTTTAGGAAAAGTGGGTTCTTTATTTCAGACAGACAGGGTTCTTACATGATTAGGAAAATCTTTAAGAGAATGGGAAATATGCATCCGTTTTGTTTGTGCTGTTTGTGCTTTGGGCTAACCCATAGCCAGTAGATGTTTTACCTATGCTCTTTCTTTTGGCATTATTGACCAAAAGAAATAGGCTATCAGTCTGTTTCTCTGTCCATCTATCTACCTATCAATCTATCTATCTATCTATCTATCAATCTATCATCTATCTATGTATCTAGCTAGCTAACTAGCTGTCTGTCTATCTGTCTGTCTGTCTATCTGTCCATCTGCATGCCTGCCTCCCTGCCTGTCTGTCTACCTGTCTGTCTGTATGTATGTCTATCCATCTATCCATCTATCTATCTATCTATCTATCTATCTATCTATCTATCTATCTACCTAAGGAATAATCAAATTTCTTTCATTTCCAAGTTATAATTTGGATCTTTATAAAGTATTGTGATAATCTTATGGGGTACTACCAAACTCTCTGTAGTTTAAAGAAAACAATAAAAACAAGATCTGCTATTCCTTAAAAGGGACCTTTTAAATGACCAGGGATTGATTTAAAACTGAAGTTTGCATTTTAAGAACTGTCTTGTTAGTCATGAGATAGGTTGAAGAGATATTCAGTGAAATAGAAATTCAGGGAAGTGTTAAAATAAGAAAAAAAAACAGGAAACAGTATATGAGAAATTAGATGAAAAATCTTGTGAGTTCGAATAATTCCACAGCTCAGAATTTACAAAGGAAACACATTTGCTAAGCTTGAAGAAGATTCAGTTAGCCAGTCTCTGAGTCTGAACTTTTGGGTTATCAATCTGTGAAATTGGTTTTAATTTTGCTGTAGAATAAAGGCATACTTAAAAACTGTACTTAAAGTTGTGATAAGTTTCTCACAGGCAGGGATTTTTATTATTAGAAGGCAGAATAATGAAGTTTCAGATCATCTTCAGAAAAGAATAAAAGTGGGCAGAATTGGTGTTCATTTACCCTTTGTTTTTTTACAGCTTCTAAACAACCAACCTAAGGGCACTAAGCAAATCCTTATTGGGACTCCTGATTGAAGATGAATCTCAAGGTGCTCCCAGAAAAAGAAAATTTGTTTTGAATAAGAAAGCAACTGAAGATAAGTGAAGTTTAGTGATAGTGGTACAATTTAAGTCAATCATTTAAGTAAATTAATACACAGTAAAACTTTGTGCTGAAATCACTTGGTTAGTGAAAATAAGTTCAAATTATATAAATAAGGTTACAGTAAGTTCGAGGAAGAATTGTTGAAGATAGCGTTAAACAGGAATATAAAAAAGTAAACAGAAATAAAGTGCATGCACACCTAATAGAAGTGCTCAGATTAGAAAAGATCAAATTAAAATGAACATATGACTTATAAAGGTATAAAATACTGAAATTTTTAGAGGGAAGAGATGATCTTATAAACAATTTAAAAAACAAAATAAATGGACTTAATCTTGAGTGATTTGGAAGGAGAGGAAAAGTTGCACCCTGAGTTCTTCAGTAAAATACACTCTATAAGATAATTTTCTGGTAGTACAATTCTTGTTGCATTTCTGTGCCATAGTTGGGCTTTGACCAGTCCTCTTGGGCATTGTCAAAATAGCTGAATGAATGCCTTTCTAGCGTAAAAGAAGTAAACTTTGAGGAGATAGATGATTTCATCTCCAAAATCAAACTGCTTGCTGACATCTGTGGCACCCTACAATAAGCAACTTAGGCTGAATAAGGTGTTTTAGGAGTTTATTGGCCTATCACTTAAAAAATATTATCTGATTGTAACTAATTGTAATTGTCCAAAAGCCCTTAAAGAAATTGGTATGAACTGTGTATTTGTAACTACTAAAGAACCAAAAAGGGAGTTAACAGAGGAATTAAGTAAGTAGAAGAAAGAAAATATAGTGTTGAATAAGGAAAATCAAAAAATTAAGAATGAATCAAAAGTTGGAAGCTGTATTTGTTGCAGTTTCATGATGTGTCATGGTGGAACTGTCTCAAAGAATTCAGAGTCAGAACACCTCCAACGAACTTAGAGTCAGACCACCTGTAATCCAAGTATAGGCATTTTTTTGAGATGGATACCTCTCATGAAGTGGGCTAAATTCCAAGTGGAAACAGCAACTTCAGAGAAAGCATGATGGATTTTTATGGGGTAAAGATGCAATTACATAACAGAAATTATGAATACCAAAAAGGCAGGAAGGCTTTGTTAAGGGATTAGGTAAGAGGGTAGGGGTCCCAGCTGCAGTGGAATTGTGCATGTGGTTACCCACAATGCATACAAGAAAAACTCATTTTGGGGCATATGTATGCATGATAATGATATTATAATAATATTATTATATTCTAGCCTATGTCACAAGTTCACCTAAAGGACAGCTTTTGCTACTACTGTGCAGATGCCTACTTACGGAAAGTCCCTTCTATTATTTCATGGTCAACATCTTGCTTGGGCATCCTGGTGGTGCTGCTTTCTGATTGGCAGATTTCTGTGGTCCTTTTTGAGATTAGATGTATGTGATTGTGGTTGAGTGCAAGGATGCCTGTTGTTTCTGTGGGAAATACGAGGAATGCATCTGGGGCAGTGGTTAGCTAGGGACAGTGGCTGGTATCCCATCATATGGACACACTTCCTGTTCCTGTGAGAAATATGAGTTCATGGACACACCTGTTGTTCTAGTGAGTAATGAGGCATATAGGAAGAAATTACGATATTGTGTGGGGCTGGGTGAGTAGCTAGGTAAAGGCAGTGGGTCTGCTGTTCATTGGGGACTATAGGGAAGTTAGAATATTATGGCTGAGGCAGCTTTATTAGGATTCCATCACACCGACACAACATAAATTCAGGGCCTGAAAGTAAAGGGATCTGGAGTTTTGGAAAGGGGTTTTCAGAGAGGGTTTTAATCCCACTGAAACAGAAAAGATTTAGGAAATTTTTTAAGGCAATGCCCCTTTGATAGTTACTGCTTGTCTTCCTTCCCCAATCAATATAAGACTGCAAAATATGTTTCATAAAATGCATGTTAATTAATTGGTTGATAGGGAGATAATTGTTGCCTTGTTCTGGTTAAAATACTTACACTAAAGGATTAATAATTTAGAAAATTTAAAAGAATTGGTTTGGCTCTTTAGACAATTCAAAGAAACAGAAGCAGTAGTGGAAAGCTGGGAGTATCAACATGTTTTTTGTTTTTGTTTTTTATAAACCAACTAAAAATAGTGGAAGTTTGTGCAAAATGAAGTTTATTCATTGCCAATAGTAATTATAAATAAAAAATTATTGTGTTGAAAACATTATAATGGTAGTAAATTAGAGAATATAATTAGCCCTTGTATGTACAAAGGGAAGAATGAATATTTAAACCTATCTCCCAGGGTTGTTGGGAGAACCATATAGTTGTGAGGTGCTCAACACAGTGCCTGGATTGTGTAAAGGATGAGCACTGTAGTGTTCAGACCTTGTAAGAATATGAATAAACAAAAGGCTATCCCCTTTATAAGTATTTTTTTCTAATTGGCATTGAATGTTAACAAAATTGGGAAATTATTGACTAAATGTTTTAAAGTATAACTAAAAACAAGCTCAAGTAACTTTCAAGACATAGAAAAAGCCTAGTAGACACTACAGAAACTACTGCAATTAACATGAAAATGCCAGGGGTAATAAGATAAATGAGTTTCTATGAAGTGTTAAGTTCGAAAAGTATTTAACTAAATTATGATCCCCCAATTGAAGTTTTAAATACAAGAAGGCTAAGAGAAGCTGTTAATGCATGTTTCTTCTTCCTCTTTTCAATCTGAATACAATTACATTATAAATTCTGTTGTATGATTATTAAACAATATTTTGCAAAAAAAAAAATTAAAAACCACCTAGAAATAATGGCAGTAGTAGTAGAAGTAAATGACTTATTGTTGAGGGGAAAACATGGTAAAAATCCTCTTAGGTGATCTCTGTCTCTGAGGTTCCATGGTATTGACAAGGTGTGGTTAAACTCTGTAGCATAGCCGTTTGAGGAACTAGGGCCTCTCCCACACAAAGTGGAAAAAGGGAACCTTTGAATAGAAAGTGGGTGTCATTTGGAATCGTTTGGAAATTCATGCAATTGCATCTTTTTATGCTATTGTTTTGGACCAGCACTGTGTATGAACTTGTGGTGAAGTAGAAATAGCAGTATAATGTTAAACAGGTCTCTGTGACTGAAATAGATAAGTCACTCCTTACCAGGTATACTTTTTTAGCATGGGGAGGGGGGGCATTGTGGCACACAAGGGATAACAGATTTAGTTAAACAAGAGTGGATTACCGCAGACATCACCCCAGTGACAACTTTCAAGATAGCCACTTGTCTAACTTGTGTAGCTTTTTAATTTTTTCTTTTAAATTTATTTATTTTTAGTTTACAACATTCATTTCACAGGTTTTTGAATTCCAGATTTTTTCCCCTTCCCTCTTCTCCCCCCTCAACCACCAAAGTGGCATGCAATTCTATATGGGTTCTACATATATCTTCACATTAAACACATTTTTACAATAGTCAAGTTGGAAAGGAGAATTATAACCAATGGAATGAACCGTGAGAAAAGAAGAAACAAAACAAAACAAAAGAGAGCAAATAGTTTGCTTCAATGTGCATTCAAACTCTATAATTCTTTCTCTGGATGTGGATAGCACTTTCCATCATGAGTCTTTTGGAGTTGTCTGAGAAACTTGCATTGCTGAGAAGAGCCAAGTCTATCAAAGTTAGTCATCATAGATATAATGTGTCTGTAATTTTGTACAATGTTCTCCTGGTCCTGCTGTCCTCACTCAGCATCAGTTTACATAAATCTTTCCAGGTTATTATGAAATTCATCTGTGCCTCTTTCTTATAGCAAAATAGTATTCCATTACATTCATGTACCACAAATTGTTTAGCCATATTTCAGTTGATTGGCAACCCCTTGATTTCCTATTCTTTTCCACCACAAAAAGAGTTGCTATAAATATTGTTGTACATACATGTCCTCTTCTCGTGTGTAAGATCTCTTTGGGATATAGTCCTGGAAGTGGTATTGCTGGATCAAAGGGTATGCACATTTTTATCACCCTTTGACTTTAATTCCAAATTGCTCTCCAGAACAATGGAATCAGTTCACAACTCCACTAACAATGGATTAGTGTTCCACTTCTTCTCCAGCATTTATCATTTTCCTGTTTTGTCATGTTAATCTGACCAGTAAGATGTGGTACCTATGAGCTATTTTAATTTGCATTTCTCTAATCATTAGTGTTTTATGCTTATAGATATCTTACTTTCTTCCTCTGAAAACTATATCCTTTGACCATTTATCAATTGGGGAATAACTTGTATTTTCATAAATTTGACTGAGTTTTCCAAATATTTTAGAAATGAGGCCTTTATCAGAGACACTGGTTGTAAAAATAATTTCCCAATTTTCTGCTTCCCTCCTAATTTGGTCGTGTTGACTTTGTACAAAAAGTTTTCAATTTAATGTAATCAAAATGACCTATTTTGCATTTTGTAATTCTCTTTAAAACTTGTTTGGTCACAAATTCTTCCCTTCTCCATAAAACTGACAGGTAAACTATTCCTTGCTCTCCCAGATTGCTTAGAGTATTAGCATATATATTTAAATCATGAATGCATTTTGACTTTATTTTGGTATATGTTCTGAAATATTGCTCTGTTCCCAGTCTCTGCTATGTTGTTTTCCAATTTCCCAGAAGTTTTTTTTTTCTGTTAAACAATGAGTTCTTAGCCCAGAAGCTGGAATCTTTGGGTTTATCAAACAGATCATTATAGTCATTGACTACTGTGTCTGGAGTACCTAACCTACTCTACTGATCCACCACTCTATTTCTTAACCAGTACCAATTAGTTTTGATGACTACTGCTTTATAATACAGTTTACAATCTGGTATGGCTAGGCCACTTTCCCTAACATTTCTTTTCATTAATTCCCCTGTTATTCTGGTTGTATAGTTTTTAATCAGTTTACTTTTCAAGTCATATTCACTAGTGGCCGTCTGCTGGCTTGCAGCCTCTCTTTGAGCACTTACAAGAAATGATTATTATTGTGCCCAAGTCAGTCCTTGAAATTGTGCCCAGTTATGTCCCACTTGCCTACATAGACTCTGCTTGGGGACTGTCATCTCATTTTCAGCAACTTGTATTCTAGAAATGGTCTGATGTTCTCCCTTTGATTTTATCTGCAGACTAAAGAGTGTGTGTTTGACAGTTGTGAATAGATATAAAATTTGTTAATAGTTGATAAATTTGAGGTGAGATTTTGAGGCTAATATGTGAAAAAATAATAGTTTTCTAACAGGTTATAATTAGTGAAATTTTTCTGTTTGAGGAAGAGATTCTTAGGACTTCAATTTACTGCTATGTTAAGTCTTGAATCCAGGTATAAGTGTCTTGACCCTGCATAATGCTGCTGGTTCATCATTTAAGGAAAATGCATATGCCCTTGCATTCTGACAAGTGCCACAGGACAATGCACATCCCTGAAAAAGTCAAGAGAATGACCTTATGAAAGTGAAGGAAGGATTCTCTTGATCTATTACCATCTTGGTAAATAAGAAAATTTTCCCACCTGGTTAATTTAGAGGTTGCCATGAGATCCTTTAATAAAATTGGATGCTTATGACTCATACCTAAAATTTAGCAGAACTAATGCTTCTATGTCCCTGCCTTTCTCCTCACATGATATATTCCATTGACGAGGGAAAGTACAAAAAAGAAGAGAAATAGGAATCCTGTTGGGGAATTTTGCTTAAGTTGTGTATGTTAATATAGTGAGATGTCATTTTGAATTGTCATTTGAATCAGATAATAGAGACCATGAAGTCTTACAATTGGTGAGTTATATAGTTTACAAGAAAGCACCCCATAACATTCTTTCATTATGACAACAGGATTAGTGGGAGATGTCACATTGGGAAAATGTGACATAATTTTCAAAATTGGATTAAGAATTTTATATGTAAAAATTGTTTGAAGCATGTTTGAAGCATTTAATAATATTGAAAGAGACAGACTCATTTTCCAGTGTAAGCCCTCATAATGCAACAATTAAAATTCTCTGAAGTTTCAGGTGACTTGTGTAATTTTAATACACTAATTATTCTTATAGCTTTGTATCTTATGCCAGAACTTTTCTGATAATTGTAATTGTTCTGGTAACTCTTAAATGAACTTAATGGTGTATCAGGAGTCATAATCATAAAAAAGTGCTCTGTTAATAATTCCCTAACAAAATCTCATCCTCCTAGGGAAGGGATGAACACTTAAAAGAAAATAGATAGCCTGATAATTTTTCAGTTGGCTTTAATAAACAGTTCTAATAAGATTAGGTAATCATTTGTGTTAAATATAAAATTTGGTTTCAGAATTTATTTAAATTTCTCAGTTATTTGAATTTGCCCACCTAAAAGTCTTAACTTCTCTGATCTAGTGATGTTCATATTAGTGCTATTTAGATATGATCTAAGTCTTACTACCTGACTTGGTTATCTTCATAGCAGACTAGAATTTTAAGTAAAGAGGGTCTTTTTATTCTTTTATACAGTTTAGTTCTCAGGAATGATGGCCATAACAATCTCTCATTGCCAGGTGCTAGATAATAACTCCCAGAATAGCTTTAAGGAAGCTAGATAGTAATTCCTAGAATCATAATGGTAAATATACCCATTGTGACTGTGAAGTGATATATAGACATGCAGTAATGTAAAATTGTGAGGCTATTGCTGGCAAATTGCCTTCTTTGTTGCTCTATAAAGCAAGTGAGCACTGGTTGGTAAGTGGGAATTTGGTATTGGAGTAATGCATAGAGGAATGCATGTACTTGCTCCAACTGGCCCCGATTGCGGCTTGGGGGATATAGGGCAGTGCACAAGATGGAATGCTGTGCTGGTGTCCACTGATCCCATTGAGATGTGAGGGTTATTGTCCCTCCCACTGTGGCATCTCCCATCCATGAGAACTATGCTTAGGGAATCTGTTGGAGTTGGTGCTCCCATTATTAGCAGCTCCCTGTTGAGAAGAATAGACTAGAATAAAACTAACTTACTTAATCCCTTATCATGACTCCTTTCCTGTCTTCTTGTCTGTCCAGATCAAGAGTGAACCTGTGTTAGTGTCTCTAGCTCTCTTCCATTGGCATAGTCAGTGTTACCTGTGAAACATCTATTTTGCCACAGATTTTTTTAAAATTAAATTTTTATTTTTATTTTTGTTTACATCATTCATTTCCACGAAATTTTCAGTTACAAATTTTCTCCCCATCTTTCCCCTACCCACTGCCCCAAAAGAGCCATCCCAGTGTATCCCTCCTCCCCCAATCTATTCTCTCCTATGTCTTCCCCCCTCACCCCTCTGACTTTCCAGTAGGGCAGGATGGATCTCCCTACCACAATGCCTATATATCTCAAGTTCCAGTTGGATGTAGTTAATAATAACAATAATAATAATTGTGTGTGTGT
>CM053583.1:384370153-384395820 GCA_028627135.1 Pseudochirops cupreus
GCCCTTTGATCCCTTAATGTAGAAGCTGCTAGATCCTGGGTTATCCTAATTGTGTTTCCACAATATTCAAATTGTTTCTTCCTGGCAGCTTGCAATACCTTCTCCTTGGTCTGGGGATTCCGGAATCTTTGCCAGAGATTTTTAACAGAGAAAGAGATTGCTACAAGTGACCTGAACTGGAGAACTAAATCAATTAGAGGCTACTCTGAAGCCCCACTTCTTCCAGTATACCTAAGAGAACTGATCTTCAGATGACCAAAAGGCTCCATCACAGGATGCTTCACAGACTGGACAATTATCAGACAAGTAAGCATGACATCATCATCATTATCCCCTCCACAAATGTTTTCTAATCCACCTATTCCTGAGCCTGTAGTGACTGAAAACTCAAATTCTCCTTTTCAGTCTCCTACTTTGTTTTTTGCTCTACCACTGACAGCAATGATTGATAATTCCTTTGCTCATGGAACTCAACATATTCCTTGTTGTTCTCCACTCCCTATGTTACAGCCATCTAGATCTATTTGTGTTATCTGGCAGGGATGTTGCCTCTCATCACCATAATGGGGTAACTATTGGTCAAAATTGCTTTAATTGTTTTCATGAACTCAGAAGATTTCCAGAACCTGTATGTAGGGAAGACAATACTTGCATTGCTGTGCTTCAACAAGTGCTCTGTGGTCCCCTGTTCTACACGTCTGGTAGCGTATGTTTTACTAGGAGATCTCTTTGTCAATTAGAATGTCACCTCAGACAATTGTTATATATTTAGTATATTATGAGTCAATGTTTTTTTTTTCATTTTATTTTTTTAATTGTTTACATCATTCATTTCCGTGAGATTTTGAGTTATAAATTTTCTCCCCATCTTTCCCCACCCACCACCCTAAAACAGCCATCCCACTGTATAACCCCTCCCCCAATCTGCTCTCTCTTACGTTCTCCCCCATTGCCCCTCTGACGTCAATGTTTAATCAAATGGAACATAATCAATATATTAAAAGTTGTGCCCATTTCCGTCTTCTCTAATGTCAACCTTTGTCCTTAGTGAGGGGACTTCAGCCTTGTGATTTTGTGTTACCCATGGAGGGATGTCCTACATGCATTTGGATTATAATGATTCAAAGAAAGATGCTGTCTTTCTCTGGATAGAAGGGGGTTTGGAATATGAGAAATGATTCATTTGGACCCCTTCTCTATTCTGATCAGTATCAATTAATTTTACATGATTCTATAGGGGCAAAAATTGTATAAGTTCTGTATGTTAGCCCCCAGAGTTGTGAGCTGCAGATTGTATGTTCACTTGCTTAATTACAGGAAACTTACTAGAGTCCCTCCCCTCTTGTTTTTCCTTGTCATGGTGACAAACCCCAATGTGGGATAGGTGACTGATTTGCATAGAAAGTCTTCCAACTTATTTTTGTATCTCCAGACTTCTTTCTCTCTTGTCCAAGAGCAAGTGACCACTTATGACCACCTAGTCAGAGGAGTTGTTCCTTGCTTCACCCAACTCATGACCCTCCTGATATATCATTTCTGCTTATTTTAGCTTATGCGTTGTATGTCAATCAATGGAGTTCTGTATTTTATATAGTCTCTTTACAATGTCTAGGTAATAAATCTTGTTTCAAATGATATAACAACAAAGTCCCAGAAGAAGAGGTCATTTCCAACTATGAAAAAAATCTGAAGTCCACTTAATTAGAGGGGACCATGGACCATTTAGTAAAGCGCCATTGACTCAGACCTTTGCCTCAGTCTCTTTTATTGTACACTGGACAATTTTAGTCCCAACTCCATAGCAATCCTCTATGAAAGGTAATGAATTTCTATTCCTGAAGTAACTCTTCATTTCTTTATAATGTGAGTTGCCAGGACATACTTCCTATTAAGTGGCAATCTTCACTTTTTGATCTTTTATCAGTTTCCCCTTACTCCGACATTTGGGATCAAGCAGAATAACTCATGGGACCATAAAGGCAGAAATTTAGAGGTAGAAGGGATCCTCTCATTCACATATGAAGAATGGAGACTCAGCAACGGTAAATGTTTTGCTCAAAGTGACATAGATAAGTAATAGCAAAGCAAGGATTTGAACCCAGTTCCTTTGATTCTAAATACAGTGTTTCTGTTACTATACAACAGCATATTATATTAACTTTTTTGCATAGGAATCCTTCATATATCTAAAAAATTCTGTCATGTCTCTGTATAATTTTATTTCCATCCAGCTATACATCTCCATGTCCTTTGTCTCATGTTTGAACGCCAGAAGATAAAGGAAAAATCACCTCCACATATTGGACAATACGACTCTGCTATTCATGTTTATTATTATTATTATTATTATTATTATCATCATCATCATCATCATTATTTTTCCCACCATGGCACACTGTTAAATCCTATTGAATTTGAAGTCCAGAAACATCTACCCTGTTTTACATTTGTACAGTTTTTCATTAATCTGAATGAAAGTCTACTTTTTTTCTATTTAATTTAATTTTTTTTAATTGGCCACATAGTCCTAATCTTGGAGATAGTTTTGAATGCTGGCTATGTCTTCATGCTTCAGTCAGAGATCCATCTCAGTTTTATGTTACTTAAAATGTTGATAATCATGTAATTACATTATCCTTTTTGTTATTGATTTTACAGTTATCCAATATTTTTAGTATAAGTTCCTGAACTGTGTAGTAGATATTCTTTTTCATGAGATAAGAGTTCCCTTGCCACATCTGCACATTTGAAAGGACAATTAGGAGGCAGTTTCATGGATAGCTAGAGTTGATTACTTCCAAAAGACATTCCTTGATCCATTTCATTTCCACTTTATTATATTAACAATGTGATCACAGTATGCTGTCTGAATCCTTTGAATGCAAAGGGGTTTGAACTGAGAAAACGTAGCCCAGATGGATAGAAGCTTATGGGCTAGATAAATACATAAGATGATTTTAATATTCTAAACAATATTCCATTTCATTTCTTAGGTTAAATTTAGGCTTAGTGTGGATTAATTCAGACTATTTAGTCCAATGCATGGTCCTGATCTGGGTGGGAAGTAGCATAGGAATGTGTTTGTTGACTGCTCCCTTGTGGCTACAATGGATGTTATTGCTTCTTAGGAATGGTATCCTCTATGAACTGGAGAGAAGTTTCGAGACCTTCAAGCTGGTGGTTTAAGGAGAGCATCCCTAATTGGTACTTCTTTGATGGATAATTAATACAGTGACATACTGTCATCATGATGGAAGGTGACATTTAAGCCATAAAATATAAAGGTTACAACTGGTGACAACAGTATCATAGATATAACAACCCTATATATTTGCAACTAGTTACTAAACAAATATATAGGTTTGTAGCTTCTGACCTGACCTATGAGAACAATTAATCAACTAAGAAACATTTATTATGTGCCCACTACATGCCAGTCAGTGTGATAAATGTTGGGAATATAAAAGGAGACAAAATGCAATTCCTGCCGTCAAGAAACTCACAATCTAAAGAGGGAGACACTATGCAAATAACTATATACAAACAAATTATGTAGAAGATAAATAGAAAATAATAGAGGGAAGACATTAGAATTTAGAGGAGTTGGGAAAGATCCATTGTAAAAGACAGGATTTTAGGTGAGACTTAAAAGAATCGTGGGAAGACAGGTAAAGCTGAGGAGGTAAATCATTCTAGGCATGGGGGAGAGCCTGAGAAACTGCCTCAAACAAGAAATAGAGTATGTTGTTCGTGGATCAGAAAGGAGGCTAGTGTCACTGGAATTGAAGTGTAGTTGTAAGGTAGTAAGGTGTGGAAAATGGAAATGTAGGATAGGGCTAGATGATGAAGGGCTTTGAATACACAGTTCCAGGCTAAAGGGGCTCCTAGTTTACTATTAGGATAAGACATTGAAATAGAAAGTTTCTTTTCACAATATTCAATGAAAGTATAATAAAGAGCTACAAAATAAAACAAAATGTCAGTCCAGAGCAGGAATGTCCTTGCCAATTAGCAGGGAAGGAAAATGAGATGGGCCTAGGGATGCTCAGGTTACCTAGGGGAGACGATATCTGATATGATCTTTAGAGAATGGACAGAAATATTAAAGTCATCATGAAATGATTTTGTATCCAATCCTAGAGGTGATTGGGAGCCACAGAAGTTTAAAGATTAGGGTGGAAGGAGTAGGCCACGATAAGGCAAATTGGGAGAAATGTTTAGAAATTGCAAGAGGCAAATTCCTTTTTAATATAAGGGCAAAAAATTCTTAATAACTACAATTTCCTTAAAGTGGGGTTGTTTATCTGAAGAGATAGTGAATTTCTCTTCTTTGGAGTTCCTTAGGCTGACTGTTTATGACTAATTGTTGACGATTCATCAGGAATAATGAAGTGGGAATTTTTGTTCAGGTGCTCATTAGCCTTGATTGCTTTCCAATTCCCAGCGAATGTAATATGCTAACATTAATGTCTACATCATATATAAGATATATTATATTTCCTATATATGTAAGATACAAATACAGTAGTAATGCAATTTATTATTTTTCAATTCTTTTTATCTTTCTTTCACAGATATCTTGACTTTTTTTGGTGCTTTCAAAATTATGCCTTCTCCATTATATATTTTGTATGTACTTCTTACCAATCCCAGTTTTATTAGACCAATGTCCAATGCTTTATATAGTCACCCAAGATGTCTGTTGTTAGCATGCAAGTTTAATAAACTTATCACTATAAAAATTCTGACAGAAATGTTCATAGTTTTGGTGGGAATCTATTTGCTGTCCTAACCTCAAGTATGTATGCTCTTCTGGTGAGCTGGTTTAAACTTTATACAAAGTCTTTTAAAACTTCATTGTTCTCCTTTATTTTGTTAGGTGAGGTTAATAATCTTGTACTACTTTATTCCCATTGTCTACTCAATAAAATGTATCCTCTTTCATCCTAATATTCAAAACCCTATGCAGTCTAAGGACAAGTAACCTATCCATTGTTACTACCCAATAGCTTCTGTTATCATACTCTATAATAAGTCAATTAATATTTATTAAGCACTTACTATGTGGTAAACATTGTGCTGAAAAATGCAAAAGACAGTACCTTTCCTTGAGGAGCTCCTAATCTAGTAGGTAAGTTCTAAGTACTAAACAGGTTTGTACAAATGGGGCAGTTAGGTGGCACAATAGACAGAGCACCAGAACTGAAATCAGGAAGACCTGAGTTCAAATCCAGCCTTAGACACTTACTGGCTGTGTGACTCTAGGTAAGCCACTTAACTTTGCCTTAGTTTCTTTAACTGTAAAATGAGCTGGAGAAGGAAATGGCAAACTACTTCAGTATCTTTACCAAGAAAACCCCAAATGAAGTCACAAAAAGTCATAAACAACTGAACAACAAAAGTAACACATGTAAAAATGAGCCATAGATATGATAAATTGGAGATAATGAACAAAGGGAATATGCTAAAATTAAGAGGAAATGAGAAAGGCTTTCTGTAGAAGGTGGGATGTCAGCTAGAACTTGAATGGAGCCAGAGAAGTCAGGAAGCAGAGAAGAGGAGGAAGAGCATTCTATGCATGAGGACAGAGAGTGAAAATACCAGGAGAAAACATTATCCTCCCCATAATTTCATGAGCTCTTCCCTCTTTGTGAAATTGATGTTATTCCTGTTACTAAAAATAACCTTCCTCATCATTCTTATTCTAGTTTCCTTCCATATCTTCTGCTAATGCTGCCAATAAATCCCCAGCTATAATATAAGTTCTTTCTGACTTCTTGAAGAACCTCTGGCTACTGTATTTGATTACCCCTTTCTAGTTGATCCATCATGAACTTGCATATAGTTTTATTTGTACCTATCTCCTCATCTCTTTTCTCCCAACACACACACACACACACACACACACACACACACACACACACACACACACACAGTACAACACTTGCTTTTTGCTTTTTGGAGATTTGAGGGTAGGAAAAGGATTTTTTTAATCTCCCTGTCCCTAGCACCTATCATAGAGTTTTGCCTGATATATTTGCTAAGTAGATCTTAATAATAGCCAATAGCTATTAGTTTTATTGTACTTTCTGGTTTACAAAATGCTATCCATGTGTTATTTCATTTGATCCTCACAACAACCTTGGAAAGTAGCTTCTATTATTAAATCCATTTCACAAATGAGGAAACTGAGGTTTAGAGATAAGAAGTGTCTTGCCCAAAGTCACATAATTAGCAACTGGCTGAGGCAGGATTCAAACTCACATCTTTATGCCTCTAAATGCAACACTTTACCCATTGTTCCAGTTAGCTGCCTTTTGTGAGTAGATAGTGAATTGCTGTCTACACCAATGAAAATGTGAACAATTTTAAATCAAGGATAATTACTGCCTTTCTTTACATCTTATTGCTTACCACACTGATGGGGACATAGTTAATAAATGTATGTTGACTGACTAAATTGAATTGATCAACTGAGTCAGGATTAATATCAAGTTCTTACTCTTAGCTCTGTATTCATTCCATTATACCACATTGCCATGAAAGCTTATATGCCTTCAAATTTGTTTTAGCTAATAAAACATATACAATAATCTTAAAAGTACTAGTGCTGCCTTGTTAGATAAGAAGTGTATTCTATTATTGGTACCTTATTTCAGTGAATGACTATCACTCTCACACTGCTATTCTTGAACCATGTTCTTGAGAGTTGGCAATTATTATAAAGTGTCAAGCTGAGTAACTCATGACATTTAACAGTAAATCATTTCACTTTAACAATTAAAACATGCTGTCTTACTTACCACAATGCATCTACTCTTAGTTTGGGGATAAACCTGGCTGGTAAAATGAAAGTCTCATTTGAATAAATACAACAATATGACAAATATGAACTAAGCAGCTACTGTATTCTAAGGATCTTTCCAGGTGCTTTTGTCAAAATACAATTTAGTAATACATAATTCCAGGCTAAAGGGGCTTCTAGTTTACTAAGAGGATAAGACATGGAGATAGAAAGTTTCTTATCACAATATTCAATGAAAATATAATAAAGAGCTACAAAATAAAACAAAACGTGAGTCCAGAGCAGGAATGTCCTTGCCAATTGGCCGGGAGGGAAAATGAGATGTGCCTAGGGATGCTCAGGTTACCCAAGGGAGATGATATCTGATATAGAGATGAGAATGAACAGAAATATTAAAGTCATCATCAGCTGAAAAATAAAGTATTTTTGAAATGTAAAAGAAAAGTTAGGGTGAACATGATTGTTGTGTTCAAGCTTTTAAAGGGTTCTCTTGGGAAGGAGATTCAACTTATTCTTCTAGACCCTAGAAGAAAGAATTAAGAACAATGAGTGGAAGTTTCTAAGAGTCAGGTTTAAGCTTGCTACAAGGGGGTGGAGGGGGAAACTTCCTATAGAAAAGGGAAGGGTCGCGCTCCCTTTCTCTGCAGTCAACAATCGCCTGGATGAGTGGCTGACCCATGACAGGCTGGACCTAAAGAAGATCCAGTTTCCTAAAAAAGAGGCCAAGATCCCCACAAAAAATGGGCTCCCTGGTTCCAGACCGGGCTCCCCGGAAAGGGAGGTGAGGAAGACCTTGGATCTATCTCTACAGCTGGCTTCGGCCCAGGCCAATGCGGGAAGACAATGCCCATCCCGGTGCAGATCACGCTCGGCTTCAACCTACCCAATGAGCGCGAGGCCATCCTTGGGGCTGAGCCTGACCAGCCCCTCTCCTCCAGCTCCTACCTGCAACCCAACCACCGTTCCACAAAAGGAAAAGTGGAAGTGATTTCACCAGCAACTCCCGTGCCCAGCGAGACAGCGCCAACCTCTGTCTTTCCTCAGAATGTCTCAGCCCGGAGGGCACTGGCCGCCCAGCCGGGACGGAAGAGGAAGTCCAACTGTCTAGGCACCGATAAGGATTCCCATGACAGCTCGGGCGGAATCCCATCGGCCCTCCGCATGACTGGCAGCTTGGTGTCGGATCGGAGCCACAAAGACATCGTCACGTGCATGAAAAACATCAAGTGCATCGAGCTTGGCCGCCACTGCCTCAAGCCATGGTACTTCTCCCGGTACCCCCAGCAGCTGATGGCTCTGCCCGTGCTTTACCTCTGCGAGTCCTGTCTGAAGTATGGGAAGAGCCTCAAGTATCTGCAGCTGCACGTAACCAGATGTGACCTCCGACATCCCCCAGGCAACGAGATTTACAGCAAGGGCACCATCTCTTTCTTCGAAATTGATGGGCGTTAGAAAAAGAGTTATTCCCAGAACTCTGCCTTTTGGCCAAGTGTTTCCTGGACCACAAGACGCTGTACTACGACACAGACCCGTTCCTCTTCTACATCATGACCGAGTACGATTGCAAAGGCTTCCACATCGTCGGCTGCTTCTCCAAGGAAAAACAGTCCACAGAGGATTACAACTTGGCCTGCATTCTGACCCTGCCTCCATACCAGCGGCGTGGCTATGGCAAGCTGCTCATTGAGTTCTGCTACGAGTTGTTCAAGGTGGAAGGGAAGACGGAAACCCCTGAGAAGCCCCTCTCGGACCTGGGCTTCCTGGGCCTCTCACGGACCATCCTGGTGATACTCATGGGACTCAAATCGGAGAGTGGTGAGCGGCCGCAGATCACGATCAATGAGATCAGCGAGATCACCAGCATCGAAAAGGAGACATCTTCTCCACCCTAGAGTACCTCAATCTCATCAACTACTACAAGGGCCAGTACATCTTGACGCTGTCAGAGGACATTGTGGATGACCACGAGCGGGTCATGCTGAAACTGCTTCTGCGCATTGACTCCAAATGTCTACACTTCACCCCCAAGGACTGGAGCAAACGGGGAAAGTGGTGACCTCCTGCCCTTCCCCAGTGCCACGCCTCATGGCCATTGGGCCTCTTCTGCCACCAGGCCGGTCCTGTCTTCTCTGGGCTCAGCTGGGCCGTGGGCATGTGAGCCACTGACATGGGAAGCGACCAATGGGAGGCTGGAGACTGCTCTGCCGCCGGGGATGCTGCTGGGCCTTTGGCCCCTTGTACAGAAAGCAGGGCAGCTGTGTATAGTGACGGGGGGAGGGTGGGCTGATCAGGGAGTGTACAGTTGTTTTGTAAGGTGTGAGCCAGAGGGGCTGCAGGAGAGGCACAGCCCAGACGTTCCTGTCCTGTTTCATCTGCAATAAACTTTACAGAAAAAAAAAAGAAAGAAAGAAAGAAAGAAAGAAAGAAAGAAAGAAAGAAAGAAAGAAAGAAAGAAAGAAAGAAAGAAAGAAAGAAAAAGGAAAGGGAAGGGGCTTCTTTGGATGGAAATGGAGTATAGAGACCTTCAAATAAAATCTTGGCTCTGCATTTGTTGTTTTTTTTTATGAACTGTTGTGCTTGGTATAAGATGGACAAGATGGTTTTTGAGGTCCCTTCCAAATAAGAAACTGTGATTACTCAAAGACTTATCTGACCAGAAATGAAAGTGGGTCAATCATGTAGATGAAATTATAAATGGACAGCCTGAAAGATGTAGTAGTATTGTTGAAATATTAAAGATGAATCTGAGTATTTTTGAGTATTTTATTGAGCATTTTTCCATGCATGATCAATGGAATGACTTGGACAAGAGTCTTAAAATGAACAGATTGAGCTGAAAAGTATGTATCAGGGGATTATGGTATTGTACAGTTTCTTTTTTTGCTACATATTCTCAATAATTTCTCATTGTAAGTAAGCATACAAAACTTGAAGTGACAGGATTAATGTTGGGGGAAATCCTTGGGTGCCTTTAACTTAGACATTTGTGATACTTGTCGCTTTTGCTAAGCTTTTAGAGTTTACAGAAAAGTGGCAGGGTCTTGAAAATCAGGCCACTTACAGCACATCACCAGCTATTTTATAAATTACAGATATTATCCCTCAATCTCCAATTTAAATTTAACTTCTATCAGGGAGATTCCAATATCTTTTCTTGTATGAATTTAAATTATAGATAACATTGTCTACCTGACTTTATTCTTCTTAGTCCTAAAACAATTTATTTATTCCCTCTCCCCCAAAAGAGTTGATTTAAGGTTATTTGATAGCCATCCAATAGTTATGACTGACTTCAGGATAAAGTAGAGTTTTCACAAGCCATCATGGCTGCCTGAACTCAATAACCTGAAGTCAGTGAAGTAATTAATCTTTCCAATATCTAAATTTATTGTTTTCTAACCTAAGGCCAAAACAATTTTTGTCATTTTAACCACTTTGCCACCAAAAAAGTCAAGATTACATGGAGGGAGTTTCCAAATGGAAGGAATTTAAATTGAATTGTGCCTCTGACACTTTTAGACTTGTGAGGAGACTTTAGAATATTTTAGATGATATGCAGTGAATATATGGTTCTGGTGCTTTGCTCTTTCAAAATGAAGACTACCTTCCAACCTGAGGAGATAAAAATTATGGTTGGTGGGTAAAATCTTTATTGTGTGTGAAATGCCTATAAACTTGTTCTGAAAAATATGACTCCTGAAATGACCTTATCAATATGGTAGCATTGCTCCTTTACTTAAAACAGGTTTATTCTTGATCTCTCATGCAAAATGATTCAAGTTTTCTAAGCAGGTTCACAAAAGTACTTAATGATTCCTAAAGATTTATTTATCTATCTCACAGACCCAGTCTGCAGCTTTTTAGGTTGGATTCAGTTTGAGTGAAACGTAGCAGTGAGATTTTTCAGCTAACTAAATTGGCTTATCTATTCGTGGTTTATAATTCATGAAATTTGTTTTCATAATATTTATATTTCTCTTGGTGCCCTTTTACTTAACAGTGTAAGAAAACATATAAGATGCCATGTATGGTCATGATTTCTTTTACCTAAAATCTATGTAAAAATTTTTGAAAAATTAAACTCAATTATCATGAGCCCATTGTTCAGGGTGTGAAATAAATTATGTTATGAGTAAATTCAGTTCTTCAGATATATAGAAAGCATGGCATTCATTTTAAGCCACAGATTTCCACAGATTATCAGCTGCAATATTACTAAGAAATATATGATAAAATGACCAAAAAAAAAAAAAAGGAAATGAATGGAAGAGAACAGGAAAAAAAAGAAAATTGTGGGGCCCTACACATATTTCAGGGTACAAATTTTTATCTTGTTCTAGGGCTTTGGATAGTGTTCAGGTCTAGCAGTTGTGAATTATAGCTAAAGCTAGAAAAGGGTAACAAATACCACTGATGATTGAAATTATGTCATATTTTCATATAATACACTTCACAAAATAATACACTTCTCAGAATAATCCTATAAGGTTGATAACAATCTCCCCCCCAACTATTATTCATATTTTATATGAGGAAACTGGTGCTTCTATAGGTTAAGTGACTTGTTCATCATAAAAATGTTTAATAAGTGCTGGAGGCAAAATTTCAACCTAGGTCTTTGGATTCTGAATGCATGACCATTGCTGTAATGTTATAATGCTTTTCCAGAAACATCCAAATTTTAGCTATGAGTATCTCTGAAAGCAATATGCTAGCATAGAGTTTGGAGAATAATGATTTGGGTGTAACTACAAAAATGCAGAACAAATATGACCAACCCCAATACTGATATGTAAGAACTGAGCAAAGCCTGCATAGGCCTAGAGAAAGGTGTTGTTATAAGGCATGCTGGGAGATAAACGTGAATTACTCACCCTCATCGAAATATCAAATCATCCTAGTGGATTCTAGGGGGAAGGGTAGAAAAAGTTTTAAAATAAAGAAAAAAAAGTCTAAAAAATCCTGCTATACTACCTAGACAAAGCTGAAGTCCAACTCAACACAGAAAGACCCAACATAATTTGTCTTAAGTCACACAGGTACTAAATATCAGAGTCAAGATTTAAATCTACATCTTCAGCTTACAGATCTGTATTCTTTCCAATGTAACAAGCTACCTCAATATTTATTTTAAATAAATTCAATATTTTGCTTTTTCTAATTCCGTGTACAATTTTTAACATTTTTCTAAAATTTTAAAGTTCTAAATTCTCTCCCTTATCATTCCTCTGTCCTATATGGAGAAGGCAAACAATTTAATTTAGCTTATGCAAAAAAAAAAAAACCACAAAAAATAAAGAAAAAATATGCTTCAATCTGTAGTCAGACGTCATTATTTCTTTCTCTGAAAATGGATAGCATTTTTTTATCAAAAGTACTTCAGCATTTTCTTGGTTCGTTGTATTTCCGAGAATAACTAAATCATTCAAAGTTGATCATACCTTTACGCTGTAATCTTGGCTCTGCCCCCAAAGCTGCCTTAGTGTTGAAGCTCTGTTGACCTACAAAGAGAGAGTATATACAAGAGAACTAACTATAAATCCTAGTGGAATACCTATCTTCAGAGGTCAGAAAAAAACATGACTAACCAATGAAGGATTCAGGAAAGGAATGTTTAGAAAAGAATATTCAAAGAATCAACTTAATTCCATTAAAAAAAAAAACAAGCAAAAAAAAAACACGTTTATCCAGCACGCGCTATGAACAAACAACTACACTAGGTGACAAAAATTAAAAAAAAAAACAAAAACAAAAACAAAACAGTTTCTTCCCTCTGGATGATTAATATTGTGTTTTTTTTTAATTGAAAAGATGGGAATATTTCCAGAAAGAAGTGATGCTGGTCTGTAGTATTAAATACTGTCAAGATCTTTTTTGGCTTTAAGGCAATCTCTCTACCCTACTATTTACATTAAATTTCTCTCTTTTTAAACAAATATTACACAGCCATTTTGTGAAGTCATGCTATTACCAAGACCTAAAAATTCCAGGATCTCTGTCTCCTTACCGATTTGGAAGATGGAAGACACAATAGCTATTCAAAATTGGGGGATTTTCCTTTTCCAATAAATGACAATCTGGTGTTCACTCTATTAAATTTTTAGCAATGTTCATTGTAGTCATGTTTTGATTGTAGCGAAATATACAGCTTAGTAGAATACAATTTAGTAGAATAGGACAGCATCTATCTATCTATATCTATCTATCTATCTGTCTATCTATGTGAGTTCATAAAGATGTGTGTGTGTTTGAGAGAGACAGAGAAACAGAGAGACAGAGAGAGAGAGAGAGTTCTGCTATATATTAAGCCTGTATATAGAGAGGTAATGTGACTTACTGAGCATATAGAGTGTTGAACTATATGATTTCAGGAAATTTTTTAACCTAGTTGAGTCTCAAATTATCATCTATAAAATGGACATAAAAAGAACAAGGTAGTTGTGTAGCTCTAATTTCAAAATATGTGAAACATTTTGCAAATATTAAAGCTCTCCATTATTCTTAGAGGTGTATATTTAAACATTTTTTTATAAATTACCAAATCAATGATCTAAAGCAGCGGTTCTCAACCTGTAAGTCGTGACCCCTTTGGGGGGGTCAAACAACCCTTTTATAGGGGTCACCTAAGACCATCGGAAAACACATATTTCCGATGGTCTTAGGACCCGAGATACCGCTCCTCTATCCATCTCCCACATGCAGATACTCCCACATATAAGTATTAAAGGGTGGCGGCATTAGGAAGGTTGAGAACCACTGATCTACAACAGGAAGGGACATCAGGTATGATCCAGTCCAGAGGCATTCAATGCACCCCCCAAAACTCCCAAGTAGGGCCAACTCCATATATAAATGTATTCAGGAAATGATTCACAAAATCAATAAGAATACATTGTCAGAGATAATGTTAAATCGTGTTTTATTTTTAAATCAATATGTCTGGGGCAATTCCTACTTGCATTTGATACCCCTGATCTAATCTGATGCTCTTATTTAAGAGATTAGGAAACTGAAACTCAAGGAGGTTGAATGACTGGTCCAAGATCATGTGGATAGTTGACATCAGAAGCAGGCTTTGAACCCATATTCTCTGACTCTAAGGCTGGAACTCTGTCCACTGTGTCACAGCTAGGGAATCACAAGACAAAAAGAGAGATAAATGTTCATCAAGGTCAGCAGATATTGCCTGCTTGTATTTTATAGAAGATTACTGGATATATCTATGATTTGACTGATGATATTATTATTTGTAGCCAGGAACAGACACAGCAACAGTCCCCAGCCATAACATTGCTTATATAAAAAATGCCAATCACCTCATAATGTAGTTTCCAGGAATTCACTACAATGAAAAGCATCAGTTTCTGCTATGGGAATTTTTCCCCCTGAGTCTTAAGAAGTTTCTTGATCATACTTACAAATTGTTATCTCTCTAATCCAAAAAGCATCTCCAGAACCACAAAGAAAAATAAATTTGTCAAAGGTAATTTTCCACCCACCTTACTTTTATTTGGGGAATAAAAAGAAAGTAAATTGAACTTACAAAATATTTGCTGCTCTGGGGTACCTACATAAAAGAGATATACAAAATTATAAATAAGAAAAGATGAATTTTTATAGGAACATAGTGGACTAAACACTGTTTATGTTTCCCTCATCATTATCTGCTTCAACCAAGCCACAGTAATACTTACATGAAAAAGAATCCCAGGTGACTCACTGGAAGTATTCTGAAGTCAAAGGTAGCCTGAGACTCCACGTGGAAATACTTGTCAGCCTTTCTTACATTTAATTATACCCTTTGGTGCCTACAGCTTGAACAGTTCGTGAAGTTATGGTAGACTGGATGGATGGATGACTGAACAGATGGATGGAAATCTCCATTCCGTGCTTCACTGGCTGCTGTTCAGTGAATGGCAGTGAGTTAATAAAATACTCCAAGAATTTTTCTGTCCATCTGTTCTTAATAAAAATAAATGATGATCAGAATCAAGCATAGTAGTTTGGGAGGCTTTTTTTGTTTGTTTGTTTCCCTAGATTTTTTTTTTTTACTTTTGCTAAACCCTTTAGAAGTTTGATAGTGAACTAATGGGAAGATACAAAATAACCGTTTATGGATCATAGTGAGCACTTTAAAATCAAGCCTCCTTGTCTCCTCTGTCCATAGCCCTGCAAAGTACTTGTTCTTATCTATTTACTGAGGGAAATCACTGAGTAAAAATGAACTTGATCATCTCACTGCTCCATCATTCTATAGCAAGTAATGAAATTAAATTACTGATGCTCAGTTTAGTAGTCAGAAACTTGATGGTTCTCTTATGTTTGGAGAAATAAATGTTTATAGAGCTCTTCTTACAAACCATGAGGGCATGACACGTAATAGGCATATAGCTCCTCTTCTTCTCATTTTGCAATATTTTCAGTTGCAGGTTTTACTTGGGCAGAAATTAAAAGAGAGGTGTCACTTCCCATCCTCCCCACTATTTCAGGGGCAAAAGTTGGAGGCAGAGACTAGAGTGACTTTTTGCAAAAGTTTGGACTTCTTGATGGTTTGGAGGATCTTGGTGTCTTATTAACTACAGGTGCAAAGAAGAGCAAGAGGAAGGAAGCATTCCAAGGAAATGATAAGACAAAATCCTCTGTAGAGTAGTTATTCGAGGTTCTCTCTCTTCTAAGGTGACTGTATAGCAGTGTTGTGCTTCCTAGGGATCACTGGGGGAGGCTAATGGACAGATAGAGACATAGTTTTTATTTACTCATTTTTTTAAAATAAGTTTATGTTTATTTTTAGTTTACAACATTCATTTCCACAAGATTTTCAGTAACAAATTTTTCTCCATCTGTCCCCTACCCACCACCCCAAAACAGTAGTCCCACTGTATAGCCCCTCCCCCAATCTGCTCTCTCCTATATCTTTCCCCATAACCCCTCTGACTTTGCAGTAGGGCAAGATGGATCTCCATATCCCAGTACCTGTATATCTTATTTCCCAGTTGCATGTAAAAATAATAATAATAATTTTTAAACATTTGACTTTAAAACTTTGAATTCCAGATTCTTTCCCTTCTTCTCTCACCACCCACCCTTACTGGGAAGATAAGCAATTCAATATAGGTTGTACATGTGTAATTACACAAAACATTTCCATAGTGGATATATTGTGAAAGACTGACTATATTCCTCTCCATAGTATCCCATCCCCCACTTATTCTATTTTGTACTTTGACCCTGTCCCTTTGCAAAAGTGTGTGCTTCTAACTACACCCCCCCTCAATCTGCCCTCCCTTCTATCATCCTCCCTTTTGTCCCCTCCCCCGCTACTGTCCTGAAGGGAAAGATATCCAATTTAGCGTGTATGTTATTCCTTCCTTAAGCCAAATTCAGTGAGAGTAAGGTTGACCCATTCCCCTCCATTGTAATAGTTTTCCTTTGCCTCTTTTATATGAGATAATTTACCCAATTCTGTCTCTCCCTATCTCCTCCCTTTATATTCCTCTCTCACCTCTCAATTTCACCTTTTAAATATCATCCCTTCCTATTCAATTAATCCTGTGCCTTATATGTATACCTGTATACATATATGCACACACTCACATATGTATATATGTATACATATATATATACATTTATATTCCCTTCAACTATCCTCATCCTGAGAAAAGTTTCATAAGTTACAATTATCATTTTTCCATGTTGACATGCAAATAGTTCAACTTTGATAAGTTCCTTATGATTTCTTGTCCCTGTTTACCTTCTCATGCTTCTCTTTCTCCCTGTATTTGAATGTCAAATTTTCTATTCAACTCTGATTTTTTCATCAAGAATGCTTGAAAGTGCTCTATTTCATTGAATGACCATATTTTCCCCTGAAACATTTTATTCAGTTTTTCTTTTTTGTAAAGCAATAGCACCAGAAGCTTTCTGCTATTTTCTTCTATAACTTTTTTTATTGTTCTATAGTCTAAGCTATCACTATCCTTGACCCTCTCTCATTTTGGCATTGATATTGATCTTTTTTTTTTTAAGTTAATACGTTTCTGGATTTGTAGTAATTAATTCTCCTTTGTAGTAATTAATTTATTTTCATTAGTTAAATTTCTTTGGAAATAGTTAAAATCTGTTCTATTTATCTTTTATCCAGTTCTGTTGTGGGTATGAGGGTAGACAAGAGATTGAGACTCCAGGGTGAATGTTAAAATTATGCGTAGTACAGTTTCTTCCTTTTTTTGTTTTGTTGTCAAATTTGGCCTTTGTTATACCAGGTTTATTATCTGTCTGTACACAAACAATTCAGAGATGAAGCTCATATCAGTAACCAGTCTTTTCCTATCTACTGAGATGGATTGAATTTTAGTTCTCCTGAAATTGTTTGGTGCTAACCATGTCTATAGTAATGTGATTCATAGTATATAAAGAAGTAAACAATTTCATTTTAAACTATTTTTCTGGTTTATTATTGCTATCTTTCTTTACAAACTTTATTCTGAAATCACAAAGCTTTGATTTATAGATTATATTATTTTGAAAGATTTTGTCAAGCTTTTTGGTAAAATTTCACTATTTTTTCTTCCTTTTCAAAAAATGTCAGGACATAAACTACAATTATCTGCAGTTGTCTGCATTCTACTTTCCCCTAGATTACTGCAAAGTTAAATGACCTTGAGATCTATCAAGTTATTTTCTAATGGCCCATAGGTACAAAATGCAATCAACCCAAACATCTCCTTTGTTTTCATCTCAAAGGAGAACCAGTAAGCCACCTTTTCATCTTAACTTCACCTTCCTTTTTTCTCTCATTTAATTTGTAGTGAAAATATCAATAATGATTTAATTCAGTTTCTCTAGTAAAGTGTATTTTCATTGGGCATTGAACATATTTAAAGTGCCATTGAACATATTTAAAGTATCATGTTCAGTCTGCACATGAAACAGATGCCATTGCATCTTTATAAATGCCCTAAAACTAGATGATTCTTTATCATGGCCAAGTAACATACTTCATATATACTTGTCTAGGTCATTCTTGGTATGGTAGAAAAAGTATGTCTCCAGGATATCACTAATAGCCTTTCTAGCCTAGTAAAACCTGCTAAGATTGTATGTCATTGGCTTATCTTTTGAGTACCCAGGATCATCTCCATGACATAAGGATGTTCTAGAATAGAACTTTTCAAATCTCTAAAGAATTCAAATTTCAAATGATTCCAAAATCAATAGAGATTCATATAGATATTATAAGTGAACAGGAGCTATATAACCACTGATGATGCTTTGCTTAGAAGATATGAGGTAGAAGATATCAACCCGTAAGTGTCTGATTGAGAAAGAGATGGCCATGTTGTGTGTCATGGGTTATATATGCATTTCATAGATTTCCATTTGGAAGAGACCTTTCTGGCTACTGAATCAACCCTTTCATTTTGATGATGAGACAACTGAGGCAATGATGTTAAATAATCTGACTGAGATCACATAGATAGGAATCATCTGAGGTGGGATTCAAATTGAGGTCTAACTTGAAGTTGAGCATTCTCTCCACTAATCCACAATGTTCATTGCCCATAGAGGGGCTATCATGAATGCATAGAAGTAGTATGGGAAAGGAAAGAAGGGCAATGTAGAGAGAAGAAAACAGAAGGTAGGAAGAAAGTAAAAGACCATAGGATGCTTTTGATTAGATGAAAAAGATAGGTAGTGAGTTGTGAAACTCTGTTCTGACTCTTGACTTTTCTACACTTTCCTGACCATTGTTCTCTTCATATGTGTACTATTCCCAGTTCCCAAGTTTCAGGTATCCTCAATTAAGCATTGAGAAAGGAATTTGGACTTACAATTAAGAAAGTCACTCATGATAGATTGGGGTGGCTCCCCATTTGTTTACATTGTGAACTGAAATCCACAACCTGTGCTTTTCTGTGGAGAAATCTAAAATTTAATGTTAATTCTTCACACTAAAACATGTAACAAGATTCATGCAGCAAGGTTCATCTACAATGAAACAAAACAAAATTATTTATTACTTCGGGACTCAGTATTGTCCTTCATTAGCATGTAAAAAATCTTTCCTTTTTCTTTAATCAACTAACACTTAGGCAAAATTATAATTCCTAAAGTCTTTATCATCCCTATGAATATGCAACTTTATTGTTTCTTCACAGTGAGACTAAATGTAATAGGTATTGGATAATATGGTTTAGAAAATAATCTAAGAGAACAACAACCACAACCACAATATTTTTGCCAATGGAGACACTAAGTTTCAAAGAAGTGAAATTACTGACTTGAGGTTATATAAATTGTATAACAGCATAACTAAGAAAATGAGAATCCAACTCCAGTGCTCTTTCTACCACCTGTATTTCTGACTTACAGGCTGCTACTGTCAAAGAAATGATAACTGACTGGCCAATGTTCTGGTAAAAACCTCTCCATTCTTAGATAGACTGATCCTGTCAACAGATTTCTACTTGTAATCTTTATTCCATCACTTATAGTAATTGTGTCCCTGTCTACTGGCTCCTTCCTTATTGCCTGCAAATATCCCCATGTCTTGCTGATCCTGAAAAAAAAAAAAACCCTCACTTGATCCTTCCATCTCTGCTAACTATCATCCTATATCTTTTCTACCATTTTTAACTAAACTGCATAAAAATAAATATCTACAAAAACCAAGCCATACAGTATAGAACCAGTCCTGCCCTAGCTCTCCCAAATTCCCCTCCAAACAATTTTAAATAATGTCACAAAATGAATTCTGTAGTGGCAGAACCCACAAAAGGCTGAGGTAAAACAATTTTCCTACTTAAGACAACTTTGAAGGCTGGGATAAAAAGTCTGTCACACTGGGGTCAAAGTGGAGTGTAGTCCAGCCCAGGAAATGCCAGCTGCAGGTTTTAAAAGCATTTGAATCAGAAACATATGCTTTTAGAGGTCTCATTCTGCAGTCAGTAAGGGGGTCAGATAATTGGTCAGAAGGAGGCTTTAGGCGTTTATTTGCTAGCACTGGGTACAGACTCTGTTCCATTGACTATAGGTGGATCCAGGTCACAGACCTCGGTCACAGTCCCAGGGTGAAGAGAACTGGGACAACATAGCTTGTGGCCTTGAGGGAGCGAGCACCCTGGTCACAGTTCTATGGCAGAAAAGAGTGCTTGTGGTATCACACTGACCACAGAGCACAGGTTAGGAGAATAGTAATAAACAAATCTCTTCCTAGACTGTATCACCTTGAAAGAAATGAAAATTTGCAGACACCCCAGAATTAGCTCTGAAAACAGCTGCATAAAAAACCTTGAAGCCTGGGACAGTGCCACTCCAACCCAAGATCAGAGCCCAACTTTAGTAAAAAGTTAAAAGTCAAGAAATAGGCAGGAAAAATGAATCAAGAACAATAACGAAGGAACCTGACCACAGAGAGTAACTATGATGATGACAAGGAATATCAAGACACAAGCTGAAAAGAATACAATAAGGTCAAAATTGTTATATCCAAAGCCTCAAAGAAAAAATATTAATTCATCTTAGGGCAAAAAAGGAATTCCTGGGAGAGCTGAAAAAGGATTTTAAAAGTCAAATAAATTCTCAAATTTTGCCTCCTCAATTTATTTTGTAGGTCAGTTGTTTTTCCAATCAAATATTTCACTCCCTCCTCCCCATGTTATTCATTCCTTTTATTTTGTTTTATTGTTTCTTTATATCTCATGGAATCAATTCTTTCCATTTGCCCAATTTTAATTTTAAAGAATTTTTTTTCTCTACTTAGCTTTTGAGACTCCTTTAACATTCCCAAATTCTATTTTTTAAAGAATTGTTTTCTTCTGTGAATTTTTGTATATCTTTTTTTCCATTGGGCCAGTTGTTTTTTTTAATGAGTTTTTTGCTTCTGTTAATTTTTGTGTTTCTTTAACCATTTGCCCTATTCTGCTTGTTAAGGTGTTTTAGGTTTTGTTGTTGTTGTTATTGTTATTGTTCTGTTTTCTTTCACACTTTGACTATATGAAAATATGCTTTGCATGATTGCAAATGTATAATCTATATCAAATTGATTGCCTCCTCAATGAGGAAGGAGGCAAAAAAAAGGAGAGAATTTGGAACTTAAAAGTAAAAATCAAAAATTTCTTTTACATGTAATTGGGAAAAAGTAAAATTTTAAATTTTGAAAAAAAGATGTGTAAAATAAGAGCCTTCATTTTCTCTACTCTCATTCTCTATTTAACACCTTAAAATCAAGGCTTTTGTGTTACTATTTCAACAGAATTGCTCTCTCCAAAGTTGCTAATAATCTCTAAATTGCCAAATCCAATAATCTTTCCTCAAACTTGTGCTGTCTACTACTTTTGATACTCTTGATCACTTTCTGCTTGATATTCTTTTTTCTCTAGGTTTTTGGATCACCACTCTCTCCTTGTTCTCCTACATATCTGGTTGCTCCTTCTTTGGTATCATTTGCTGGATCCTTATCCAGAAAATGCTCTCTAATTGTAGGTGTCCTTCAGGTTTATGTCATGGTCCTCTTTTCTTCTCTCTCTAAAATTCACCTATCCTGCTCCAAAATCTCTGCTGATCTCTTATTTCATATTTCCCAGCTGCCTTTTAAAAATCTCAGAATGGATGTTCTGTAGGCATCTTAAACTCAACATGTCTAAAATTCAACTTATCTTTCCCATTAAACCCTTTTAACTTCTCTATTACTGTAGATGGCAATACCATCCTCCTAGTCCCTCAGGGTTAAGGAGCTAAAGTATTTGGAAACTTTCTCCTTCATCTCTGACCCCTACTACTCACCAAAAAAAACCACTTAAAATATTTAGAATACTATATCTTTGCCAATATCTGAGCATATGCATTTTAAAATAATCTAGCTAGCAAAGTTAAAAAAGTGAAAGAAAAATTTTGCCAAATTTGGATCAAAAGTGTAATTACAAGGTTTCAATATGGCAGCTAAGCCAACAATAAAGATTACAGAAAAGAGCCACTGCACATGCTCAATAAATGGCTTCTATGTTGAAATCCTTCAGCCATCCCAAAGCTATTTTTTTAATTTATAACTTGTTAAATGGTCGTTTATATGAAAGACTTAATCCCCTATAAAACTGCATTTCAGAAATCAGCCAGTTGTGAAAAGGCTTGGGAAAAAAGGTGACACGTTGATTACTTTTCCCATTACACTGCCAACTAAATAATGAAGTCTATTACTTTAATGAATATTCTTGGGATTGAATAAGGATTTGCTTTCCATTTGCAGAGGTACACTAATTCATTTATATATTAACTTTTCTATCTATAATTTATGGTGATAAATCAGAATATTAGAAGACAGAGCTCCCTTTGTAAAACAAATTGTTATTAGCAGTTCAAGGATTTCCCTTTTGTATCTCTGATCACTTACTTTTTGCTTCCTTAATTTACTTCTGACAACCAAATCCCTTGTCCCTTCTCTATCCCCTTTCATCACTTTATTTCACCTGTTTTTTTTTTCCTGATAAAGGCATTAATTCTGCCTCTTGCAATCACTAAGTTCCTTCAAAATTCTGGTCAGAAACCATCTCTGAGAATCAAACCAATATAGTTGACCTTGGAAGAGCTCTTTTTGGATAAAAGATCTTAATACTAAAAAAATAAGAATATTTATGACAAATTGCACAATCTGTATATCATAACATCCTGCATTTTTAGGCACATGAATCTTAGAATCAAGCCTCTACCTCTGGGACAATACTTATCTTAGAGATAAAAATCAACCCAATAAGGAAATTAGATCGATTCTGGTCCTCTTTAACATAGCTGATTTCCTGGGTTTAGATATGATCTAGTCTGGGGTTCTTAATCCTTTTTCATGTAATGTACCAATTTTTTAGTCTCATGAAAACTACAAACTCCAAAGAATACTATTTCAATGCTTATATTCATAACTAAAATGTTCAGTTTCAGTCAGAGGTTAATTAGATGAAAGATGTATTTTCCCCCTCACAAGTTCATGGGCCCTTGAAATCTGTACATGGAAACCGAAGAGTTACATGAACCTTAGAATAAGAATCAACTTATCTGATTCAACCTCTTCTTTTATATGAAAGGAAACAAAGAAATAAAGCATTTTTTCAAAGATGTGCACATACACACATGTACGTGCATGCACAAGTGTGTACTCTCTCTCCCTCTCTGTCTCTCTCTCTCTGTGTCTCTCTCTCTCCTGGTAGAGCTAGTACTTCAGCCTACGTAGTTTCCATTCCTAGTCTAGTGGCTTTCCAGTACCCACACTCCTACCTAAAGAACTTTTTTGAATGAAGAGGAAGTCAAAGGATTTGGAGTCTGTATACTTAACCACTGTGTCTCATTTCCTAGAAGCTGTTTCACACAGATGCTTTATATAGTTGCAGTCATAGAAAGAAGTGTGACTAGGATGAGGTAAAGGGGTTTGTAATTCATAAATATAAGTTTCTTCTTTTTTTTAAAGGGTCATAAAGGGAAGGTCAGTGAGGGAGGTACCTTTTAAAATGAGAAGTCAATTGATGACCTCTCAATTTCCCACCAAATGTTATATCAATGTTTCACATGAGGCTCAGAGATAAACTCATTTCTCTAAATGCCATGGATGTATCTTTACCTGTCATTTATCCCATTAGCAAGAGAGATTGTAATTCACACCTTAATTCTAATACAAATTTACATTTTTAAATTTACATTTTTATACATTCATTTTATCCACAAGGATAATTCCTAACACAGTCTCCAGGTGGTGCAGGTTTGATTTTAAAAATGCTTACCCTCTAGAATTATGAAATTCCAACTAACATTTAAATATCTTACTCTCCTAAATCACATTCTCTTTGACCTTCTGCAAGCATTGAAATTCAAGATATGTATGTTACATATTTCATACTAACTGCCATCTTTATATGTAGGAACTTAGAATCCAATTAAAACTAAAAATCCATTTAACACACTGAACTCACTATTAATCCTTGACCAATTGTTTTCTTCACAATTTCCTTCTACATTACCATCTTTCCAATTTGAAATCCAATTTACTGGGGATCACTTTCACTCTACATAAGGAATTTTTTGCCACAATTAATATTCTATCTAAACTCTGGTCCCCCTCTTACCTACAAATATTGATGACAATTTATGATGTGTTCAACTTTAACATTTTCCAGAATGTAGCCTTGGGTCATAGACTGATATAACAGTAAGAAAGTTCAGGGATAAAAACAGTACTCTCAGATAGTTACCTTAGAAGAGGTAGGATAACAGTAACTTGCAGTAGCAAATAATGTAGAAATCACCCAAAAGGCTAATTTTACTTCAACAATCCAATGATCCTTGAAAGATTAAAAATTCATTTTTAAGGATTGTTGGTGTCCAGAGCTTTGATTTCTTTAAAAAATAAGGCTTGGAAATCTGAAACTTTTATTTTTTAAGAATGGAAATCTGAATGGAAAACTGAAAAGGAGATATTGAAAAATGGGGGAGGGTACATCAGAACATAGGATAAGAATATGGAAAAAGAGTAAAGGGCTTCTTTGTGATATCATAGGAATCAAGATTTTGCTTACACTTCCTTCCTCTCTCACTTCTTTTCTCTCTTCCTTCCTCCCTTCCTTCCATAATTCTCTTTCTGTTTTTTTTCCTCTTTTCAAATCTATGATTTAATCCATATTGAAAACATCTGATGTGAAAATTTCTTCTAGCAATTTAGAAAAGCAACTATTCTTTAACTTATTATAAAAAAAGTTTTTTCTAAATCATTGTAATGTTGCATTGATAAAGGTCACACACGTCAAATGCAGTGCTTAAGATCTTCTTATCATACTGACCACTACTCTGTTGAAAATATCATTATTCCCTGTTATTCTATTTTTTCTCTCTTTAAAATATCTATAAGTCTGAGAAGCACTATATGAAACTTATTCAGACTTACACTTTAGCTTGAATGAATCATATATATATATATACACACACACACACACACACATATATGTGTGTATATATATATATATATATATATATATATATATATATATATATATATATACAGAAACAGAGAGAGAGAGAGAGGGAGAGAGAGAGAGAGAGAAGAGAGAAGATGCTGGTGAGAAGGGACAAAGGGTAAATTAGGAGGGAAATTATGTGGTTTTCATAGCAATTATTAGTCTGGATGTTAGGAGAGTCTAACCATGACGTATACCACTGTCCTGCCATGCATCTTGACTTATCAATACACACAGATCTGAAAATGCCATTTAATTTGTGATTGAAGACTGTCAGAATTTAATGACAGAATCACAGAATATATGAGTTTGAAGTGAATTCCACAGCCATCTAGACCAACCCATGCACAAAAGAAATCTCTATTATTATATATGGTACAAATGTGATTATTCAGCATTTGCTTGAAGATGTCAAATGAAAGTCAACAAACATCTTAACTCAGTTCATTCCATTTAGTGACATACTGAATTGTTAGCATATAGATTAAATCTCTCCTTTTTCTACCTCATGCATCATTCCTGGTTCTAACTTTTGGGGTCAGTAAAATTAAGTTGCCTCCTCTTTCCACGGAATACTGCTTCAGATCATTGAAGACTTCTTTTTCTTCCTCTTACCTCCATGAGTCTTTTATTCTCCAAAATCAGAACCACATCATTCAACAGACGCCTATATGTAATATCTTCAAAGCCCTTCACCATCTGTGTTGCCCTCCTCTAGACAGTTTTCTGCTTGTCAATATACTCCTTAAAACATGATGCTCAGAACTCAAATACTCCATATGAGGGCCACTGAGGGCAAAGTACAATGTTCCTATCATATCTACTTTCTTGGAAGACATGCTCCTCTTAATTCACCCCAAGTTTTCCTTAGC
>CM053583.1:384403836-384419922 GCA_028627135.1 Pseudochirops cupreus
GGTTAGGGGAATGATGGGGAGAAAATTTGTAACTCAAAATCTCATGGAAATGAATGATGTAAACAAGAAAATAAATAAATTAATTTATTAAGAAAAAGAAAGACATTTCCCTCAAAACACATAAAGAGATGTGCTTGTAAGGGATATGTATGAACAGGGAACATCTGAACCCAAGATAACTTATACTTCTCATGCTACAGGTTTATAGATGTCCTTAAGTCATGTCATCACACTGCCCATTTCATTTATTGAGTGTGTCTTCTATATTTAATAACATTCTACTGTTCTTGTGATCACTGTTAGACTTCTAGTATCTGTCCACCATTGCTTCATAAGTCTTGTTCTCACCACTGTATGCATAATTGTAAAATTTCACACTGTTGCCAGCTTCCAGGCTTTAACGTTCAGAGGTACCTATTGACCATGTCAACTCCTGTCTGCTAAGTATGTCTATAATACCTGTCTTTATAAGCACAAACACAGTGTTTTTGCAAGCCACAATATGAACTAAGAATCATTATAGGTAGCTAAGGAGATGAAATCTGTAAGCAAATATCAGAGTACTCTAAGGATAAAATTAATACTTCTCTTTTAAACTAATTTCATCCTGTTAAAAGGATCAACATTTCTGTCCTAAGTCTCTACTTGACTTAGTGCCAGAAAATCCCTTTTTAGCACCAATAACCAGATGATTACCAACATGAATTTCCTCATGTAATTCTAGGGACTACTTTCCAATAAATACCAAAGATCTAGGTGTATTTAAGGCATAGCAGCTTCACTGGATTCTCCAAGATGTTTTGGTTTTTCAGACAAATAAATTTGACAAGCAAGCATAAAATCCAAAAAATTGTCAAAAACAATTTTTTTGACCCCCCTGGCTCACCTGTTTGCCTTTCTTCAAATCAAGTAAAGAGAAATCAGGTCAGCAAACATTTTTAAGCTCTTCCTTTGTTCCAGGCTCTGAGTTAAATGCTGAGGATAGAAAGTATAAAAACAAAAGAATAACAAAAACAGTGCCTGACCTCAAGAAACTTGATCTAATGGGGGAAATGACATGTAAATAACTATGTACAAATAAGATATATAGTAGATAAAACGATGATAATCTCAGAAGGAAGGCATTCAAATTAATATGTAACCTGCAATAAATCATATGTATGTGTTCAAATGATGTCAATAGATAAGAACATAAAAATACCATAGGATTAGTTCAGACAACAAAAGCCAGTAAAAGTTAGAGAATTTCAGAGGAGGCAAAGATAATTTCGAGTTAAGATAATCTGTTAAAGCTTCATGGAAGAAATAACATTATACCTGTACCTTGGAGAATGGTTTGAGTTTAAGCACATAAATAAGCCCAGGGGTGTACTCCACATCTAGGGCAGCTAGGCGGTGCAATGGATAGAGCATCTCACTTAGAGTCAGGAGGACTCATCTTCCTGACCTCAGACACTTATTAGCTGTGTGACTCTGGAGAAGTAACTTAACCCACTTTACTTCAATTCTTTATCTCTAAAATGAGATGGAGAAAGAAATGGCAAGCCATTCCACTATCTCTACCAAGAAAACCCCAAATGGGGTCACAAAGAGTTGGACTCAATTGAAAAACAACTCAGCAACAACAAATGCACAAAAAGGGGATTACTGATAACCCATCCCACCTTGCTAGGCAACGTTATATACTTTATAATTTTAGGTGGCAAAGTAGATAAAGTGCAGATATGAAATCAGTAAAGACCTGAGTTCAAATCCCATCTTAAATACTTATTAGCTGTGTCACTCAGGTGACTTAAGCATGTTTGCCTCAGTTTCTTTATCTGTAAAATGTGCCAGAGAAGGAAATGGCATACTACTCCAGTATCATTGCCAAGAAAAACTGAAATGGAATCATAAAGAGTCAGACACAACTGAAACAATTGGAAAACAATAACACAGAGATATGGGAAGCGGTGTGGACACTAGGACAGAGATAAGAAGTCTAAGCAGCAGTAAATAGAATAGTTTGGCTCTACTAGTTTATAAAAGGAATAATCAACCATCAGTTGTTTATGTCAAGAACTCTTGTCACTCTCCAAGGTAAACTTCATTTACAGTTTAATTGGGATACTGACGTACATCATTTTTGCTTTCCTCTAAATAGGTCATGAACCTAAAAATTGAAAAAATAAGTTTCTTTTTCAAAATCTGCCTCCAGTGCTTAAGACAAATGAATTCTGGAATAGTAGTTATTGGACTGGAAACTCAGACGCCCAAGTGTTTATGCATTTTTTCACACACTTTGCCTCAAGACTTGTTTATGCGAGATAGAGTGTTCTTGAGAAGGAGGCATTGTACAGGTGGCAGAATTACATATTAAAACAGCATGTGATTCCTTGACACTTCTGTGAGCATGAATTATATGCCTATCTTTGCCTGTACTACATTACCCTGTGCAAGTGAAAGCCAGGTAGTATGGCATTTCCTGATGCAGTGATTATCATTTATAGTGTAGGATGATAATTCACTGCCACTCGCAGATGTCACTAATGGTTCCATTCTCCTTGACTTCTCAGAGGTGTGGGTGACAATTTTATGCTTTCCTGGAAAAAGGAGATGATTTCTTATGATAAAAATGAAGTCTTGCTTTTTGAGCTAGAAAGGGATGATCATAGGCAACCTTTTGTCAAATGACTTTTCATTCTCCCTCCTGGGTTTTACATAGATGAACAACATTTCTTTGAATGTAAAATAGATTCTGTTTCCTTTTAGGTAGTCTAGTTGATGCAAATGTAGAAGAGAAAGCTGCAGGTATACAGATTCATCTTGAACTATCTGTTCCCTGATCATGTGGCACTCTATCTTGTAAGTCAAGATAAAATCAAGAAGTAGACATATAAATCAACCTTGCAAATAAGTACCCACTTATAAGGACCCTTCTTCCCAGAATAGCATTTCTGCTAAGAGGTCCACATATCATTAAATAAAGGCAGTTTACTTCACACTTCTAGGCTACACATAAGCTTTTGATCATGGGCTACACAACAACATTTTGTCATGTTGTTATAGTACTGTCACAGAAACAGGCTCTTTCTGTGCTCTTCAAGTAACCAGAAATTTCTTGGGTAGTATGGGGTACAAAATTATTTGAATTGCAAGAAAAACCTTTGAGGCAAAGCTCTAAGCTAATAGTACTTTATTAAAGGGTCCATATTCTCCTCTGATGAAGTAGAATTCAGATCTTGTTCATGATCTGAGATGCTTCTTTCCCCAGAGCCTTAGTTTTATAAGACTTGACACCTAGATACTCATAAGAGAAAAATTAAAACACAGAGACTTATTGATTGGATAGATCTTGATTTTGACCCTCCAGGAGGGCCAGAATTGATGCATCAGCATGGGTTGTCATAGAATGAACAAAGCAAGGATCATCTCTGGTGATTAAGTGATCACAAAATGGTCCCCTCCTCATGTTGGGCACAGAAGGAAGGAAGGAAGGAAGGAAGGAAGGAAGGAAGGAAGGAAGGAAGGAAAAAAGGAAGGAAGGAAGGAAGGAAAAAAGGAAGGAAGGAAGGAAGGAAAAAAGGAAAAAAGGAAGAAAGGAAGGAAGAAAGGAAGGAAGGAAGGAAGGAAATCTCCTGCCTTGAGAGTTTCCATTATGTGGAGCAACAAGTAGATCTTGTACATTCATTCATCTTGCACTTTCTTTGTGTTCATTCTTTCTGGATCACTTGGAAGCATAAACATTATTTCTTGTGCCCATATGCCATAAAGGTGGAATGTCCATATACCAAGCAAAAATGAGTAGTCCAAGTCAATTTACAAATTGAAATACTCTTCCTCTTCCTCACCACAGATTAGTGGCAGGATGTTATGGAAAATGTTGAAAACATGTTACAAAATTCATTTCAAAGCTAGTATTGGATTCAAAGTAAATTTAATACAGAAAAAAAATAAACTGGTCTGACAATATAGAAAAATAACAAACCTACCCTATAAGGTTACCAGAAATGCTAGATATTTCTATACAATTTCTAGGTAATCACTAGATGAATACTAAACTTAGCCAGATCAATATTCTTACCTTCTCTGGCAAAGTGAAAGTAACCTCACTTTCCCACCAAAGTTGAGCTTCTAATAAGGTATTCCTGCTCATGATGATCTTCCCACCACCACCCCTGCCTCTGAACTGTGAGAGTTTGGTGACAGAAAGAGAGAGAGAGAGAGAGAGAGAGAGAGAGAGAGAGAGAGAGAGACAGACAGACAGACAGAGAGACAGAGAGACAGAGAGAGAGAGAGAGAGAGATGTATGGGAAGAAGGAAAGGGGGAGAGAGAGAAGGGGAGGAAGGAAGGAATAAAATGACAAGTGAAGAGAAGAATACAACTAAGCAATGGAAAAATGAAGAACAAAGTAAGAAAGGTAGGATAAATATGAATCAGTAGGGTTGACTCAAATGACATATTGTTAGAATAATTAGTCATGGTTATGTAAGGATGAAACCACTTTTAAAATTACTAAAGTCTTTCTATTAAACCATTTGAGGAGATCATGTAAGGATACTGGGAAGAGTACTGGATTCAAGTCTGCTTCTCTCATTTATAAGCTATACAACCTTGGACAAAACATTTAACTTCCCTGTGTTGTAGTTTTATCACATACAAAATTAACAAGGGGGACTCTATCACCCCCTAAGAGCCCTTATATCTTTCATACTCAGTTCATTCCTAGAAACAAATCTAGGACCTACACCAACAGGCTTTGACATAAGAGCCATATCACCCTAAATCATTGCTGCTAGAAAACAAATTAGAGGGAACTTAATCGATATCTTTCTTTCTAAAGATTAATAAATGTAGGATCAGAACAGAAGTGACTTGTTGAAGAGGCTCAGTGGAATTGGAGTTAAAAATAAAACAAAAACAGTAGTTTTTTTTTGAATGTACCATAACCTGAGGAGAAACAGCATCAGTCTATAAGTTTCTTGCTTAGATTTAGATATTGAATTTTAGAGGAATCATAGAATCCAGGGCTCAGATTTTCCTTTTTTAGTCTGTAATTGAAATAAAAATACAATACAAGGCAACATCACTCTTAAATATGGAACTTAAGCAGTAACATAGGCAGCAAATATCTCAGCAGAAGCTTAGGTGGGAGAGATTTGGGGGGCAAATTGTCAGTTACTCATTTTCTGCTAAATTCTGTTTGAATCAGAAACTGCAACATCCTCAGGTCTTATTGAGTAGTCATCATCATATTGATTTTTTCCAAAATGTATCTAACCACCTGTTGTTTTTATATCACCAATTAACATAATGTCTTTTTCTCCTCATATTTACTTAAGGCTTCACATTTTCTTATCCCCAGGAGTTTAAGATAAAGGTAACAAAATGCATTAAAAGTCAGAGATCTCTAACAAAATAGAGAATGAAAGCTAGACAGAAACAGGATTATCCTCCAGACGTGTTCCCAAAAAAGTGCTAGATTAGGATTCAGCAGATGTGGATTCAAGTCCTGTTTCTCAAATGAACTGTTTGACCTTGGTAGTCACCTAATTTACCCAGGTCTCAAAATCTTCATTTACCAACAGATGTTTATTTTTTTTTCCTTTGAAGGTGTTATTTTCTAGAGAGAGAGAGATAAAGCAGTGAATAGAGAGCTGGCTTTAAAGCCAAGAAGACCTTGACCTTGGTTCAAATTCTGTCTCTTTTGCTTTGTGTTAATCATTTTCTCTGTCAGTGCTCTAGGCAATCCTGTAAGACTCTAAATAGCAGAGAAGACACCTTCAAATGTGTAGGTAGAAAGAATTTGCTCATCCTAGAGTTCTCTCTACCTATGAAATCACAGATCTGAATCTTATCCCTATATACAATGCACTGTGGTAAGAACCAGGATATTCAGTTCAGCATTCACACCTTTTTTGCCATCAAGTTTTATTCTTCCTTCACTTCTCCTAAGAGGAACAATGGCATCCCAGGTGATGTCTTTACTTGTGAGTGAATTGAATTTAAATGAGGCAGATTTGCACAAAGTTGTCAGCCTCACTTTCTCTTTCAGAGCTATCAGGGTCCAATGGCAGTACAAAAGTCAAAAAGGCTGGTGATAGTCTGGGATGCAGAGGATGACCTTGGCTTCTTCAATGTCTGACCAAGCTGTAATCATTCCATAGCAGCTGCTTTAGCTACATTCATGGGTATTGAAACAAACTCTTCTCATGCACCTATTCCACTGGGGGAAGTCTTCACATGCTTGGGGTAGATATCTTTCTAACTCATTGATGGATTGAGCCCTGTTAGTTATTTTCAACCTGGTTTAACTCATCTTCCAGGATGGTTTTCCCTGCGTATGGCTATTGCACATGAAACAGCTTCTCTTAGCCCAGTGAGAGTTGGGTGATGGCAGACACCAGAGCTTAGTACGAATTGCTAAGTAGTAGTAGCTTAAGTACAAAAGGGCTAGGGAGGAGAGAAATAACATGATTACAAGGTAATATGGGGAGGGAAAGCACTAGCATGTGGAGGATTTATGGAAGTCTTCATGGAGAAGGCAGTATTAGAGCAGTCTTAATGGAAACCAGGAGTTCTTAGAGGAAACCAGGAATTCTAAAAGTTTAATATGACAAAAGAGTATTATAGGCATAGGGAACAAAGAACACACATACAGAAAGTTTGGAGATGAATTATATTGTCAGGGGATCAGTGAGTAGGCCAATATGCCTGAAAATTGTAATGTATGGAAGGGAGTAATGTGTTAAAAGACCCTAAAGGTAGGAAAGGACTGGATTGTGAAGTCATGTGACTGCCAGAGGAGCTGATATTTGATCCAAGAAGTAAAAAAAAAAAGAGCTGATTTTGTTTACTGAGTAGCAAGGTGACATTGACAAATATACACTTCAGGAAAATTTGATGTACCTGTATTAAGGATGGATTATAGTTAGAAGAAGAATTAGGTAGGACTATAGATATACCAAGAGGCTAGATGAGACAAAGTGAGGACCTGAACTAAGGTGATGGCTGTTTGAATGAGTGCAGAGAGGATAAACATGAGATATGTCACGGACATAAAAAGAACAAGATGTGGCAATTGTTTGATATGAAGGCTTAGAGTGTAAGGATTCCAAGATGACAGAGAGGCAGCCTCTGAGATCCTTAGGAGATCTAAATCTCATATCTTTAAGACTTGGATACTTCAAATTTAAATGGAAAACCCATTCACTAAGGGCATCTGTGACTCAGAGCAAGAAGGAGCTGACTACTGCCATGAGAACCCTAGACAGTTGAATGAGCTTCTGCTCCCTTCTTCCCCTACCCCTCCCCAACCACAGCATCATCACTTAAAGAAGGGAGTAGAATTCTCCTCCAGCTCAGTCAAACTGTAGAAAGAAGAGTTAGATTTCTTTGGGCTTTTTTTTGAAACTGCTACGGGAGGCAGGGGAGGAGAGACTGTCTCAGACAATGACTACCAGATTTCCTACCTTACCCTATTATCTTAAGCCAGTACTGGGGCAGGGACAGGTCAAAAAAAGATTGCCCTAGACATAGACTCCTTGGATTGGCTTTATCCATTCCCTTAGAATACTAAGTGCTCACCAACTGCAAAACATTTCAAACTATATAGGTGTAAACTACAAAGACACTGTATTGTCCCTCAAGTTGCCAGGTTAAAATTAGGTGGGCAACAGATGAAACAACGGATTTTGAAGAGGGAAAATTAAACTCTGTGTTTTCCTCTAAAAGTCTTCATTTGCAAGATTTCTTAGCGTACTCTTAACTTCTCTCTTCCTAGAGCTGTTTTCTTCTCTAACTACTCAATCTTTTGCTTTTAACAATTTTATTTAATCTTTTTTCTTGTCTTTTAAAAAAAATGTTTTTAGGACTATTTTCTTTTCCAACTTCCTCAAGCCAGAAGTATTGATTTCAGTGCTTATTGTGAAGTTCAGTTTTACCTCTACTTACATCTCTGAAGCCATTTGCCTGGGGAGCACATTCTCTCTTTTGTTGTTCAGTTTTTTTTTCCAGTCATGTCTATTTCTCTATGACCCCATTTTAGGTTTTCAGGGCAAAGATACTGAAGTGGCTTTCCATTTCCTTCTCTAATTTTACAGATGAAGAAACTGAGGCAAAGAGGGCTGAGAAATAATGTAAAGGGTCATAGCATCATGGTTCTGTATTTTGGAGAGACCTCAGTGTTTATCTGGTCCAATAATCTGATTTTACAAATGAGGAAAGTAAGACAGAAGAAAAATACATTTTCCTGCTCATAGAGGCAATAAAAATAAGAGACAAGATCTGAACCTAGGCCTCCTTATTTCAGAGCACTGGTAGTGTTTTCCTCTTTTCCCCATACCACACATCCTATACATACTCTGTGTGTGTGTGTGTGTGTGTGTGTGTGTGTGTGTGTGTGTGTGTGTGTGTGTGTGTAGGGGATTGGATTTGGAGTCAATATGTGTGTTATAATCCCTAACTGACAATTTATAATTTTAATGATGTCCAGGAAGTCATTCAACTAGTCTAGTTCCCTGTGTTCCTCTCCTGTAATTGTATAATTAGAGGAGATTGGACAGAGATTCAATGTGTGGAAACATATTATGGTATAAAGGTTCTAAACTTTGTTTTGTATCACAGATCCACTTTGACATTCTGGCATAGCCTATGAACTCCTTTTCAGATAATATTTTCAAATAATTAAGTGAAATACTTTCAGTTACCAGTCTTTTCTCTGCTCTTGGCCTGCTTCACATGTGTGCAGAGGGACACCACGAGCAACCAGCCTCTTCGAGAAGGCTATAACCAGTCTCGTCCTCAGAGACTGAGACCCAAGCCCCAAGAAAAAGGCCCTCTGTGGTTCCTGGTCAAGGCTCGGCTAATGTGGGCCCTCACAGGGATGAAAGGATCAAGGATTCGAGCCATGGAGACCCTTTCAGGAGCTCAGATTAAAATAGATCTATTCAATCAAGAGGAAGACCGTGAAAAGCCCAAAAAAGCAGAGGTGAAAGTTTTCAGAAGTAACCACTGTAGAATTAGAGCAAAAGAACTGGTTGAATGTATCATCAGATGGTATCCACCAGCCTCCCCTGATTTTGCAGATGAAGCACAGAAGGCTGTTGCCCATATATCCATTCAGGAAAAGAAGTAATATGAAGCCCAGCTAGTTTTTGTTAATTTTATACAAATAAATTATGTTTATTTTTTTCTTAAAAAAAAAAAAGAAAAGAAATATTTCCAGTTAGAGGGCTTTTTTTTTCTGTTTTGTTTTAGTTTTTTTCTCCATCCAAACATACAGACCCTCTAAAATCTATCAACTGGCTCCAGGTTGTAGGGGAAAAATTAATGTGTACTCAGGAACCCTGAGTTCCAATTCCAACAACTCTTCTATTTACTATACTTCTATTTACACACTTATGTGACTGGGTTAGGTATATCATCAATTTTTTGATCTGTAAAATGAAAACTTTAAACCAAAACCACATCATTTCTGAGGATCCTACTGCCTCTAAATCCTATGAGCCTAGGACCACCTAGAGTTTTTCATTCCAGCTATTGGCTAAGGTAAAAGAGAAAAGATTCTTCTTATCACAGTAGCTTATTTTGTGAATGAGTGACTAGCAAATGCTTGTTGAAAAGATGAAAAGTTTGTTCTGCAATCACTCATTAAGAAAAGGTGAAGTTGGCCTGGCTTTCATTTGCATGACAAAGAAAGTAATGCAAACAGAAAGTGGTTGAAGATTAATCTCTTTCTGAGATTCAGAGTTTAAATGGGAATGCAAATGAAGGAGCATAGAACCTGTTGCTCACTGATATCCTTGGCCTTTCCTTTTTACTTCCCTAAAACTGTGTTGTAGGTTTTTGGTGCTATAAACCTGTCAGTTTAAGTATCTGGGTTGGTTTTAGGTGATAAGGGAGTTGATGGGTGTATAGCCCCCAACACAGAATAACACCAGTAAATTGTACTTTGTTAGAAACAGTTTCAGTAGAGAAATGTTGGGATATATTGGGTTGGTGGTAGTTATGGTGTTAAAGTCAAGTCTAGCTTCATGACTGGTAAATATGTGGAACATGAAATGCAATCTATCTTTCCACCTTCAGATTGGTTGATCATTTATCAATGACCTTCATGCTGCAGTCCACTCCAAGACCTTGCACCCTCTTTGGATACTACAACCCTAAGCTTATCCTTCAAACCTTTGGAATTTAAAGAGCCAATACCATTCATTTTTCTGTATTTTACCCATGTAGACTAACCACTAAAACATACACATTCTACCCTTTGGCTATTGGTGGTTTTGCTGGAAAATGTCTTATATAACTGTAATGGAGAAGGGACTTTTGACTTGCTACAGGCATCAAAACACTTTTCAATTCTCTTTCAGTGCATGAAAGTCAAGAATAATGGGATAATATGAACATCATAGTTATAAGTTAATACCTTAGAGGCAATCTCTTTTTTTTTCTTTTCTTCTGATGAAGGCCAAGAGTTATGCTGACTGGTTTAGCTCAAGCTATTAATCATAAAGACAAAAATGTGCTTCAGAGAAAAATGACCCTATATTAGACTCTTCTAGGAATTTAGCTAGCCATTTCAGTATTTTGTTTCTAAAATTACCTCAAATAGTTTATTGGGTTTATGTGCTCACTGGTGTGGGTATTCCCCCCAAAAATGAGGATCCAAGTCCATGTCTTGGTCCTACCACAATTTAGAAACAGGAATTCCCTTGCAATGTCCTTCTATTCCTTCTACTACTTTGTATTAGAAGGGAAAATAATGAAGCACTAGGCCTCTCCATTGCTTAGCCTCTTCATTCTCACCTTATGAATTGTCTGGGAAAGCACAAAAGCATTGTCAACTACCCAGAACCTAGGCAAGCATGCCATCATAAAATTGACATACAATACTGATAACGCTGGGCAACCAACTTTTGACATAATTTTCTATATGCCCTCATGACTGACAGTATCAAAGGCCTTGATCACATCTACAAATGTGTACAGACATCTGTTCTGCTCCTAGCAGGTCTCCTGGAGCTGTCTGGCAGCAAACATCACATCCACCATTCCTCAGACCTTTCTGAAGTCACACTGGGGCTCCTCTCAGTCAGATGACCTTCTTCCAGGTGAAGGACCAGCCTGTTAAGGAGGACTCTGGTAAGGATCTTTCCACCAATTGGGTGAATCAAGTCTATGTGCTTTCTCCCATGTGTTTTAGCATGATGTTTTTAGTCATGTTGTCAAATGTCTTTAACGAGGACAAACAGGGCGTCAAGGTCAGCTGTTACAGTGATGACAAATTTTTCAACTTGAAAAGGCTACAAGCCAGGACCAAAGTGGAGGAAGTGTTGGTGCATGATTTTCTGTTTGCAGATGATTGTGCACTCAATGCAGCCTCTGGAGCTTAGATGCAACAAAGTATGGATCATTTCTCTGCTGCTTGTACGATTTTGGCCTAACAATTAACACCAAGCAAACATATATGCTCCATCAGCCAGCACCACACTATCCTTGTGTGGAACCTCTGGTTACAGTAAATAGAGAAGTTTTGAATGTTGTGGATGAGTTCACTTACTCTGGTAGTGTTCTTTCCAGAGATGTACACATTGATAATAAGGGTGACTCATGCATTGCCAGAGCTAGCTCTGTGTTTGGGAAGCTCTGAAGGAAAGTGTAGGAGAGAAGAGGTATTAGACTGACCACCAAACTTAAGGTCTACAGTTATTGTGCTGACCTCATTGTTTTATACTTGTGAAACCTGAACAGTATAACAACATCATGCTAGGAAACTGAATTGCTTCCATTCAAATTGTCTGAAGACGATCTTGAAGATCCTGACAGGATAAGATAGCAGACACTGAGATCCTTTCTCAGATGAAGCTGCCAAGCATTCAAACTCTGCTTCAGAAAGCACAATTCCAATGGGCTGCTCATGTTCAAATCCAAAACATACACTTGCCAAAACCACTATTTTATGGAGAACTCACACAGGGTAAGCATTCACATGATGGTGAGAAGAAGTGATACAATGACACTCTCAAACTCTCCTTCAGAATCTTGGAATTAATTATCTGACATGGGAGACACTGGTACAGGACCCCTCAGCATGATGTGCCCACATCAGAAAAGCTTCTGTGCTCTATGAGTAAAGCAGAATTGAAACAGTTCAAAGGAAACATGTGATGCACAAATTTAGAGAATCCACCCCAGATTTTTTTTATGTTGTGTTGCATTCCTTTTTTTTTTTTACTAATTCTCTAACTATTTCTCAATTACATTTTTTATTAATTTGTTTATTTTCTTGTTTACATCATTCATTTCCATGAGATTTTGAGTTGCAAATTTTCTCCCCATCTTTCCCCAACCCACAAACCCAAAACAGTCATCCCACTTTATAACCCTTCCAGCAATCTGCTCTTTCCTATGTCCTCCCCCATCACCCCTCTGACTTTCCTGTAGGGCAAGATGGATCTCCCTACCCCAGTGCCTGTATAACTTAATTCCCAGTTGCATGTAGTTAATAATAATAATAATAATCATTATGTATATATATATATATATATATATATATATATATATTTAACATTTGATTATAGAACTTTGAATTCTAGATTCTGTCCCTACCTCCCTCCCTCATCACACACCCCCACTGGAAAGACAAGCAATTCAATACAGCCTGTGTATGTATAGTTATGCAGAATATCTCCACAATGGACATATTGTGAGAGATTGATTATATGTTCCCCCTTCCTATTCCATTCCCCTTTGTTCTATTCTCTACCCTGTCTCTGTCCTTTTACAGAATTGTGTGCTTCCAGCAACCCTCTCTGTACCCTGCCCTCCCCTCCATCATCCCACCTCTCATCCCCATCCCCCTCACTCTCCTGTGTGGCAAGATATCCACTTTAGAGATTATGTCATTCCTTCCCTAAGCCAAATTCAATGAGAGTAAGGTTGGCCCTTTCCCTTTTGCCTTCCTGTTCTTCCCCTCCATTGTAACAGTTATACCTTGCCTCTTCAATATGAGATGATTAATGCCATTCTGTCTCTCCCTGTCTCCCCTCATTCTAATCCTCTCCCACCTCAGAATTTCACCTTTTAGAGTATCATCCCTTCCTATTCAATTGATCCTGTGCCCTCTATGTACTTATATAAACACATTCTCAGATATGTGTTCAAACACATATATAAACCCTCCTATATAGACATATGCATGTGTATACATATATATACATTTGTATTCCATTCATCTGTCCTCATACTGACAAAAATTTCATAAGTTGCAATTATTGTTTTTCCATGTTGGCATGTAAATAATTCAACTTTGATAAGTTTCTTATGATTTCTTTTCCATGTTTATCTTCTCATGCTTCTCGTATTGGAGTGTCAAATTTTCTTTTTCAGTTCTAGGTTTTTCAGCAAGAATGTTTGAAAGTCCTGCATCTCACTGAATGACCATATTTTCTCCTGGAACATTATACTCAATTTTGCTGGTTAGGTGATTCTTTGTTTTAATCTAGCTCCCTTGATCTCCGGAATATCATATTCCAGGCCCTTTGATCCCTTAATGTAGAAGCTGTTAGATCCTGGGTTATCCTAATTGTGTTTCCACAGTATTCAAGTTGTTTCTTCTTGGCAGCTTGTAATATTTTCTCCTTGATCTACAGACTCTGGAACCTGGCTATAACATTCCTAGGAGTTTTCTTATGGGGATCTTTTTCAAGAGGTAACTGGTGAATTCTTTCAAGTTCTACTTTGCCCTTTGGTTCTAAAATATCAGAGCAATTTTCCTTGAGAATTTCTTGAAGGATGATTTCTAGGTTCTTTTTTTGATCATGGCTTTCAGGTAGTCCAATCTTTTTAAAATTGTCTCTCCAGGATCTATTTTCCAGGTCAGTGGCTTTTTCAAGGAGATATTTCACATTGCCTTCTATTTTTTTCATTTGTTTGGATCTGTTTAATAGTATCTTGATTTCTCATAAAGTCATTTGCTTCCATTTGCTCCACTCTGATTCTGAATGAATTATTCTCTTCAGAAAGCTTTTGAGATTTTTTTTTCCCACCTGGCAAATTGGACTTTTTAAGGTATTCTTCTCCTCATTTGCTTTTTGGGGCTCTTTTGCCATTTAAGTTAATCTATTTTTTAACATATTATTTTCTTCAGTCAGGTTGTTGACTCTCTTTTCATGATTTTCTTGCATCATTCTCATTTCTCTCCCAATTTTTCCTCCACTTCTCTTATTTGGTTTTCAAAATCCTTCTTAAGCTCCTCTATATCAGTTTCCATTTTTCTTGGAAGCTTTTGGTGTAGGAGTTCTGACTATGTTGTCTCCCATTCCATCCTTTGATCCTTTTTGTCCTCAAAAAAGGGATCTAAAGTTGTATGGCTGTTCTTATTTTGCTTCCTTTGCCTGCTCTTGTTGCCAGTCAATTACTTGACTTTTTAGCTCTGTGTAACTCTGCTTCCAGAGGGGAAAACTCTGTCCCAAATTACTGGGGATTTCACAGCTGTCGGAGGTATTGGGAGGGCACTGCAGCCCCCACCAGCTTTGGCTCCCTGAAAACACACCCCAGTACCACCACCCAAGACCACAATCTCTATCCAGGCAGCTTAAGGCAAGTGCACTTAGCCTCTGAATGACTGCTTGGCCCCCTGCAATCTGCAGGCCTGGAACTTCTGAAGCAGCCATGTGGAAGCAGCTGCAGGGCTGCCACTTCTGCTGCTTCCTTGCCCTGGAGACAGATCAGCCAGACCCTCTCCCCCAAATTTAGCCAAGTTTCACTAACCTTTCACTTAGTCCTCTTTTCTTATGGCTTGATAATTCTGGAAATCTCCACAGCTGCCACTGATCCAATCTCCTTTAGGCTCCAGCTGCGGCTTGTCCTGGTGGCACCAGGGCCAAGGCGCAGTTTCAGGCCAGGCTGGTTTTGGCTCCCAGCATGCTGTGATGAGCCCTTCCTGTCCTGCCTGCCAAGCTGCCTTCAGTGGGAGATGTGTTTTTCTGTAATTTTGTGAGTTCTGGAGCCCTAACATTTGTTTAGAGTCTTATTTTATGGGTTTTTGAGGTGGTTATGTGGGAGCTGAGAAGTTTTCCTGCTTCTATGCTGCTATCTTGGCCCACCCCAGATTTTCACACAGACTATTTGTGTGCAATCTGTGTAGAGCATTGTGAGCTTGTATTTGTCTGATCAATCGCAGACACATGGAAACTTGACTCTAGCATGGCGATATCATTCTGGTCCTCTTTAAGAATGAAGGACAGTAACCAACCAACCATGAGTGGTATAACATTTTGTATCCAGTCATTCATTTTTGAAGGCATCCCTCATACCCCCTCTTCTGTTTAACCCTTGCTTACAATGTTAGAATGTTATAAAATGAATTTGTATACATCTATACACATGTACGTGTACATACACATATGTATATGTATATCTATTTGGGAGACTTGCTTTGGCATCATTCAAAATCATTATCAGTCATTAAATACTGGAATCATTTGCATAGGAGTCTCAGATAAAGCCAAGTTCTCTTAATTCATTTCAATTCAGTAAGCATTGTCTAAGTTCTCTTCTTTGGCCATGGCACTATCCTTGGTGGTGGAAGTATCAAAATAAAAATGTTCCAAATTGACAATAAAATAGTATGAAATGGATATAATTGAGTATACATCTTTATGTGAGAAAGAAGGCTAAAATATGGGGTAGAAGATGAAATAAAATACCAAAAATGATTAAATTGTTATTATGCCACTAGGGCATCATAGGACACACCACATATCTGAATTGTACAGTTCTTTTCTCATACCTAATTCTAGTTAGAGTTCACTTTGTTTAATTAAATGATTTAGGTTCAATGTCCTGTGGTAGCATTAGTGATGTGAAAAAGAAGTCCTGCCTTTGAGCAGTAGCTGGAAAAGCCATCTTAACAGGAGCAGAATTCTCATTTTTTTTCCAGTGGTTTTTTCAAGAAGATATTTCACATTGCCCTCTATTTTTTCATTTGTTTGGATCTGTTTGATAGTATCTCGATTTCTCATGAAGTCATTTGCTTCCATTTGTTCCACTCTAATTTTGACAAAATTATTCTCTTCAGAGTGCTTTTGAGATTCTTTCTCCAT
>CM053583.1:384420422-384439378 GCA_028627135.1 Pseudochirops cupreus
CGAGCTGACTTTAGTGGGAAGTATCTTTGTGTGCGTTTTGGAGTTCTAGGATTGGTTTAGAGTCCTATTTTATGGGCATTTTGGGGTGGCTATGTGAGAGCTGCGATATGTTGCTGCTGCTATGCTGCCATCTTGGCTCCGCCCCTGAAACCAAATTTTAAAAAAAATCCTAGAAGAGTTAAAGAAAGATAAGAATGATAGTGGAAAGATTGGGTGGAAAATGAGATTGATACAAGACAATTATTTTTAAAAGAAGTAACAGCTTGGTAAAATAGTCTCAAAAATACTTAAGAAAAATACTTTTAAAACAGCATTAGCCTAATTTAAAAGACCAAAAATTCTCTGAAAAAAGAACTCCTTAAAATATAGAATTGGTCAAATGGAAAAAAGAAATACAAAAGTTCATTGAAGAAAATAATTCATTAATAATTAGTATTAGACAGCTGGAAACTAATCACTCAGTGAGACATCAGGAAACAGTAAAACAAATTTATAACAATGGAAAACAAGTTACAGAAAAGTTGTGAATCTTAATTAGGAGAAGCTGTTTCAACAGCAGGACCTGCTCCTTTTGCATTCATGAAATCATGACCTAATAAGGAGAAGAAAATCATGGAGGAGGAAAAGAAGAATCAAAGGAAGAAGAAGTGAAGAGGGAGGAAGGGAACAAGCATTTATTTACTATTATTGCTGGGCACAGAATTAGGTGCTTTACAAATGTGATTTTAATTGATCCTCACAACAATCCTGGGAATTAGATGGTATTATTTTCTCCATTTTGCTTTCAAGGAAACTGAGGCAGATAGACCTCAATGACTTGCCCATGATCAAAATCTAATTTTTGATTCAGATCTTCCTGACTCCAGTCTGACTCAGTGCTTCTTCCACTTTGTCATTTGTCTATAGAAGGACAAGTCATCTACATTACACTTTAAGATTTAGAAGGCAGTGCTTATAGATTATGATATCTGAAATAAATTCATAACAGAGTGAAGATTAAAACCAAGGAATTATAATTAATGCATCAAACTTAGCACAGTACCTGAAATATAGTAGGTGAGTGATAAACATTTGTTGACTTACCTCTTCATATCAACCTCTGAGGAAGCCCTCTTTTTAATTCTACCCTGTTTACCATTTTTATCAATAACTAAATCAAATCATTACAGGTAAAATTTGAAGACATAATTAACAGACAAAATGGCAGATTCACAATTACAGATTTTAGTTAAGTGAGAAGATCAAAGTTGAATCGAATAAGAATTAATGCAAATGGGCATATTTCACAAAATCAAGAGAATAAGTATAAGATGGCAAATATATAGTTAAATAATTTTTTCCAAAAAATTTGATATTTTCATTGACTGAAAACTGAATGTGAATTCATAGTGTGATGTGTTTTCCATAAAACAAAAAAAAAATCTTCTCAGGCTATAATTATAGAACTAAAATATTTTGGGCTTTGTCTATGAAATTTTCAGTCATTCCAATTGCAAAGGAAGGGTGGAAGATGTGTGCAAATTAATTGTTGTATATTAACAACAATGAGTGAGATTGAAAAGACATCAAAAGATATGATTGAAAATGAAGGTGTGATGGTCATGTTAATAGATTAAGGGATAAAAGATAAACAATTGAGTGTTGCCATAAAATGCATTAGCTATCAAAAGAACCACAGGAAAGTAATTAGCACATTGGGCAGATATTTTATGGAAGATCAGCAGAAGGAGTGGGGGGAAATGATTATGATATCAGCTGGCATGGGAGAGTTGTTTCTAGCTCAATCCATGTAGGAATGGAAATTATCAGGGTTGTTCCTGATCCATTGAGTATTAAAGAAATGCTGAATATGAAAATTTTTATTCTAGTTTTGCTCTGGACTGATAAATACATGTAAGTGGAATGCTGTGTTCATTTGAGAAAACCACATTTTAAGACAGATTTTGACAAGGAGAAGAATGTTCAGAGGAGGGTGAATAGATGAAAGGCAGTGTCTGTTTTATAAAAGTTGTTGGGAAGAACTGGAAGTTTTGAATTTGAAGACCTAGAAAAACATGACTATTTCTTCAAACATATGAAGGAATGTCATATGGACTAAAAGTGATATTTATTTCGTATAACCTTTACACCAAATCTGCAATAGTCTAGATTTCAGTCCCATTTTAGAACTCTTTGATACTCAGTTGCCAGAAAATGCAAAGATCTGCTTTGTGAAATTAAAAATTCCTTAACTCTGGACACGTAAAATCAATTGTTGAATGATCACTTATTGAGGAAATTTTGAATAAGATTCTTTGCTTTGTCTAAGGGTTGTATTAAATGATTTTAAAAGTTCCTTGGATTTCCTAGGATTCAATGATTCTACTTATCCCTGACAGTGACTTGCACAAGAAAGCATAGAACAGGGTTGGGGGAATCTGCAGCCTCAAGGTCATGTGTGACCCTCTAGATCCTCAAGTGCTACCTTTGTGAAATTTGGATTCAGTCAAAAGTTTGCACTTGAGTATGTAGAGGTCCACATGTGGCCTTGAGGCCATAGTTTTGCCATTCCTGACCTAGAAACTTGCACATAGTAGGTTCTTGATAAATGCATTAAATTAATTTACACTTAAAATATATTTAGGCTATGCTGTATATATTTTGATCTTTTATAAATAAATAAACTTTGTATTAACAATATTTAAAGTTAAGCTATATTTAAATAGAAAAATCTATTTAATCAGATTAAACCAACCTTGCTGAAGCTAACATTAGTTGAGTTTGGTCACATAACTGAGATTTTGAATTTTCATGCATCAAATAACCCATCAGATTGATTTTTTTTTTCCTTCCTGAATTAATTGCTTCATTGAATGAATTGACCAAATCAACTGGATGCTTCAATGGTGCTTAGAAACAAGCTTGGCTGCTAAAGGTGTATGATGTCAGGGTCATTGAGCCATTGACTTCAAATCAATTCTTTAGAAAACAATTACTTCACTGTTGCATAAGAAGAACAAGTTTTGGAAACATTTAAAGCAATTGGTTTCAGACCATCTTGACAGTTCTGTTGTCACTTAATAAACAATAAACCTTTATTTCAGGTAGTACCAAAATGAATACTCAGCAATTTCTTTGCCCTAAGGAACAACAACAAGAGAAATTTACCACATATTTTTTGAAACTATGGAAATAAAATAAGGAAAATATTTTAAGAACGAGTAATGTTTCTTTCCTTATTATTATTAAAAAAAAATGAAAAACTTGAAACTTTTACCAATTTCTTTTAATTTATCCCCAAACTCCTTTAATGTGTAGAATTCTTAAAGAAAAAGAAAACTTCATAGCAATAAATCTTGCCAGTGTTGATTTTTCATTTCCTCAGGATTTGAATACTTGCAAAAATGCAATATATGAAATAGTATCATTGTTGAATAAAGTCTTCTTTGTAGTTAAAGGACAAAATAATTATTACAATGCAATTATACTATCTGTTCAGTAGGAGTCTATTAAAACTTAGATTTTTTTTCCCTATTTTTCCTTCCATGTGGAATTGTTTTTTTCTTGGCTAATAAAATTGTCTTCTTTCTTTTATTTCCTTTGTCAGCTTTTATATTTGGACATGAGTTAAAGGAAAAGAGACTTGTTTTGCAAAGAAAGACAAGATGGCAATTAGATAAAAACAAAAAGAAAGAAAACATATTCCCTTTGTACAAACTCATCTTCCAAGTAGGTGAAAGACATCTTAAAAAAAACCAAACTTCCTTCTCTTTATTTCTTACATCCTATGTGTTATGATTATCCAGATTTCTGATGATTGGCATGTCTAATTCATCAAAAAGGGAAGAAATTAAGAATTAATGGTTGGTCTCAATGACTAGCAATCAGAAATTGTGCAGATTTCCCTATGCTCTGAAGAAGTTGCTGGGTTATTCAGTTGTAAATAGAACTGTCTAAGATGTCAAAAACCAAGAACACAATTATATGCTTATACCAGGAACAAAAATACCAAAGTAGCTACTAGAAATGAATATTGAGGAAGAAATAATCAGGTCATAGGATAAAATGAGTCAATAAAGAATAGAGATGAGAAATGTTGAAGTACTAGACACAATCTGAAGATTCCAGAAGAACAATATTCTTAAAACTTGAATGGACTTGAAAAACAAAGCTAGATTTTTCCCATAGACCTTGTCTGGCTTTGGCCAATATCTAATAAATTTAAAGTTAGATGTTATCAAATCTAAAAGATGAAAAAAAATAACTTTAAAGAGCTTATCAATTACTGAGCTAAATAAGGGTCTAAGGCAAGGTTCAAACTCTATAATTCCTTACTCCAAGACCAATACTCCATCTCTGACATCATGGCTTCTTGGTCTATTACAATAATATTATTGTTTCTTAATGGGACAGGAATATTGATATTCAGGAAGTGGATATTAAGGCTCATTTAGGGTTTAATTCTTTAACTCATGAATCTTTAAGTTAGTTAAACTATTGCCTTATTACTCAATGACTTGTGATTGCTATTCTTATAATAGTTTATCTGAATTACTTTTTCACTGTCGTGGCTTTGACAACTTTTGTGAACTTTGAAATTCATCATCCCAGACATCTACTTCAATTCCACAAAATTTTAATTTGTGCCTGTCATGTTTAAGACTTTGTGCAATGGGCTACTTATAGAAAGCCAAAATGGAGACAATTCTTGCCTTCAAGAAGCTTCCTTTATACTTTTGGGGTTAATCTTTTGTGAGCATTCATGGATAAGTATAAAGGAATTATATGTAGAGTAAATTCAAGAGAAAGAGGACATGAAAAACTAGGAGGAGGAGAATCAGGAAAGGCCTATAGTAGAAGGTGGCACTTTAGCTATGACCTAAAGGTAACATGTGTGTTTTGTGTGCTGTTGCTACTAAAAATGTTTGTCAATAAAAATCCAACTTGACTCTTGTTTTACCACCAAAGTTAAAAACAAGAGAAGGTATATATTACATGGCAGTCCCCCTCATCACCTCACCCCCAGGTTTGACTTTCCGTTACATGAGATCTACTAGGCTTATTTCAGTCTTATTATTCAAAGATATAGGTAAGTGCCTTAGTGAAACCTAAGTGAGTTCATTGGGAATTTCTCTATTGCTATCAGATATCCTAGTGATCTACAAAAAACAAACCAAACAAAAAATCAAAAACAAACAAACAAAAAAACTGATGCATCACTAGCTAAATTTTATGTAATTCTAGTGACACAGAATATTATGCAGTCATCTCACTTATCCTGTTTCTGTAGCCACAATGTAGGGCATCCATAAGGGAGAATTATTCTGATTTGAAAATATCTGGTATGACAACAGGAAAGATGGCTAGATTGCAGACTTCAGACTAGAAAGAAAGTTGATGAAATGTTTTAACATCTGTATAAACATATTGATGCTATTACCATTCTGATTATAATTGTACTTTGTCATTTGTCATAAGAAAAATGACAAGAATGCCTTCTAATCTCTATGATTTATAGTATTCATAGGAAATAGAATGAAAAGCCCAATTATGGTAAAATGTAAAATATCAGATTGGGCACTGAGATCAGTCAAGAGAAATGATGACTATGCCACTGTCCTTTTGACAAAATTGTGCAAGAAAATACATCTACCTGAATCTACCTCAAAAAAAAAATAGGATAAATTATCTTTTCTACTGGAAATCACAAGTGAATGACAGACAATGGCATAAATTGATAGGATAACATCTTTTGAAGGTCATGTTCCATCTCTAACTACTTATGCAATGATTTTTGTGCTGGTATCTAAGGGTAAAAATCAAATGATCATATATGTGCCAAGGCCACATTTTCTTTTAAAATGATGTTATGTAGCACCTAACAGCAATTCAATTTGATTGCTCCCCTCTCATATCCCTCCAAAATTAGTCTCACTTGATTTCAGAGAATTTTTTAACGTGTTTTAGATACCCATTCTCTTACAGGAAAGGATATAAAAGAGAAGTTCAAATAATAAGATGGATGTTAAAGAATACTAAATAAAGAATAGTAATAGCACCCATTCATATCTGTATAGAGTTTTTAGGTTTTTAAACCACTTTAAAAAGTAGAAATAGAGATGCTAGTGTTGTGTATAGGGAAAACACTGAATTCTTTCTTTCTTCCCTTCCTTCATCACCCACTTAATTCACAAATCCAGAGTAAGAATAACGTGGAAATGAATAGACAGTATTGCAGGGATGTTATTCCAAGTTTAGCAGTGCAGTTGAAACCCTATAAATTACAGAGTGCTGTTCTCTCTCACTCTGTTCCAAAGAAAGCCCAACTGAATGGAATCAAGAACATCAGGATACTGAATCAACAGGAATATTTCCATAAATTTTTCTCAAAAAAGTATCTAAGTAAAAATAAAGATAATACTAAGACGCTAGCAACTTTTGAATAGCCATATATAATTTATTCAAATCCTGATTCTCTGCTGGCCAATCACCTAAACAAAGATGATAGCATGTGAACTTCTTGAGGTAAGAAACTGTTATTTTCTTTGTCTCCATATTGCCTAACACAATGCCTGGAATATCATTGGTGCTTAACAAGTACTTGTTGAATTGGATTATAGGATCATAATATATTAGACTTAGAGTGAAAAGAGAACTCATAATCTACCTGGTTGAAATCTCTCATTTTGCAGATGAAGAAACTAAAGTCCAGGGAGGTTAACTGGTGTTCCCACAGTTACAATGGCGGTAAACATCAGATCAGGATTTGAATCCAGGTCCTCTGATTCCCAAGTAAATCTTCTTTCCATTATTGAATGAAATAGAACATAGGACATTGCTGGGTAAATTTATTGGAACTCTGTAATGGGCACTGATTTTTTCTGTTTCATTTGCATTGCATTTTCACACAATTCTTTCATTACATACCTTGAAATATTGCCAAATTGCCAAATACAGATTCACTTTAATTTAATAAACACCAACACACACACACACACACACACACACACACACACACACACACACACACACAAATAAAAAACACCTTCTAACACCAAAAGATCTTTTGGGTTTTCTGTGATTTTGAATGAATTGTGCTATTTTTCTCTTTAATTACTAATGATAATTGAGATGATTTTAAAGCAACAACAATAATATCTTAATATATATGTAGTGCCTACTATGTCAGTCACTGTGCTAAGCACTTTACAAATATTATTTCACTTGATATTTGCAGCAACCCTGTTGTGAAACTGCTATCCCTCCACCTTTTATTATTTAGGTAAATAAAGCAAACAGAGTTTTAGTGCCATTTTAAAAAACTGTTTATTTTTAGTTTTCAGTATTCATTTCCACAAGTTTTTGATTTATAAATTTTCTCCCCGTCTTTTCCCTACCTCTAACTCCAAAAATAGCTAGCCTACTGTATATACCTTCCCTGCATCTGCTCTCTCTTATATCCTCCCCCATTATCCCTCTAATTTTCTAGTAGGGCAAGATGGATTTATATACACCACTGCCTATATATCTTATTTCCTAGTTGCATGTAAAAAAACAAAACAATTTTTTTAGCATTTGTTTTGAAAATGTGGATTTTCAAATGCTTTATGTTCTTCCCTCCTCACACACCCCAACTGGGAAGACAAGCAAATCAATATAGGTCGTACACATGTAGTTACACAAAACATTTCCATTGTAGATATATTGTGAAAGACTAACTATATTTCCTTCCATCCTATTCCACTCCCCACTTATTCCATTTTTTACTTTGACCCTGTCACTTTAAAATGTATGTGTTTCTAACTACCATCTCCCCCATCTGCCTTCTCTTCCATCATTGCCCCTCTTATTCCTTTCCCCCCTAATTTCCTGTAGGGTATACCCATTTGAGTATGTAGATAATTCCCTCCTTAAGCCAAATTCAATGAGAGAAAGGTTGACCCATTCCCTTTCACATTCCTGCTGTTCCTCTCCATTGTAACAGTTTTTTCCTGCCTTTTTTATGTGAGATAATTTACCCTATTCTATTTCTCCATTTCTCCTTCTCTCACCCCTTAATTTTACTTTTTAGACATCATCCCTTCCTATTCAACTGATCCTGTGCCCTCTGTCTATGGATACATATACACATATATACACACACTCACAGATATATTTATACACACATACAACCTACTATATTAACATATATGTACGTACATATGTATGTGTGTATAGATAGATAGATAGACAGACAGATAGATAGATATTCCCTTCAACTAACCTCATATTGAAAAAAGTCTCAAGAGTTACAATGATAATTTTTCATGTAGGGGTGTAAATAGTTCAACTTCAATAAATTCCTTATTCTTTCTTTTTCCTGTTTACCTTCTCATGTTTCTCTTGCTTCTTGTATTTGAAAGTCAAATTTTCTGTTCAGCTCTGTTTTTTCATCAGGAATGCTTGAAAGTCCTCCATTTCATTGAATTACCTTTTTTTTTCCCTGAAGCATTATACTCACTTTTGCTGGGTAGGTGATTCTTGGTTTTAATCCTAGCTCCTTTGACCTCCAAAATATCATGCTCCAAGCCCTTAGATCCCTTAATGTAGAAGTTGCTAAAGTGTTTATCTGATTGTGTTTCCACAATACTCAAATTGTTTCTTCCTGTCTGCTAGTAATATTTTCTCCTTGACCTGGGAACTCTGGAATTTGGTTATGATAATCCAAGGTGTTTTCTTTTGGGGATCTTTTTCGAGAGTTGATTGGTAAATTTCTTTTAATTTCTATTTTGCCCACTGGTTCTAGAATATCAGGGCAATGTTTCTTGAGAAGCTTTTGAAGGATGATTTCTAGATTTGTTTTTAAATCACAGCTTTCAGGTAGTCCAATAATTTCTAAATTATTTCTCCTGGATCTATTTTCCAGGTCAATGGTTTTTCTAATGAGATATTTCACATTGCCTTCTATTTTTTTCATTTCTTTGGGTCTGTTTAATATTATCTTGATTTCCTATAAAGTCATTAGCTTCCATTTGTTCCAATCTAGTTTTGAAGGAATTATTCTCTTCAGTGATTTCTTGAAATTCCTTTTCCATCTGGAAAATTTGGCTTTTTAAGGCATTTTTCTCCTCATTGGCTTTTTGGGCCTCTTTAGCCATTTGAGTTAGACTATTTTTTAAGGTGTTATTTTTGTCAGTATTTTTGGGGGCAGGGTCTCCTTTATCAGGCTGTTGACTTGCTTTTCATGATTTTCTTGTGTCATTCTCCTTTCTCTTTCCAATTTTTCCTCTACTTCTCTTACTTGATTTTCAAATTCCTTCTTGAGCTCCTCCATGATCTGTAACCAATTCATATTTTTCTTGGAAGCTTTTAATGCAGGAGTTTTGCCTTTCTTGACTTCTTCTGGTTCTATGTTTTGATCCTTTGGTCCCCCAAAAAGGATTCTAGGGTGCAATTGTGCTTCCTCTGCTTGCTCATATTGCCAGCTAATTACTTTACTTTTGAGCTCTTTGCTACAATAGAACTCTGCTTCCAAAGTGGAGAATATTGTCCCAAATCACTGGGGTTTTCACAAATGTCACAAGTCTGAGGATGGTGCCCTCTCTGCAGCCACCACTAGCTCTGGCACACTGGCCACACCCTAAGATTGTGATCCTGATGTAAGTAGGTAAAAGCAAGAGCCATTACTCTCTGAATGGTTGCTTTGTCCCCTACAAATTGCAGGCCATGAGCTCTGGAGGCAGCCAGGTGGATGCAGCTGCAGCAGCCACACTCCCCACCTCTTGCCCCAGGGGCAGGGGCCAGATTGTGCTCTTCTGTCACCCTGTTCCAACCGAGTTCCCCACTGATCTTTTGCTTTATCTTTGATGTTTATGGGTTGAGAAGTCTGGAAATATCCACAGCTGCTGGTGATTCACTCTCCTGGAGTCTGTTCCAGCCAGTCTGGGCCACAGGTTGGGGCCTCCCTGGGCTGGGGCACCTCACACAGGACTGTGCTTGACTCCCAGTCTGGTGCAATAGATTCCTCCTGACAGCCTGCCAGGCTGTCTTCAGCATGAGATTTCTTTCTCTCTGTCACTTTGTGTGTTCTGTAGCTCTAAAATATGTTTACAGTCATATTTTACAGGTATTGGAGTTGGTTGTGGCTGGAACTTATGAAATCTCCTGCTTCCACTCCACTGTCTTTGAGTTTTAGTACTTTGTCAAAGGTCACAGAGTAACTCTATGTCTGAGGCATATTTGGATTTGGGTCTCCCTGACTCTAGGTCCAACACTCTTATCTATTGTATTATTTAGATTCCTCAGGAGAAAATCATCCTTTAACTAGCATATCATGTTATAAAAAGGGTTGGATAACATCACTTGGGCTCACATCCTAGCTCTTCCAACTACTTCTTGTTTGACCTTTGGTAAGATACTGTCCCTCATGGACTTAAGTTTCCTGATCTATAAAATGAAAAGACTAGACTAAAAGATGTCTTCAGTTTCCAATGTACAAGAAATAACATACTCAAGATAAAATTGCAATGGGATTATTTGTCCACAAGTTCCAAATATCTAATCCTTCTCTAAGATGAAGCCATAATGGAGGTAGAGCAAAGGTGGTGGAGTAAAGGTGGGGACTTGCTTGAGATCTCCCCCAATTGATACAAATACCTGTAAAAATTGACTCTAAACAAATGCTAGAGCAGCAGAACCCACAAAATGACATATTGAAACAAATTTCCAGCCCAAGACAACCTGCTACATTGATAGGAAAGTTCTGTTGCACTAGTCTGAGAGAGGAGCACATTCTAGCATAAAACATGTCAACACAGACTGGGTACCCAATAAACTTGGGGCAGGTCTCAGGGGACTAAATCACTGGAAGCTGGTTCCTAGACTTCTCAACCCACAAATGCCAAAGGGAACTTAGCAATTCAGTGGGAAAGTATAGTTTTGGATCTGGGTGAGAGATAAGCATGGTCTGACCCTCCAGGGATGCAGCAGTAGCAGCAGTTATTTCCAGAGCTCTTGGCCCTCAGACAGTGGGGGAATAAAGCAGCTTATCCAAGGGAGATGGCAGGGATCACTTTTGTGGTACTGAAGCAGGATTCATTTGCTTGGCCCATACTTGGTGTTGTGCAGAGAATAAGAACAAGCCAAGACTTGGCTTCAAGGTAAAATTTAGGTGTGGATTTATTGAGCAAGTACGTGACTACCAGAGTGTAAACTCAAATTGGTAGAGTCCATTGAAGGTACAGATTTTTTGTTTCTTAAAAATGCTAAAATCACAAAAACCACAATCAGGGAGGGGAGCTAGCAGAAGCAATGGTGTACAGAAGCTAAAAACTGCCATTGGTTGGATCTATAGTTCAGGGCTAATTTGGGAATATGGCACAAGGGTACAAGGGTGCAACCTTCCTGTGACATGGGTGTCCCTCCTAGAACAGGATGGATGGCACAGGGTGGAGGGTTGTAGTCAGCCTCCCTGAACAGGGTGGAGGGTCATTAGGTAAGGGGGACTGGAATTCCCCAGAACAGGCCAGGGTCATGTTCTGGGTGAAAGGTGTGGGGACCCTGCTTGGTCAGCAGAATCGACCAGGGTGGTCTCCATATAAGATAGTCTTGTACCATAACCCTAGGCTGAACTTTGTAGACTATGCTGATTCAGGGAGAATATACAGTAATGCTGATTTGAAGAAGGAGGGGGTTCGGTGACTACACCTTGGACAATACCCAGGACTATGCCTTAAACTGTTTCAAGCTATTACAGGGTACAGGCTAGAGACAAAGACAAAAATATAAAGGAGTTTAATGGTAGGCCACAAATCAGGTGGTGTGTGGTGAGCTGGGATTTGGGTTTGGGTACAACATTGGCTCTCAGTCACAATTCTGGGGCAAGGAGCAACACTGGTATGGTGGAGCTTGTGGTTGTGATGGAGAGGAAATCCTCCTCACAGCTTCCAGGCAGAAGAGAGTGCCTGTGGTGACTCACAAAAAAGAACAAAGATCAGGAGAGAAATAAACACCTCTCCTTTGATCATACTAACTTGGAAGAACTTAAAATTTATATACACCTAGAAGTATCTTTGAAGACAGCTACGCAAAACCCCTAAAGCTTGGGACAGTACCACTTCCACACTGGAATCAGAGTCCTACCTTAACAAAGAGTTAAAAAGTCAAGCAATCAGCTGGAAAAATGAACAAACAGGAGACAAAAAAAGTAGACTAAAGATTCTTACTTTGCTGACAAAGAAGATCAAAACAAGCAACTGGAAGAAAGCAACCAAGTCAAAACTTCTAAATCACAAGCATCCAAAAAAAAAAATGAATTGCTTTCAGGCCATGGAAGAGCTCAACAAGGATTTAGAAAATCAAGTAAAAGAGGTAGAAGAAAAATTGGGAAGGGAAATGAGAGCGATGAAGTAAGTCAAGAAAAAATGAGTCAATAGCTTGCTAAAGGAACCCGCACCACTCAAAAAAATAACACTTTAAAAGAAGAAAATAACACTTTAAAAAATAGACTAGCCCAAGTAGCAAAAAAGGATTCAAAAAGTCCATGAGGAGGTGAATACCTTAAAAAGCAGGAGTAGTCAAATGGAGAAGGAGGCCCAAAAGAAGAAAATAATTCCTTAAAAATTACAGTGGAGCAAATGGAAGCTAATGACTTTATGAGAAATCAAGAAATTATAAAACAAAACCAAAGGATGAATAGATAGAAGACAATGTGAACTATCTCTTTGGAAAAAAACAACTCACCTGGAAAATAGATCCAGGAGAGAGAATTTAAAAATTATTGGACTACCTGAAAGCTGTGACTGAAAAAAGAGCCTAGACATTATATTTCAAGAAATTTTCTAGAACGAGTGGGTAAAATAGGAATTGATGGAGTCCATCAGTTATCTCCTGGAAGAAATCCCAGAGGAAAAACTTCTAGGAATGTTATAGTAAAATTCCCAGGTCAAGGAGAAAATATTGCAAGCATCCAGAAAGAAACAATTCATGTGTTATGGAAACATAATCAGGATAAAACAAGATCTAGCAGCTTCTATCTTAAGGGACTGAAGGTCTTGGAATATGATATTCCAGATGTCAAAGGAGCTAGAATTAAAAACAAGAATCACCTATCCAGAAAAACTGGATAAAATCCCTCAGGGGAAAAAACAGATATTCAGTGAAATAGAGAAATTTCAAGCAGTCTTGATGAAAACATCAGAGCTGAATAGAAAATTTAACTTTCAAATACAAGACTCAAGAGAATCATGAAAAGGTAATCAGGAAAGAGAAATCATAAAAAACTTATTAAAGTTGATCTGTTTACATTCCTACATGGAAAGATATTTGTACTCATGAGACCTCTCTCAATATTAGAGTAGTTGAAGAAAAAAAATATACATATGTATGTACATATGTATGTATGTTTAGATGGATATATGTATATGTATATTTGTGTACGTGTGTGTATATACATATATTATCTAAAAAGCAAAATTAACAGGGGACAGAGGAATATCCTGGGAAAGGGAGAAAGGAAGAGGTAGAATGGAGTAAATTATCTCATATAAAAGAGACAAGAAAAAAGTTTTACAGTGGAGGGGAGGAAAGGGAATGTGAAAGAGAATGAGTGAACCTTATTCTCATTGGATTTGGCTTAAGGAGAGAATAATATATACATTCAGTTGGGTATGGAAATCTATCTTACCCTACAGGAAAGTAAGGGGGAAGAGGATAAGAAGGTGGCAGGGGTTGATAGAAGGGAGGGCAGATTGGGGTAGGGTGTAGTCAGAAGTAAACATATTTGAGGAGGGATAGGGATAAAGAGAATAGAATAAATGTGGGTGGGTGGGATAGGATGGAGGGAAATATAGTTAGTCTTTTACAACATGACTATTACAGAAGTGTTTTGCATGACTATGCATGTATGACCTATACCCTTTCACAATGAGAGTGGGTGAGGAGGGAGGAAGGGAGAGAATTTGGAATTCAAAGTTTTAAAAGTCAATGTTAATAATTTATTTTTGTGTGAAACTAGGAAATAAGATACACAGCAACAGGATATAGAAAACTAGTTTGCCCTATTGGAAAATAGAAGGGGAAGGGGATGAGAGAAGGAGGGGGGCAGTGATAGAAGAGAGGACAGATTGGGGGAAGGAGAAATCAGAATGCATGCTGTCTGGGTTAGGGGAGGAGAGAGATGAAGAGAAATTTAGAACTCAAAGTCTTGTGGAAGTGAATGTTGAAAACTAAAAATAAATTAATTAATAAAAAAGAATAATGATTGGGAAAAAAAAGAAGACTGATTATTAGCTACTCACCAAAAAATCCCTAGAGTATTTGACAGAACAAAAATGAAATCTTTATTTTTATGTCACCCTTCACTCATTCTTTCTCCCTTCTTTTTAACTCCCTGTCCCTGAACATGTTCATGAAATTATTCCCCATAGCATTGAATCAAATAGACCTTGGAGACCAAGAATTTAAATACATCTCATATGATAGATTATGTGGGATGCTTTGGGAAGTATATGTCCATTTTCATCATATTGTTGTTGTCCACTGAACAATACACTAGAAGATAATGGACAATGAGTATTTTTTTTATAACCTAAAAGAATTGACCCATTGGGGAAAAAATAGCCTCAAGGTAGGTAATAGTTATTTCTCATTCCTCCTTTTTGGGTGAGCAAAATTAAATTTTGTTGCAAAATATCTGTTGAATTGAACTGCATTTGAAGATTCTTAGCTTTCCTAGATATTCCTTATGTAAAATTTACACCTGTCATAAATCTTGTCCCAAAACAAAAAACCTAGTCTAGGTGCTATTGTCTCTAAAAGGCTATGAGTTATGCTTGGCGAAATGAACTATGAATTTATTGCACCCCTTAACCTCTTGCTTTTTACAGATATCAGATACAATTTCTGTCTACCTTTACTTAGTCCAATCAGCATTAACCAGATATCCTGTATAACACTGACTACCCTGGGCCCCATTGTCAGAAAGCCCAGTATACATTTTATACCTTTCTGAGGATTTTCTTGTCTCTTAAGAAACTAGGAGATTTTTCTGCCAGTCTACACCAACTATATTCCCATAATTGAAGGAGTCCCCTGCACTCCATTTTCATTTAACCACTTACCAGTTGGATTACTTTTGACAAAGAATATTTACTTCAAAGTAATAGCAAAGATAAACATACAAATACTACCACCCAGTACTTGGGGGCATAATCCCATCTGTATTGCTTCACACTCTGGGAAGGGGGAGAAGATTAGATTCATAGTTTAATTTAATTACTATATACATGACTGCAAAATTCCTTAGCCAAACTCTTTCCTTGGGCTGTAGTTCAGCCCTTGCTTCCCTGCTGGAAATTCATGGAAAGTTGATGAATAGTGGGAGGAAAAGGGTTTCCATAGCCTATCCACAATCATTATAGCATCAAAAAAGGATGAAGGCCTGAATTTATCCACCACAAATTTATCTAATGTAGGAGAAAAGGTTACTTTTCCCTCCTCTCCCTTTTATATTGCTACTCCAAGAAATGGTTTAGAGCATTTTGTTCTGTTTTATAAAATATATATATTTTTTAATTCTAGGAACAGGAAATAGAGTTTTCATTAGACCTGGAATCTAGTCATAGTGATCTCAGAGGCAGAATTCTAGATTAAATTTTGCACTTAGTTAATCCAGCAGGGAAGCCCCAACTCTCTGATATTCCCTGAGGCATAGACCCATTCCAGTAATCCTCTCAACTGGTCTTTCTTTCTGGCCTAATCCCAATCTAGCAATTCTCAATTACCAGTAACCTAGCCCAGCCCTTCATTGCTACCTCCCCATCACCCTGGGCTAATTCCCATCCTTGATCCCATCTAGATTCTGTTTTCCCTTGGCAAAATAGTCCAGGTTCCTGTTGTTTGCCTAGTGTACCTGGTCCTTCTCTATTACCTTCCAGGCACCACAGACTACTTGGCCACACCTAGATCCTTCCCACAATCTTTCTGTATATAAAATACATGTTGCCTCCTTTAAGGTGCTTAGATTCCTTAAGGGTCTGGCCAATATAGTGGAATTTTAGAATTACACCGACCCTGACTAGGATTATAATAAACTTTATCTTTGACTGAAAGGAGGTTTGCATCAAATTCATTTGAGTCAGGAACCACCTGTAGCAATTTCACTAATTTCGACAATAGGAAAGGAGTAAGTACTCTAGTGTGGCAGTTTTTAAAGATATCTGTTCTGAAAGTCAGTTTTGTCTTTGTAACCAATAGAAATAGGCTACTCATATTATGCAGCAGAGGGATGTAGGATGTCTTGTCTGAGAAACTGGTCCTTCCATTTTTGATGATCCAGGCTTCTTCAAACACTTAGTTACACTATAAAACATAATTGCATTCTCTCAGTAGTTTCTGGGTGAAGAGAAAGACCAGCTTCTCACCAATGACATCCTTTCTGAGAAGTTTCCAAAGCTTCATCTTAAACTGCTTACAAATTTTATTCTATTTCTTTTAAAGCTCTGTGCGCATGATGCCAACACAATCAGCTAAAAACAGATGAGCTCAGTTCCATAATCCTTTTGTATACACGTGATGAAAACTAACCACAATGGTTATTTTTCAAATGGAGGTGATTGCTTCTTTTAGTATCATATAGACATTGCCTTTGAAGGTAAATTTATTTAGGACTTGTAGAATTTCTATCATGATTAACTGGCTTACTTATCTTCTAAAAACTCATTACATAAAAACTCAGTGCATAAAACTGAAATGTGCTAATATAGACCTACAATGCAAATATAACATCAGATTTGGAAGGACATTTCTCAAGCTCTCTGGAAAGCTCAAGATTCTAATATAATTTCAATCTAGCAATGGGACTAGTAATTATGTCAAATGATACAAGGGCTAGGAGAGGGATTTTTGTTTTTTTGGTAACAGATCTCATTGGGAACAATTCCCTGTGAGAGAAAGGCCTCAGGACATCCTAAAGCTGATCCTGTGAAGCATGTCACTCAGGAGGGTAAGGGAGGAGAAACTAAGAAATGGAGGGGAGACCAATAAAAGACTATAGACAATTCATCACAGAATTTCATAGCTGGAAGGGACCTCAATGGCTATTTAGTCCAAATGAAAAATAAAGGAATGACAAGTATAAGAAACTTGAAAAAAATCATCCAGACTCTGCTTAAACATATCCAGGACATCTCTAGCCAGGATGGTGGCATAGAAGCAGGAAAACAATGCAAATTCCACATAACCACCTTAAATACCCATAAAATATGACTGTAAACAAATTTTAGGGCTCCAGAACTCACAAAATTATAGAAAAACACATCACCCACTGAAGGCAGCTTGGCAGGCAGGACAGGAAGGGCTCATTGCAACCACTGGGAGCTGAAATCAGCCAGGCCTGAAACCATGGCTTGGTCCAGGGGGATCAGGACAAGCTATAGCTGGAGCCTTCAGGAGAATGGATCAGCGGCAGCTGTGGTGATTTCCAGAATTATCAAGCCATAAGAAATAAGGACTAAGTGAAAGGTTACTGGAATTCAGCAAAATTTGGGCGAGAAGGTCTGGCCAAACTACCTCCAGGGCAAAGAAACAGCAAAAGTGGTGGCACTGCAGCCATTTCCACATGGTTACTTCAGAAGCTCCTGGCCTGAAGACTACAGGGGGGCCAAGCAATCACTCAGAGGCAAAGTGCTATTGCCCTGAACTGCCTGGATCGGGATGATGGTCCTGGGGTGCATTTTCAGTGAACCAAAGCTGGTGAGGGCTGCAGCGGTCTCCTAATAGCTCTGCCAGCTGCAAAACCACCAGTGATTTGGGACAGAGCTTTCCCCTCTGGAAGCAGATTTCCACAAAGCTAAAAAGTCAAGTAATTGACTGGCAACATGAGCAGGCAAAGGAAGCAAAGTAAGAACAGCAATCCAACTTAAAATTTCTTCTTTGGGGACAAAAAAGGATCAAAGCACCAAACAGGAGGAAGACAACACAGTCAGAACTCCCACACCAAAAGCTTCCAAGAAAAAGGTAGACTAGTTACAAGCCATAGAGCAGTTTAAGAAGGATGTTAAAAACCAAATAAGAGAAGAAGAGGAAACATTGGGAAGAGAAATGAGAATGATGCAAGAAAATCATGAAAAGAGAGTCAACAACCTGACTGAAGAAAATAACACCTTAAAAAATAGATTAACTCAAATGGCAAAAGAGGCCTAAAAAGCCAATGAGGAGAAGAATGACTTAAAAAGTTGAATTTGCAAGAAGGCAAAAGAATCTTAAAAGCTTTCTGAACAGAATAATTCATTAGATTGGAGCAAGTGGAAGCACATGACTTTATGAGAAATCAAGATACTCTTGATCAGATCCAAAAAAAAGAAAAAATGGAAGGGAATGTGAAATACCTCCCTCAAAAAACCACTGATTGGAAAAATAGATAAAAGAGAGACAATTTAAAAATGATTGGACTACCTGAAAGCCATGATGAAAAAAAAGAACCTAGAAAGCACCCTTCAAGAAATCCTCAAGGAAAATTGCCCTGATATTTTAGAACCAGAGGGCAAAATAGAACTTGAAAGAATTCCCCGGGGGCAGAGCCAAGATGGCGGCGTAGCAGCAGCAACATATCGCAGCTGTCACATAGCCACCCCAAAATACCCATAAAACAGGACTCTAAACCAATCCTAGAACTCCAAAATGCACACAAAGATACTTCCCACTAAAGTCAGCTCAGCTATGAGGAACCATATTAGCACTGTGAACCGAAACCAGCCTGCTCTGAAGCCGTGGCTGTCCCCTGGGAGCGACTGGATGGGAGGAGTGGAGGAGCCTCTCAGGTGAGCAGATTAGCAGCAGCTGCGAGTGGGATTTGTGAAAGGGGGAGATAAGTTGTCCGGCGAAAGGCCTCCACAGCAGAAAAGCGAAAGGCAGAGGTTTTGCACCCACCTCTGCTTTGTAGCTTCCCTCCCGCGGCCTGCAGACAGCAGGGGGACTTAGCGATTGTTTTCAGGTCAGTG
>CM053583.1:384439878-384450460 GCA_028627135.1 Pseudochirops cupreus
ACACACACATATATATGTATGTATGTATACCTACACAAATGTCTATATAGGAGGGTATATATATATATATATATGCATACAAATACATATCTGAGTATGTGCATATATATGTACATAGAGGGTACAGGATCAATTGAATAGGAAGGGATGATACTTTAAAAGGTGAAATTCTGAGGTGGGAGAGGAATAGAATGAGAGGAGACAGGTAGAGAAAGAATGGGGTTAATCATCTCATGTAGAAGAGGCAAGGGATAGCTGTTATAATGGAGGGGAAGAACAGGAAGGCAAAAGGGAAAGGGTCAACGTCACTCTCATTGAATTTGGCTTAGGGAAGGTATGACATAAACTCTAAACTAGATCTCTTGCCATACAGGAGAGCAATGGAATGGGGATGAGGGGTAGGATGATTGAGGGGAGGGGCGGGTGTGGGGCAGGTTTCTGGAAGCACACATTTCTGTAAAGGGACAGGGACAGGGTAGAGAATAGAATAAGGGGAGGGTGGGATAGGAAGGAGGGACATATAATCAGTCTCTCACAATATATCCATTGTGGAGATGTTGTGTGTAATTACACATGTACAGCCTGTATTGAATTGTTTGTCTTTCCAGTGAGGATGGGTTACAAGGGAGGAAGGGAAAAAATCTAGAATTTAAAATTCTATAATCAAATGTTAAAAATATATATGTATATATTATTATTATTATCATTATTATTATTAACTAATTGTAACTGGGAATAAAGATATACAGGCACTGGGCTAGGGAGATCCATCTTGCCCTACCAGAAAGTCAGAGGGGTGATGTGGTAGGCCCTAGGAAAGAACAGATTGGGGAAGAGGTTATACAGTGGGATGGGTGTTTTGGGTTGGTGAGGGGGGAAAAATGGGGAGAAAATATTTAACTCAAAATCTTGTGGAAATGAATGATGTAAATAAGAAAACCATTTTTTTTTAAATGAGAAAAAAAAGATATTCAGGAAGGGGAACCCTACCACTTTTGGAGGCAGCCAAATCCAATTTTGGATATCTTGGATTGTTAGGACATTTTTCCTGACATCAACCTTAAAATGTGTTTCTCTGTAACTACTGTTCTCATGGTTCTGCTTTCTGGAGCCACATAGAACAAATATAAACTTTCCTCTGAATCACAGCTATTCACATACTCCACTATAACTATTCTTTGTCTCTGAGTTTCTTTTCATATTATTTTTTTTCTTCAGGTTAAACACTCCAACTTCCATCAACCAGTCTTCATATGTCATGAACTTGAAGTTCACCATCCTAGCTTCCCACCTTTGTATACTCTATAGCAGTCTGCATAACTATGCCCCATGGCCCACCAAATGATTTTGGGCAGCTCTCCTGTGACCCACAGCAACCACCCATTCTCATTCTGTCTCTAGTCTAACCTATATGCAGCCTTAAGAACTTTACAAGTTGTGCATGTCTGCTCCACAGTTTATCAACATTATTCTTAAACGATGATGTCCAGAACTGAACAAAATACAACAAATGAGGTCTGATGAGGGTAGAGCACAGTGATATTATTGTGTCCACTTTCCTGGAAGCTGTGTCTTGCTCAGTGTAGCCCCAGATTAAAATAAGCTTCTGTTACCTAGTCTTCCATTTTCTGTACATTTTAAATTTGGATTTTAATGTTTAAGTTTGGAGCACTATGTTTTCTGGATATTGAAAATTCAGTAGCAAATATTTTTATTGACTTAGGTAAATGTCCGCCTACATCCAAAACTACTTATACTAAATGTGCTTAAATTTTTGAATATACTTAGTTTATGTGCTATGTGGGAACCATTAATTAATAAGGTAAATAATAAAAAAAATTAAGATCATCATATCAACAGCAACTCTGATATATACGAAGTACAGTGTTCTTTGGTAAGTGTGTTAATTCCCATGCCTCCATAATGATAGAAAGAGTGGTCAGCATGAAGTTTCCTTCCTAGCCAATTCCAGCAAAACAAATCTTCCCAGACCCCAAAATCTAAGACTGGCCCTTGCTAACCATGCCCTTCTCCCTTTAGCCTCAGCATTAGGCAGTTGATAAATATCCTCCCCACACACTCACATGCACCTCAGGATATATAACCACAACAATAACAACAACCTAAAACAAACAAAAAAAATCAGGCCTTCATGTTTGCTTGGTTCTATGGGAGTTTGGAAGAGGAAAAATCATATTTCATTTTAATTAAGTTTAGTTTATCTACCAATTTTTAAGTATGTGCTAATTTCAAAACACTAGAGCAGATATGACGATTAGATAACATGACTTGTGTTTTCATGGAATATAATATTCCCAGTCAGAGATAACAGAATACATGTAATGCAAAAGCTTCCAAAAGGAACAAGCAGAGAGTGAAATTTCCCTAAAATGCTGAAAAAAGAATTACCTTGCCAGAGTGGAGATGTGGATTGATGGAAGATATCATGGATGAGGTGTGCTTTAAGGGATAGGTATGATGTTAAGAGGTGAGAAGAAAGGGGGCAGCATTTCGGGTATCTCTGATAGTATGAACAAAAATATATATCAATGCTTCCAGGAGGGGAGGCAATGTATAATCCAGTTTACCCAGAGATTAAGGTGAATGAATAGTGTGAGTTAAATGGTGCTTCAAAGATACTTCAAATATCAAGTTAAGGAGCTTCAAATTAAAAAAAAAGAAGTCATGGAAGCCTTTTGAGAAAAGGAGTAAGTGACATGCACAGTATCAGGTGGATATGTTGTTGACATGAATGGAACATTATTTCAGTTTGTTTTAACACTATGAGAGGGATTATGTTTTCTCAGATATAGAGCTAGCCTGAAAAGGTGCCTGGATTCAAGTCCTCCAGGTAATACTGCATTAATACTGGCCCAGTGATCTGGGGCAAATTAGATCATCTTTCATTGCTCTGAGCAATTTCCTAAAACTCTGAATTTCAGACAATGTGTCTATCTATATCTTTAAAGGAAATTTCCTCTCTTGAAAGTTTTTTAAAAATATTAATAAGATCATGGGTCTTCAATTCCTATCCCTATTAAAAGAAATTATTCTTGAATATATAGAAAAAGAAATTATAGTCATTAGCACCCATCATAGTTTCATCAAAAAGAGATCATGCTATGTTAATCTCATTTCCTTTCTGAACATAGAATTATAGGTCTGGAGCTGGAACCTTAGAGATCATGCAGCATAATCCTCTTTTTTATATATATGTATATTATCATTTGACCAATAGAATGGTGTAATTCCCAATATCTGATTTCTCTTGATTTCAATGAAGCACATGGCAATCTCTCGTAATGTATTTCTGGAAAATCTGGAGAGACTGCAGCTAGGTGAAAGGAGCCACTTGGATTTTCAACTAGCAAAAAGAACAGGCTCAAGAAGTAGCTGTTAATGAATTGATGCAAATATTGATGTTTATCTTTTCATAGAGTGTCCTAAGGATGAATCCTTGTTATTGTTCATCAATAAACCCTTTTCTTTTTCCTAATCTGTGCTGGGTATATGCTATGATCTGGGGATATTAAGAAAAGGAAGATAGTCCCTTTTCTCAAATAGTGTTCTTGAACATTTCTGTTAAATGGACACATATTCATAAATGACATGAAAATAGGAGGGATAAATAACAAAGTGAATGACAGAGTAATGATATAAAATTATAGCAACAGACTGGAATGATAAGCTAAATACAGCAAAAAGAAAATAAAAATTAATGTAAAATGCTTTACTTTGGTCTACTACATTAACTTCAAAAAATGCAGGTTGAGTAAATGTTTATTTAGCCAATATGTGTTAAGAAGTTGGGGATTTGATAGATTACTAGATCAATATCATTCAACATTATGATATGACTAAAAAGAATAGATCCCAAAATACATTTCAAAAGGCATAATATTCAGAGCACCAGAGAGGACTCATCTTATTTTATTTATTGTCTCCTGGTCAGAAAATACCTGCAGTGTATTCTTCAGTCCTTCAGTGCTACATTTTAGGAAAATGGTAGAGCCTCCAGAGGATGAGAAACAAGGATGATTAAGAGGGTTGAGATCATGTCATGCAAGGAATGATTAGAGAAAATGGGGATCTTTAGCCTGCAGAAGAAAAGATTTACTTACAAAATTGTCATGAGAATATTATAAGTACGTAATAATGTGGTACATATTTGATGTTATGTCTAGATAAAATTTTTTATGGGTTTTAAATATATCATAAATGTACATATTATTCAATATAGATAAAACTACTAAAAAAAATTCTGTTAGGAATAAATAGTCTCAGCTTTCCAAAGTAGGTATCTCACAGGGAGGCAGTGGTTTCTTTCCCTTTCAATATGTCATCCCACAACATCTGGATGATCATTCTTTGAGGACAGTTCCAAGGAATTATTTTTCACAAATGGGAAGCACTGGGTAAGTCTACATCTAGCAAATGTACCATCTAATTGAGAAGCCATGATCCTGCAATTTACAAATTAACAAAAAATAAATGATTAATCTAATGATGGCCCTGAAAGGAGAACTATCTTGGTTCCTACTCCTTGAACATGGCATGCAAAAGTAAAATTCACCCAAATTTACCTGATCATTTTTTTCATTGTAAATTTAAGTGAAGTATTTACCTACCCCTAGAGAGGTTCTAATAATCTAGGAGAGGGAGGGAGTTAGAGAAGTAGCGGATAGTAAACATATGTCACATTCAATTAGGAAGACCTTAATTTCCTGCTCTGATCATTAAAAATAGAGGCCTGATCTATCTCTATTCCCGACAGATCTGAGCAAATCATTATAATGGGATTAATTGTTTGAAAAAAATGCAATATATGTTTGAATTTGATTTAATTGATTTTGGGAGGAGAGAATTCTATCATATTAACTAAACAATAAAAATGTTTCACTGGCCAACAAGGAGCAATGTGGCAATATTGACTTTATCACAGCTTACCTCATCCCTCCCTTGTGCTCAGTATGCCTGTTGAAGTTGTGAGGCAATGTGAGCATTATGATATCGAAAATGGAAGTCTCAGCAGGGGAGAAGTCTCTTTTCCCCTACTGTGAAAAAAGTAATAACTGTGGAGAAGAAAGAAAACCAAAGCTCACAGAATATGACAGTTCCCTTTCTGCTTGAGTGAGTTTGGCTTCTTACTCTTCTATTTGCCACTTGGGACAGGAGATGAGGTGGTATCTCTTGTTTTCTTCAATTCAGGAATTCAGTACTTTTATTCTTGAAACATCGTAAAAGCCTGATAGGCCACTAACTTATTCAATATAGTAGTGAGATGAGGACAGTTACCCATATTCAACTGTGCTACAGATCTAGTCATCCTAAGAGAGCAAAAGCTGAAAATATCTGACACGGACAGGAGTTGGTGAGTTTGACAACATAGTTCAAAGAATAGGCTCAGGAAAAGTAGTAGAAATCCAAGGCAATAGTAATAACAATAATGATAATGACAGTAACAACTAGACTTTTCTATCACATGTGGTTTTCAGAGTATTTTGTAAGTATTATATCATTATTCTCATAACCATTCTTTGAAATTGGTGCCCCTATTTTACAAGCAAGGAAACTCAGAAGACACAGGGTATGTGACTTCCTCAAGGTCACACAGCCAATAAGTCTGATCTCAGGGCTTCCTGACTCTAAGACCAGTGCCCTGTCCTCTATGTACTTGAACCATTATGTTTAACCTCCTTTCCTTGAAATATTTCTTATTTCTTTTTCAAAGAATTAAAGTGCATGTATGATTCCAAAGATAAACAGATACACCAGTTTTTCTCCAATTGTTCAGCAAGTTCTAAAGTTTTTCCCCAAACCCTCATGAAACAAGCCTCGTTCTTTGTTATGTTCAAATTTTTTTTACATATTATTTATTTATTTTTAACATCCATTTTAAAGAATGAGTTCTGAATTATCCCTCTCCCTCCCAACACTTCCCCACCCACTGGGAAGGCAAGACATAGATATCAGTTTTACACATGAAATCATGCAAACCATATTTTCACATTAGCCATGTTGCCAAAAAAAGAAAGAAAAATAAAGTTAAAAACACCAACAGCAAACTTATTCTTCAATCCACATTTAGGTGCCATCAGTTCTTTCACTGGTGATTGATAAAATTTTTTTATCATAAATCCTTTGAAATTATCTTGGATCAGAATAGCTAAATCATTCACAATTGATCATCATATAACATTATTTTTACTCTGTACAGTGTTCTCCTCATTCTGTTCACTTCACTTTGCATGAGTTCATGTGATGCTTCTCAAATTTTTTTCACTCTTTTTCTAAAACCATCTTGCTCTTTATTTCTTATACAACAGCAATATTCAATCATAATCATATACAACAGTTTGTGGTATACCTTGGTATACAATAGTACATCACCATTCCTCAATTGATGAGCATCCTCTTGATTTCCAATTCTTTGCCACCACAAAAAAACCTATTACAAATATATTTGTTACATAGAGGCCCTTTTCCTTTTCTTCTGTCTCTTTGGGATACAGTCCTAGTAGTGCTATTGCTACATCAAAAGGTACACATGATTTTATAGCCCTTTGGGCATAGTTCCAAATTACTCTCCAGAATGAATAGATCAGTTCACAACTCTACTAACAAGTGCATTAGTGTCCCTATTTTTCCACATCTGCAACTTTTACTACTTTCTTGTCATTTTAACCAATCAGAGGGGTGTGAGATGATACTTTAGAATTGTCGGTGGCGGGGGGGGGGGGAATGGGAAGGCAACGTAATTGGGGTTAAGTGACTTGCCCAAAGTCACACAGCTAGTAATTTTCAAGTGTCTGAGGCCAGATTTGAACTCATGTCCTCCTGACTCCAGGGTGGGTGCTTTATTCACTGCACCACCTAGCTGCACCCAGAGTTGTTTTAACTTGCTTTTATCTCATTACTAGTGATTTAGAGCATTTTTACTCATAGATTTGATTTCTTCTTAAGAAAATTGCTTGTTTATATCCTGTGAAAATTATCAATGGGGAATGACTTGCATTCTTATGAATTGATTCAATTGCTTATATGTTTGAGAAATAAGGCATTTATCAGAAAACTTGCCATAATCTTTTCCCTCAACATTTTTGTTTTTCTTCTTAATCTTTATTTCATTGGTTAGTTTATACAATTTTTTTTAAATTTAATGTTCAAAATAACATATTTTATATCCCAATGATCCTCTTTACCTCTTCTCTAGTCATATTCTTCCTTTTCCTTTTTTTTTGTTATAAGAGAATCTTCAATAATATTTTTTGTTCTAAGTCAAATGCTTTTAGTAATCAACAAATAACAGACTCAGTGGACTTCTGTACTGCTTACATCGTTCAGTCAACTGTGTGATCATGAAGATGTGGTCTGCTATAAAGAATTATCTGAGAGCATTTGCTAATTATATTTTCATCTTTCATCAAGTATACACTTTGCATGTGCATAGACGATTCTCATAAAGATTTATGGATATTTTCTCTATTTATAGAGAAAGTGAGATATGGATTAATATTTGCTGATGATTTTCCTTTCATCTTTTAATTTAATTTAAGGAAATCTATGATTTTTATGCCCCTCTCCAGTCTTTTGGTATATTCTCTTCCTTGAGATACCTTGAAAATTAGCCAATCATTGCTTTCAAGATTATTACCTCCAGTATACATTTTTTTCTGTGCATATTTGTCCAGGTCTTATTATTGTTCCTTACACCATTCTTTTTTTGTGATTTTTTAAAAACTGATTTGTTTGTTTACTTTTAGTTTACAAGATTCAGTTCCACAATCCCTTGAGTTTCAAATTTTCTTCCCTGCTGTCTTCCTTCCCTCATGGCAGCATGCAATCAAGTATGGGATCTGCAAATACTTTCATATTAAACATTAGTCTGGTTATATAGAAGGGTTGTAACCACTGGAATGAACAATGGGAAAGAGGAAAGAAAACCAAACATGGAAAAGAAAGAGCATGTAGTTTGCTCAGTCTGCATTTAAACTCTGTTCTTTCTAAATCTTTCTCTGAATGTAGACATCTCCTTCCATCCTGAGTCTTTTAGAGTTGTCTTATAATGTCGCATTGCTGAGAAGAGTCCAGTTTATCAAAATTGATCGTCACACATATGTTGTGTCTGTCATTGTGTACAAATTTCTTCTGGTTCTGCTTTTCTAACTTAGCATCAGTTTGTATAAACCTCTCCAAGTAAATATGAAGTCCATCTGCTCCTCATTTCTTATAGCACAATAGTATTCCATTACATTCATATACCACACCTTGTTTAGCCATTCCCCTATTAATGGGCATCCCCTTAATTTCCATTGTTTTGCCACCACAAAGAAAGCTGCAATAAATTATTTTGTACATATGGTTCTTCCTCCCACTTCTATGATCTCTTTGGGATGCAATCCTAGAATTGCTATTATTAGGTCAAAGGGTATGCAATTATTGATAACCCTTTGGGCATTTTTCCAGATAGCTCTCCAGAATGGTTGAATCAGTTCACAACTCCACCAACAATGCATTAGTGTTCCAATTTTTCCCCATCCTCTTCAGCATTTGTCATTTTCCAGTTTGTCATCTTAGCCAATCTGACTGGTGAGATGTTTTACCTCAGAGTTGTTTTGATTTGCATTTCTTGAATCAATACTGATTTAGAGCATTTTTTTCATATGCTTATGGATATCTTTAATTTCTACCTCTGAAAGTCGGCTATTCATATCCTTTGCCCATTTATCAGTTGGGGAATTCCTCCCCTTTCAATGAAGCTGGTGGACAAAATTATCCACATTACATTAATTTGCTTATAATATCACTTTTTTATGTCTAAATCAATTCCCCATTTTGACCTTATCTTTCTACACAGTGTGAGATATTGGTCTAAGACAAGTTTCTTCCAAACTCTTTTCCAGTTTTCCACTTATCCACCAATCTATGTTTTAATGAGAACCAGATTGTTTTTATGATTACCAGTACAATGATTAATAAATGTCTCATTCTTGAACCAGTTAAATTTGTCAATTTCATCATCAAAACCAAGTCCAAAATGGGGGAGGAGTCAAGATGGTGGCATAGAAGAAAGAGAACTCCACAGCTGCCCCTATAACCACCTCAAATACCTATAAAATATGACACTAAACAAATTTTAGAGCTGCAGAACCCACAAAATTACAGAAAAACACAACTTCTGCTGAGGACAGCCCAGCAGGCAGATGAGAAGGGCTCATCACAGAGTGCTGGGAGCAGAAACAAGCTGGGCCTGAAACAGTGGCTTAGCCCCAGAGTGTTCACTACAAGCTGCAGCTGCAGCACTCGGGAGAGTGGATCACCAGCAGCTGTGGCAATTTCAGAATTATCAACCCATAAGAACCAAGGACAAAGTGAAAGATCAGTGGAACTCAGCTAAATTTGGGGGAAAGGAGCAAGTACAGCCATCTGCCACCAGGGCAAGAAGCAGGGCTATGGCCTTGCAGCCACCTCCACATGGATGCTTTTCAGAGCTCCTGGCCTGCAGATTGCAGGGGGGTCAAGTGGTCATGCAGAGGCTAGGTGATCTTGCCTTAATGTTCCTGGATCAGGATCATAGTCATGGGTGGTGTTCCTGAGGTGCATGACCAGTGAGCCAAAGCTGGTGGGAGCCACAGAGATGGCAGTCTCCTAATAACTCTGGCTGCTGTAAAAACCCCAGCAATTTAGGACAAAGCTTTCACCTCTAGAAGTAGGGTTCTACTCTGGACCAAAAATGAAGTTAATTGATGGACAACATGAGCAGGCAAAGGAAGCAAACCAAGCTCAGCAATCCAACTTTAGATTCCTTTTTTGCGCACAAAAAGGATCAAAGCATCAAATGGGAGGAAAATAACACAGTCAGAACTCCCATACCAAAAGTTTCCAAGGAAAATGTAGATTAGTTACAAGCCATAGAGCAGCTTAAGAAGAATTTGAAAACCAAATAAGAGATGTGGAGGAAAATTTGAGGAGAGAAATGAGAATGATGTAAGAAAATCATGAAAAGAGAGCCAACAACCTGACTGAAGAAAATAATACCTTAAAAAATAGATTAACTCAAATGGCAAAAGAGGCCCAAAAAGCCAATGAGGAGAAGAATGCCTTAAAAAGTTGAATTTGCCAGATGGAAAAAGAATCTCAAAAGCGCGCTGAAGGGTATAATTCCTTCAGAATTAGAATGGAGCAAATAGAAGCAAATGACTTTATGAGAACTGAAGATACTATTGATCAGATCTAAGTAAATGAAAAAATAGAAGGCAATGTGAAATATTTCCTTGAAAAAAACCACTGATCTGGAAGGGCAGAGTCAATATGGTGGCATAGAAACAGGAGAATTCCACAAGCTCTGCACATAATCACCTCAAATACCTATAAAATATGACTAAACAAATTTAAAAGCTCCAGAATTGACAAAAATGACAGGAAAATACATCTCCTGCTGAAGGCAGCCTGAGAGACAGATGTGAAGGGGTTCATCACAGTGTGATGGGAACAGAGCCCAGCCCCATGTGGCTTCAGCACTAAGGTGTCCAAGAGAAGCCATGGCTGGAGAGTTCAAAAGAAGTGGATAATCAGCAGCTGT
>CM053583.1:384450560-384470018 GCA_028627135.1 Pseudochirops cupreus
GGGGGAAAGCAATCATTCAGAAGCTAAGTGCTCTTACCTTGAGCTGCCTGGATCAGGATTGCAGTCTTGGGTGGTGGTCCTGAGGTGTGTTTTCAACGAGCCAAAGCTGGTTGGGGCTGCAGAAAAGGCAGCCTCCTGATAACTCTGCAGCTGTGAAAACCCCAGTGATTTGGGACAGAGCTCTCCTCTCTGAAAGCAGAGTTCTACTGAACCCAATGGCCAAGTAATTGGCAACATGAGCAGGCAAAGGAAGAAAAGAAAGCCCAGCAATCCAACTTTATATTTCTTTTTTGGGGACACAAAGGACCAAAGCATGGAAGGGGAGGAAGACAACACAGTCAGAACTCTCACACCAAAAACTTCCAAGAAAAATACAAACTGGATAGAGGACATAGAGGAGCTTAAAAAGGATTTTGAGAACCAGATAAGAAAAGTGGAGGAAAAATGGGGAGAGATATGAGAATGATGTAACAAAATCATCATAAGAGAGTCAACAACCTGACTGAAGAAAATAACACCTTAAAAAATAGACTTACTCAAATGGAAAAGACGCCCAAAAAGCCAATGAGGAGACGAATGTCTTAAAAATCCAAAATTTGCCAGATAGAAAAAGAATCTCAAAAGCTAACTGAAGAGAATAATTCCTTCAGAATTAGAGTGGAGCAAATGGAAGCAAAGGACTTTATGAGAAATCAAGATTCTATTAAAAAGATTCAAACAAATGAAAAAATACAGGGCAATGTGAAATATCTCATTGAAAAAAACAACTGACATGGAAATCAGATTGAGGAGAGACAAATTCAAAATTATTGGACTACCTGAAAGCCATGACCCAAAAAAGAACCTAGAAATCATCCTTCAAGAAATTCTCAAGGAAAATTGCCCTGATATTTTAGAACCAGAGGGCAAAATAGAACTTGAAAGAATTCACCAATCACCTCTTGAAAAAGATACCAAAAAGAAAACTCCAAGGAATGTTATAACCAGGTTCTGGAATTTCCAGATCAAGGAGCAGTTATTACCAGCTGTCAAGAAGAAACAATTTGAATCCTGTGGAAACACAATCAGGATAACCCAGGATCTAATAGCTTCTACATTAAGGGACCAAAGGACCTGGAATATGATATTCCAGAGATCAAGGGAGCTAGAATTAAAGCCAAGAAACACTTACCCAGCAAAACTGGGTATAATGTTTCAGGGGAAAATATGGTCATTCAATGAGGTGGAGGACTTTCAAGCATTCTTGAGGAAAAAACCGGAGCTAAACAGAAAATTTGACATTCAAATAAAAGAAGCAAGAGAAGGTAAACATGGAAAAGAAATCATAAGTAACTTATCAAAGCTGAACTATTTATATGCCAACAGGAAAAAATGATAATTGTAACTTACGAAACTTTTCTCAGTATGAAGATAGGTGAAGGGAATATAAACATATATATATGTATGTATATATATGTATGTATGTATGTATATACACATACATACATACATTCACATTTATATTTATATTTATACACACACATATATACATATATATGTATACATAGACATATGTCTATATATGACAGTATATATATATGCCTATGAATACATATCTGAGTGTGTGTATATATGTGCACATAGACAGAGCGCACAGATCAATTCAATAGGAAGGGGTGATATTTTAAATGGTGAAATTGAGAGGTGGGAGAGGAATAGAATGAGAGGAGAAAGGAAGAGAAAGAAGGGCATTAATCATCTCATATAGAAGAAGCAAAGGATAACTATTATAATCAGGGGGAAGAACAGGAAGGCAAAAGGGAATGGTTCAACTGTACTCTCATTGAATTTGACTTAGGGAAGGAATGACATACACTCTAAATTGGGTATCTTGCCCTACTGGAGAGTAAGGGGGATGGGGATGAGAAGGGGGATGATGGAGGGGAGGGCAGGGTTGGGGGGAGAGGGTTGTTAGAAGCCAGACTTCTGTAAAGGTACAAGGACAGAGAATAGAATAAAGAGGGGGCAGGATAGGAAGGAGGGAAATATAGTGAGTCTTCCACAATATGTTCATTGTGGAGATGTTCTGTGTAAGTACACATGTACAGCCTGTATTGAATTGCTTGCCTTTCTAGTGGGGATGGGTGATGAGGCAGGAAGGGAAAGAATCTAGAATTTAAAGTCTTATAATCAAATGTTAAATATATGTAATTATTATTAATTACATGCAACTGGAAATTAAGATATACAGCCACTGGGGTAGGGAGAACCCTCTTGCCCTACCAGAAAGTCATAGGGGTGATGTTGGAGGACATAGGAAAGAACAGATTGGGGCTGTGGATTGATATTTTGGGGTAGTGGGTAGGGGAAAGACAGGGAGAAAAATATGTAACTCAAAATCTCATGTAAATGAATGATGTAAACTAAAAATAAACAAAGTTAATTGAAGAAAAAAGAAAAACAAAAAAAATAAAGGGCCTATATTAAAAAAGAAAAAGTATAAGCTGAATAGAGAAATAGATTGGACAGTACTAACTTTCCATTCTGTGTAATTTTCTTTTTATGGAACTGGCATTTCTTTCTAATTACATGTAAAAATAGTTTTCAATATTCATTTTCATGAGTTTTTGAGGTCAAAATTTTTATCCCTCTCTCCTTTCCCTCCCCTCCCCTTCAAGATGGCAAGCAGTCTCATTTAGATTATACTTGAGCAATTGTGTTAAACCTTCTCACATTAATCATGTTGTTAAAGAACAAACATAAAAAAAAGAAAAAAAAACATGAAACAAGTGAAAATAGTGTGCTTTGATCTGAATTCAGATTCTATAGCTCTTTCTCCGGATATGGGTAGTATTTTTTTCTTTTAAATTTATTCATTTATTTTAGTTTTCAATATTCATTTCCACAAGATTTTGAGTTCCAAATTTTATCCACTTCTCTTTCCTAGTCCCACCCCAAGATGGCAAGCATACTGCTTACCCCTTCCCTCAATCTTCCCTTTCTTCTATCCCCCTACTCTTCCCTTATTCCCTTTCCCTTTCTTTCTTGTAAGGCAAGATGGTTTTCTTTACCTTATTGCCTGTATATCCTATTTCCCAGTTGCATGTTGAAACAATTTTTTGACATTTGTTTTTTAAAATTCTGAGTTCTAGATTTTCTCCCATCTTCCCTCTTCACCTACCCCCTTTCAGAAGACAAATAATTCAATATAGGTTATACATAGGTAGTTATGCAATACGTTTCCATGGTAGTCATATTGTGAAAGACTAACTATATTTCCCTCCATTCTATGCTGCCCCCCCATTTCTTCTATTTTATCTTTTGATCCTGTCTCTTTTCAAAAGTGTTTGCTTCTGACTACACCCTCTCCCAATCTGCCCTCTCTCCAATCATCTCTCCCTATTATATCCTACCCCCCTATTTTCCTGTAGGGTAAGATACCCAATTGAGTGTGAATGTTATTGCCTCCTTAAGCCAAATCCAATGAGAACAAAGCTGACTCATTTCTTTTAACCTTTCTGCTTTCCCCTCCATTGTAACAGCTTTCTCTTACCTTTTTTATGTTATAGTTTGCCCTATTCTATCTCTCCCTTTCTCCTTTTCCCAATATATTACTTTCTCACCTCTTAATTTTATTTTTTAGATATCATCCCTTCATATTCAACTCATCCTGTGCTCTCTATGTATACATATGCACACACATATACATACACACACACATATATATGTATTTATATATACATGTATATACACACATACATATTATATATATGTATATATATTCCCTTCAACTATATTAATACTGAAAAAGTCTCATGAGTTACAAATATCATCTTTCCATGTAGGGATATAAACATTTCAACTTTAATAAATTCCTTATGATTCTCTTTCCTGTTTACTTTTTCATGTTTCTCTTGATTCTTGTATTTGAAAGTCAGATTTTCTGTCCAATTCTGGTCTTTTCATCAAGAATGCTTGAAAGTCCTCTATTTCTTTGAATATCTATATTTTCCCATGAAATATTATACTCAGTTTTGCTGAGTAGGTGATTCTTGGTTTTAATCCTAGCTCCTTTGACTTCTGGAATATCATATCCCATGACCTTGGATCCTTTAATGTTGAAGCTGCTAGATTTTGTGTTATCCTAATTATATTTCCACAATACTCAAAATGTTTTCTCTTGGCTCCTTGTAATATTTTCTTCTTAACCTGGGAACTATGGAATTTGCCTATAATATTCCTAGGAGTTTTCTTTGGGAATCTTTTTCAAGGGGTAATTGCTGAATTCTTTTAATTTTTACTTTACTCTCTGGTTCTAGAATATCAAGGCAATTTTCCTTTATAATATCTCCTTTTTTAAAATCATGACTTTCAGTTAGTCCAATAATTTTTAAATTGTCTCTCCTGGATCTATTTTCCACATCAGTGGTTTCTCCAATGAGATAGTTCACATTGTCTTTTTTTCTCTTCATTTTTTGGATGTTTTATAATATCTTGATTTCTCATAAAGTCATTAGCTTCTATTTCCTCCAATCTAATTTTGAAGGAATTATTTTCTTCAGTGAGCTTTTGGACTTCATTTTCCATCTGGTCCATTCAGCTTTTTAAGGCATTCTTCTCCTCATTGGCTTTTTGGACCTCTTTTGCCATTTGAGTTAGTCTATTTTTTAAGATGTTATTTTCTCAGTATTTTTAGAGGGGTCCTTTAGCAAGCTGTTGACTCATTTTTCATGCTTTTCTTTTCTTTTTTGTTTTTGTTTTGGCTTTTAGAGTGGGAAAGGCAGGGCAGTTAAGGTTAAGTGGCTTGCCCAAGGTCACAGGGCAAGCAAGTGTTAAGTGTCTGAGATTGAATTTGAGTCAGGTCCTCCTTAATCCAGGGTGAGTGCTCTACTAACTGAGCCACCTAGCCACCCCTCATGATTTTCTTGCATCACTCTCATTTCTCTTCCCAATTTTTCCTCTACTTCAAACTCCTTTTTGAGCCCCTACATGGCCTGCAACCAATTTATATTTTTCTTGGAGGCTTTTGATGCGGGAGTTTTGATTTTGTTGTCTTCTTCTGATTCTGTTTTGATCTTTGCCACCAAAGAATGATTCTGTAGTCTGATTTCTCTTCCTCATTTGCTCATCTTCCCAGCCAATTACTTGACTTTTGAGGTTTTTGCCATGGTAGAACTCTGCTTTCAGAGTGGAGAATGTTATGTCCCAAATTTCTGGGCTTTTGTTCATCTGTTGTCAGAGCTACTTCTAGGCACCTGCCTCAGAACTGTGAGGAAGATTATCTTTCCAAAGCCGGCACAAGCTCTGCCAAACCTGCACTCCTCCTCACCCAGCTCTGCCACCTAAGACTGCAACCCAGATCTAAGCAGGGCGAAGCAAGAGAATCCTACCTCAGTGCCAGCAAAGAGATTCCTGAAATTGCCCAATACTCAGTCTCTTTGTCTCCCTACCATATGTGAGCCTGGAGTCCCAGATGCAGCTACCCTACTGCCACAGCCACAGTTGTCTCCACTGCCCCTGACCCTGATTGTGCCTTTCTCTCACCCAGATCCATCAAAGTTTCCCCACTGATCTTTTACTTTCTCATTAGCATTTATGGGGTGAGTAGTCCGGAAACCACCACAGATGCCAGTGATTCAGTCCCTTTAGGTCTGCTCTGGCCAGTCTGTGCCACTAGCCCGTGCTGGCATAGCCCTTGCAGGACTGTGTTCCCTTCCCACCCCGGTGCAATAGACTTTTCCTTTTGGTTTGTTAAGCTAACTTTAGCTGGAAGTGTATTTCACTCTGTCATTTTGTGGGGTCTGCAGCTTTAAAAAAAATTAGTCATTTTTTACAGGTATTGGAGGTGGTTGGGGCATGAGCTCAAACAAGTTCCTGCTTTTACTCCACCATCTTCTGGATAGTATTTTTCACCATGATTCTTTTGAAATTTTCTTGGATCATTGTATTGCTGAGAAGAGGCAAGGCTATATTAGTTGATCACCACACAATGCTGTTACTGTGTAAAGTCTTCTCATGTTTCTGCTCACTTCACGTGGCATCAATCCATGTAAGTCTGCAGGTTGTTTTTTTTTTAATCAGCTTGCTCATTTTTTATAGCACAACAGTAATCCGTTACATTTATATACCACAACTTTCTCAGTCAATTGATGGCCATCTCCTCAATTTCTAATTTTTTGCCACCACAAAAAGAGCTTCTAAAACTATTTTTGTACATGTGGGTCCTTCCCCCCCCCCTTTTTATGATCTCTTTGGGATACAGAGCTAGTAGTGGTATTGCTGGATCAAAAGTGTATGCACAGTTTTATAACCCTTTGGGCACAGTTCCAAATTGTTCTTCAGAATGGCTGAATCAGTTCACAACACCAACAACACTTTACATAATTTACAAAGGCATTGGTGAATGAAAACAAAATTTTTACAGGTTGTGCTGGAAAGACAGTATTGAAAATATCAATGACTCTTTATATCTACTTCAGGGCAATCTTTGCTTTTCTATCAAATCTGTTTGAGATTCAAAAATATTCATATAAACAAAATGAAAAATGTAGGGAGACAAAGAAAAACAAGAAAAAAGTACTAAATTTTTGCTTAGTTGTTCTAAGGGTAATAGGAGTCAAGCACACCTGACAGAATGACTGGACAGTGGCTCTACACATGAAAAGTGCTAGGAAGCCTGCTTTCTGCTTTCGGGACAGCTGTGCTGATGTGCAATTAAAGTGCCTTGCAGAAATTGTGTAACATTCATAGACTTTCTCTAATTCATTTTGGTTAACTAACTCTGAGGTAAAGAAGGTACTCTTTGATTGACTATAGAGGCTTTCAAAAAAGCCTGCCTGTTTCATTAACTTTTTTTTTTTTTTGCTTCAGTGCTCTTGGTGAAGCAAAAGGTCTAGAAGGTATATTAGCATCCCAGTGTATCTGAGTGTGGGTTTGCGGGCAATTTACTATCAATGCTGTCATTTAAGCACTGCATTTGGAACTCCAGCCCAAGAGTAGATGAGAAAAGAAAATATCTTAGTAATGCTGCCTTTGGATGTGAAATTTATAGGACTGAAATACTATAAAGGAATTGAGCTAAGTTGAGCCCACTCTCCCTAGAAACCACATGGCATAAAGAGTTTATTATTCTGAGAAATTAGTGAAAATATTTTCACTTTGTTTTTGCTATATCTTCAGAGAAAACACACATCTGTAACAAGAAAAATTGAGTTACATTTTGACATATCCCATGTAATATGCCCTATAGGCAGTTAGATGGTATAGTGGAAATAATGCTGAACCTGGAAGTTTGAAAACCTGAATTAAAATCTGAGCTTATATACTTGCTAGCTCAATAAACCTCTGAAATTTGCATAATCTATCTTGATCTCTGTTTCTTTATTCATGAAATGGGGATAATAATAGCACCTACCTTCTACAGTAGTTGTGAGGATAAAATGAGGTATTTATGAACTTTTTAAATCTTAAAGAGTTTATTATGATAAGAAATATGAGAAAAGTACTGCTGGTCAGGACTCAAGCTGACATTATCAGAGATAGGAATCTAAATAAAATTTTGAAACATATTTTAAAATCCTGAGGGGGCAGATGTAGCAGCCTGGCTCTGGGAGAGAGGGACTGAGCATACTGGCTATATAAGAATAAGATGGAAGACAGAGAATAGCACCTGTCACATGATAGAATACAAGAAGTCAGGAGGGCCTTACTGAATGGTAGGAGAGAGAAATGAAGAGAATAAAGGGGAGAAGAAAAAAAATGGAGGAAGATTAGAAAGAAAGGGAAGAAAAGAAGACAGTAAGGAAGAAAGAAATGGAAGGAAGGAAGGAAAGAAGGAAGGAAGGAAGGAAGGAAGGGAGGGAGAAAGGAAGGGAGGAAGGGAGGAAGGAAGAGAAGAAGGAAGGAAGGGAAGAAGGAAGGGAGGAAGGAAGGATGGAAGGAAAGAAGGTAGGGAGGGAGGAAGGAAGGGAAATCTTGCAGATAAGATAGTTTCCCGATAGGGAAAATGCTACTGCTGTACTAAGCCATCTGAATTCTCATGAGGTAGAAAAAGTTGTACTGACAGGGAAAATGGAAATTAAATGGAAACAGTGAACAACAAATACATTTGAAGGAAGGAAGGAAGGAAGGATGGAAGGAAGGAAGAAGGAAGGAAAGAAGGTAGGAAAAAAGAAAGAGGTAGGAGGAAGGAAAAAAGAGATGAAGGAAAGTTTTTGCATTCATTTCTTTTGTACTACCTGCAACTCTAGATTTGAAGCCTGGCACAGAATAAGCACCTTAAAAACGCTTGTTGACTAATTAACTGACTGGAGTTCTCTGTGGGTGGAGTCCAAATTCACTGTGCTCCAACTTTGTTAAACAGACAATAGGAGACCATCTGCATGATAGATGGCTGCAACTTAAACTTTGCCAGCTGATCTTAAAGTACAGCTTTAAGCTTTTTTTTTTCTTGGACAGCATCTTGAAAGAAGTCATTGATTATTAATGAATCACATAAAATACTCTTTTTAAAATTTATTTGTTGTTCACTGTTTCCATTTAATTTCTATTTTCCTTGTCAGTACAACTTTTTTCCCCCTCAAGAGAATGTGGATGGCTTACCATAGCAGTAGCATTTTCCCCAGAGGGAAACTATCTCATCTACGAGCAGGAGTAGGTTTTTCCTTCATGGCTGCTTGGTGATTCATCCTATGTCTTCCTAAGTTATGAAGTAGCCTTTTCAAGTCCTATTGATTCTCCCTTTAAAATGTCCCACAGATTCACTCTTCCCATTCCACACCAACAAATTGTGACTTCACAAACTAGATTGCTATGTAATCTTCCAATGATATTCCTATTTCTTTTCTTTTTCTGCTTTATTCTCCAAGATTCATTGCTGAAGCCCTCATCAGGTTACAATTCATTTTAGAAATTGTTAATGTCTAATAAATGTTTAGTATTGGCAAGAGAAAACAAGGGGCTTTTAAACTGGAAGAATCCTTAGAAATCTCCTTGCCTGACTCTAATAATTTATTTTATTTTTGAGGTTAAAGTAAAGGTTATAATTAATTATTACATGATATATCCTTGGTGTTGCGTATTAAGCTTGGAGACAAAAAAACTTGGAATGAAATCCAATCCCACACACTGACTACCTGAATTACCATGAGAAGTTGTCTGGTACAGAATGAAGAAACTCCACAGAATGTAGAATCAGGTCTAGTTTCATATTCTAGTTCTTCCACTTACTGTCTTTGTGACTGTGGGAAGGCATTTAACTTTTCTGGGCCTCTGTGTCCTCTGTGGGAGGGGTTGGATCAAATGATCTCTAAATTCCTTTGTAACTCTAAATCTATGACCTTATGAGGAAACTAGATTGAACAGCGGAAGGAGTGCTGGACCTGAATCAGGAAGATCTGTATATAAGTCCATCCCCAAACATTTAATACTTGTGTGACCCTGGTAAAATCAGAATGTAGATAATAATTTTATGTACCACCCAGAATTGTTGTGAGACCAAAAGGAGTTGATATTTTTCAAGCCCTTAAAGCACTATTCTAAATTATTTTTGTTTCTTCAGTCATTTTTCAGTTGTGTCTGACTCTTTCTGACCCCATTTGGGGTTTTCTTGGCAAAAGTACCAGAGTGGTTTGTCATTTCCTTCTCCAGCTCATTTTACAGATGAGGAAACTGAGGCAAACAGGATTAAGTGACTTGTCCAGGATCACAGAGCTAGTAAGTGTCTGAAGGCACATTTGAGTTCATGAAGAGTCTATCAGATTCTAAGCCCAGTGCTGTATTTACAGCACCACCTACTTGCCTATAATTGTGATTATTGTTTCTATTTTTATTTATTTATTCTGAGGGGCAATTGGGGTTAAGTGACTTGCTCAAGGTCACATGGCTTGTAAGAGTTAAGAGTCTAAGGCCAGATTTGAACTCAGATACTCCTGACTCCAGGACTAGTGCTCTATTCACTGCATCACTTTGCCGCTCCCAAGATTATTATTTATAAATTTACAACTCCATGAATCTGTTTCCTTCTATAAAACCAAGCATTAGAAGCTTTTCAGAAGAATGCCACTGTGAACATCTTTTAAGGTTCTGATTACACAGTATAGTGAACTTAATTCCATAACAAATCAAAGCAAAACATGCACAGTAAATCAAAGTACAGCATTCACAGTGTTATAATTTATCACAGAAAATCAAAATATAGCATTCACAACAACTTATCACAGAAAATGGCCACATAGTTTCCACTACAGTGGTCACAAAGTTTTGAACAAAGAATAATCATTTAGTAATTCAATCATTAAATCATATTAATCATTCAATCATCCTTAGGGAGGTTTGCTTCCTTAAGGGACACAAAGTGCAATAGTTAAAGTTCTCCACTCATGGGGCATACTAGGTTACAAATCAATTACTTATTCAGTCATCAATCACTACATACAATCATTTAATCAATCAATCATCCTTCGTCATTCACTATTCAATCATCAGAAAATACATGGATCCTCCATCCCTAGGTCACTAGTAAATTATAAGCTTCCTAGTCAGTACACAGTATCTAAGTAAAGTCTTCTTTCAGCTTGACTCAGGGTGGTCCCTCAGATTCCCTGGACCCATTCATGGTCCCAAATCCTACCTGGATTCACCAAACTATCACCTGGGTTCAAAGGCAGACAGCTTCCAGATCCTTGTCCAGATCTCTGTTCAGTTCCTCCTCCACGTTGGAGCTCACAGTGTCCAGTCCATCTCAAATCCTTTGCAATCTCTGTTCCCAGGAAGACAAGACTTAACAAGGCTAGAATCACACAAAGTCTTAAATCCCTCACAGTCATGTTTCTTCAGTCTTTTGGCAGCTCCAGCTGGCCCTCAGACTTATCAGAAGTTTCAGCTGGTTCCCAGAATCAAGATCACTCCATACAGGTTTTCAAAATCAAAATCATTCTCTCAGGCCTGGAAGGGGCATTCCTCTTCAGCCTCCTTAGCTCCTCTTCAGGCTCCCCAGTGGTAGCAGCTTGAGACTCCATGGAGTTTGCTTCAAGAAGATCTGTCTCAGCTTCCAATTTTCATTTTTCTTCTCAATTCTCAGTCTAGCAGTAGCAGCCCATCCTCCAGATGCTGCTGAGAGAAAGTCTCTCTTTCTTCAGTGGCAGCAGCTTCTGCTTCCAGATCCTTGTCCCAAGACATTCTGCCTCTCCCTCTCTGGGGCTTTTCCTTATATACACACAACATTAGCTTCCTGTTTCAGCCAACCTCTTCCTGTTATGTCAGCAACAGGAGACAGGAGTTCATACCTTCTGTTTCTTTAACAGAGGCTTAATCTGAACTAGGTGCTAAATATCTCTTCAGGGAAATTCAAATCTCATTACTCTTACACCTTCTGAGGAAAAGGATGATAACAACGCGTTTGGTGCCAGCCTGACAGGTTAGCTATGAAGGTTAAATGAGAAAACATATGTCAACTACTTCACAAATTCTAAAGTGTTATATAAATCCTAGATGCTACCATCATTATCACTCATCATGTTTACTATCAAAACGGCCCAATGGTTCATCATTATTTTTCTGTTTGTTTTATCCTGATAAGTTTTGTTGTGACTCGACAAAAATTCCCAAGAAAATTCAAATAAAACCCCATAAAATATGCCCCCCCAATTAAGCAAAACAAACTAACAATGTGATTATAACAGATAAGACACAGCATTTTTCACTTTCATTGACTTTCATAGGTCAGTAGAAATTAGTAACCAGAATCTTAATTGAGTGGTAAATATTAATTGAGTGAACTTTAAAAAAGTGTTTACTTAGTCAAGGAGGTTGAAGAAGAGCTTGGTCATGGCAATGGTGAGCAAAGAGTATTCCAACCAATTCTTCCTAAACAGGTGAGTTGGTAGAATACAAGTGCAACCAGTTCTGGAAATGTTGGCCAATAATGGGATGATCTCAGGAGTGAACCCTGTCAGTGAGTACAAGCAGACGGCAGGGGAAGAAGAAGAAAGGTTTAAGATGAAAAAAAGTGTTTCTTATTTATAGGAAAAGCATTCCAGAGACCACAGTGGAGCTGCTAGGCAGATTTAGAGTTGAATTTTGTGAATGGGTTCAGAGAAATAGGAATATGGAACAGTTAAAGGGGTAAAAAATGTGAATTGATTAATGATGGCCTGGTATTCAAAATGACTGATATTGAGTCAGTATGAAGTGGTAGGAGTTTGTTAACCACTGATGAATGAGTTCAGAAAGGTTATCAATACCAACAGGGGATTGTTCTCAAGTTGGAAATCTCTCAGGTTATTCAACATTCAAGTATCATGGAAATACAGTTATATCACACATCATACAACTTTTGCTAAAAGTAAGATATATTGAAATATATTACTCCATTACAAAGAGACTAACAATTTATATATATATACATGTGTGTATGCATATACACACATATACATATATACACATATATGCACATATTATATATGTGTGTGTGTATATGCATAAATTTTACTCTGTAAAGTCATGTAGGAGTTTACAGAGAGAAAATGGATATTTAACAAAAAAGAGGACTTTCAAGTATTTCTAAGTCGAGTAAAAACTCTATAAGAAATCCAGAGAAACCTAAAAAGGTAAATTTATTTCAGTAATTGGGGGAAATTGTATATATTGATGGGTGCTAGTATTCTTTTATTTTTTTACTAATTTATTTATTTTCTTGTATACATCATTCATTTCCGCTAGATTTTGAGTTACAAATTTCTCCCCATCTTTCCCCCACCCACCACCCCAAAACAGCCATCCCACTGTATGACTGCTATACCAATTTGCTCTATCCTAAGCCCTCTTCCATCTCCCCTCTGACTTTCCAGTAGGGTAAGATGGATCTCCCTACCACAGTGCCTATATATCTTAATTCCCAGTTGCATGTAGTTTAATAATAATAATAATTATATATATATATATATATACATATATATACATATATATACGTATATATATTCATATATGTATGTATGTATGTATGTATATATATATACATATATTTGACATTTGATTATAAAACTTTAAATTGTAGATTCTTTCCCTTCCTCCCTCATCACCCACCCCCACTGGAAAGACAAGCAATTCAATACAGGCTGTACATGTGTAGTTATGCAGAACATCTCCACAATGGACAGATTGTAAGAGACTGATTATATGTCCCTCCTTCCTATCCTGCCCCCTTTGTTCTATTCTCTACCCTGTCCCTGTCCCTTTAGAGAAGTGTGTGCTTCCAGCAACCCTCCCTCACACTCTGCCCTCCCTTCCATCATTCCACCTCTCATCCTCATCCCCCCTATTCTCCTGTGTGGCAAGATACCCAGTTTACAGTTTATATCATTCCTTCCCAAAGCCAAATTCAATGAGAGTAAGGTTGACCATTTCCCTCTTGTGTTCTTGTTCTTCCCCTCCATTCTAACAGTTATCCCTTGCCTCTTCTGTACGAGATGATTAATCCCATTCTGTCTATCCCTGTCTCCTCTCATTCTATTCCTCTCCCACCTCAGAATTTCACCTTTTAAAGTATTGTCCCTTCCTATTCAATTGATCCTGTGCCCTTTATGTACCCATATATACACATACTCAGATATGTATTCATATATATATATATATATATATATATACCCTCCTATATAGACATACCTGCATGTATACACATATATACATTTGTATTCCCTTCACCTATGCTCATACTGAGAAAAGTTTCATAAATTACAATTCTAGTTTTTCCATGTTGCCATATAAAATAGTTCATCTTTGAAAATTTCCTTATGATTTCTTTTCCATGTTTCCTTTCTCATGCTTCTTGTATTTGAGTGTTAAATTTTCTTTTCAGTTCTGGTTTTTTTTTTTCAGCAAGAATGCTTGTAAGTCCTCCACCTCATTGAAGGACCATATTTTCCCCTGGAACACTATATTCAATTTTGCTGGGTGGGTGATTCTTGGTTTTAGTCTTAGCTCCCTTGATCTCTGGAATATCATATTCCAGGCACTTTGATCTCTTAATGTAGAAGCTGTTACATCCTGGGTTATCCTAATTGTGTTTCCACAGTATTCCAATTGTTTCTTCTTGGCAGCTTATAATATTTTCTCCTTGATCTGGGGGCTCTGGAAGCTGGCTGTAACAATGCTAGGAGTTTTCTTTCTGAGATATTTTTCAAGAGGTGATTGGTGAACTCTTTCAAGTTCTATTTTGCCCTCTGGTTCTAAAATATCAGGGGAAATTTTCCTTGAGAATTTCTTGAAGGATGCTTTCTAGGTTCTTTTTTTGATCATGGCTTTCAGGTAGTCCAATCATTTTTAAATTGTCTCTCCTGGATGTATTTTCCATGTCAGTGTTTTTTTCAAGGATATATTTCACATTGCCTTCTATTTTTTCATTTGTTTGGATCTGTTTAATAGTATCTTGATTCCTCATAAAGTCATTTGCTTCCATATGCTCCACTCTAATTCTGAAGGAATTACTCTCTTCAGAAAACTTTTGAGATTCCTTGTCCATCTGGAAAATTTGAGGTTTTAAGGTGTTCTTCTCCTCATTTGCTTTTTGGGCCTCTTTTGCCATTTGAGTTAATCTATATTTTAAGGTGTTATTTTCTTCAGTCAGGTTGTTGACTCTTTTTTCATGATTTTCTTGCATCATTCTAATTTCTTTCCCAATTTTTCCTCCACTTCTCTTATTTGGTCTTCAAAATCCTTCTTAAGCTGATCTATGCCTTGTAACCTGTCTACATTTTTCTTGGAAGCTTTTGGTGCAGGAGTTCTGACTTTGTTGTTTTCCTTCCATTCTATTCTTTGATCCTTTTTGTCCCCAAAAAGTAATCTAAAGTTCGATTGCTGGGCTTACTTTGCTTCCTTTGCCTGCTCTTGTTGCCAGTCAATTACTTAACTTTTTAGCTCTGTGGAACTCTGCTTCCAGAGGAGAAACCTCTGTCTCCAATCCCTCCGGTTTTCGCAGCTGCTAGAGCTATTAGGAGGCCACTGCAGTCCCCACAAGCTTTGTCTCACTGGTCACAGGGTGCTAGCATTCCAATAAGACAAGAAGCAGATGTCTACTTTGAACCTTAATGTCTTTCTAAGGTATTGAAAGAATTAAATAACAAATATGGAGAAATTGTGGAAGGATTAGTTCTGTTTTGAGGGGTTTTTGTACTTAAAAAAATAAATTTATTTGGGTGGCTAGGTGGCACAGTGAATAGAGCACTGGCTCTGGAGTCACGAGGACTTGAGTTCAATTCTGGCATCAAACACTTAACACTTACTAGCCGTGTGACCTTGGACAAGGCACTTAACTCCAATTATCCTGCCTTCTACCCCTCCAAAAAGGAAAAGAGAAAAGAAAGTAAATAAATTTATTAATTTATTTTTAGTTTTAGTTTTAGTTTTCAACATTCACTTCCCCAAGATTTCAAGCTACAAATTTTCTCTGCATCTCTCCCATCCTCCTACCCCAAGCCTATTTTCACATTAGTCATTCTGTAAAAAAGAATTATAACCTATAGAAAAAACCACAAGAAAGAAGGAGCTAAGAAACAAAAAAAGCAAGAACAAATAATATGCTTCCATCTGTATTCAGACTCCATGGTTCTATTTCTGGATGCCAACAGTATTTTCCACCATAAGTCCTTTGGAGTTGTCATCGATCCTTGCATTGCAAGAGATGCCTATCAACGTTAGTCATCACACATAGTGACTTTTATTGTGTACAATGTTCTCCTGGCTCTGCTCACTTCATTCAACATCATTTCATTCAAGTTTTTCTAGGTTTTTCTAAAGTTCACCTGCTCAGCATTTCTTATGGCACAATAGTATTCCATTACATTCATATACCACAACTTATTCAGCCTTTCCCCAATTTATGGACATGCCCTCAATTTCCAGTTCTTTGCCACTATAAAAAGAGTTGCTATAAATAGTTTTGTACATGTGGGGCCTTTTCATATTTTTATGATCTCTCTGGGATACAGCCCTATAAGTTGTATTATTGGGTCAAAGTGTATGTACATTTTCATAATCCTTTGGGCATAATTCCAAATTGTTCTCCAGATCAGTTCACAACTGCAACAATGCATTTGTGTTCCAATTTTCCCACATCTCCAGCCTTTATCATTTTTCTGTTTTGTCATTAGCTTAGCCAATTTGATGGTTGTTATGTGGTACCTCAGAGTTGCTTTGATTTGCATTTCTCTATCCATTGGTCCTCAACCTATGTGTCACAACCCTTTTGGGGTCAAAAGACCCTTTCACAGGGGTCACAGGGGTCACCTAAGACCATCGGAAAACACATATTTCCCATGGTCTTAGGAACCTCGTCTAATCATCTCCAGGGGGGTCATCCCACATGCAGACACAGCCACATATGACTATTAAATTGATGCAGCACTGGGAGGGTTGAGAATCACTGCTGTAAGCAATAGTGATTTAGAGTATTTTTGTATTACTATAGATAGCTTTAATTTCTTCTTCTGAAAACTGCCTGTTCATATACTTTGACCATTTATCAATTGAAGAATGACTTGTATGTTTGTAAATTTTACTCACTTCTCTATATATTTTTGAAATGAGGCCTTTGTCAGAGACACTGGTTATAAAAAATCTTTCTCAGTTTTCTGCTTCCTTCTTAATCTTGGATTCATTGGCTTTTGTTGTGCAAAACCTTTTCAATTTAATGTAATCAAAATTATCCATTTTGTCTTTCATAACATTTTCTATGTCTTATTTGGTTATAAATTCCTCTCTTTTCAATAAATCTAACAGGTCAACTCTTCCTTGTTCTCCCAATTTCCTTACAGTATTAGCATTTATATCTAAATTACATCCTTATTTTCACTTTATTTTAGTGTGCAATATAAGATGTTGGTCTTTACCTAGTTTCTGCAATTGTATTTTCTAGTTTTCCCAGCATTTTTCTCAAATAGTGAGTTCTTATCCCAGAAGGTGAGGTCTTTGGGTTTATCAAGTAGTAGATTATTGGAGTCATCAGCTACTGCGTCTTGTGTACCTAACCTGTTTGACTCATCTCCAACTCTATTTCTTAGCCAGTGCCAAGTCGTTTTTATGCTTATTGTTTTATAGTACAATTTAAAATCTGGTATGGCTAAGCTAACATTCTTTGCATTTATTTTCATTAATTCCCTTGATATTCTGGACCTTTTGTTCTTCCAGATGAAATTTGTTTTTGTTTTTTTTTTTAGTTTTATAAAAATTTTTTGGTAGATTGTTTTGTATGGCACTGAATAAGTAATTTAGTTTAGGTAGAATTGTCATTTTTGTTTATGTGAAAATATATTTTCTAACTGTGTTCATATAGTTCCTTGGTTTGTTTTGACAGGTAGACTCCTAAATATTTTATAATGTTATAATGCCAAGCAAAGGCAACTTCCAAGGTTTGGGTTACCAGCATAGTGAACCCCATTTATTCAGCAAACATTCACAGAACAGAAAAAGTCAAAATACAGTGTAACTTGCTCCTTTAGCAAGTTCTCAATTCAATCCAGGCACTACTCCACCCCTAGACAGTAGATTTATATAGTCAGTCAAAAGTCTCTTCTCAAATGGAGATTAGTCTCCAATCATAAACAAAGTATATTCATTTGGTCAATCACTCAAAGGCTTCTCACCCCTCAATCTCAAAAGGGGCAGGAGAGCACAAAAGGCCATCTATCCTTAAGTTACAAAGTTAAGCTCAGCATTGAATACCCAAGGAAAGGTCCTTCTTTCATGTTCACTTGAGGCAAGTCCTCAGCAATCTCAGTTCCTGGGGAGACAAGGCTCAACAAAGCCATAGCCAGTGTCCTCATCAAGTCACTCTGCCTGTAGAACAGTCCCAGAACCCCTGAAAACATCAGCAAAACTCTTCCAGGATTTCTGTAAACATACAACAAGAAAATCCTCCTTCAGGGCTTCTGAACCACCAGCCAGGTTCCAGGACCTCTACAAGAGCAACATTGTCCTTCACCATCAGGTGAATCTGGCAAACCAACATCAAAACAGAAAGACAAAATACTGGCCTCACAGCCATGCCTCCTCAATTCTTGGCAGTTCTGGATGGCAGTTCCAATGGGCTCTTAGCAGTCTTTCTCTCAGCAACACAGGCTCCACAATACTGGATACTGCTTTCTCAAAGGCCTTCTGGCCTTCTCTAGGCTTGGGCCTCTCTCCCAATTCATGGCTCCTCCCAGTTCAGCCTTCTCTCTTCATGTCAACAAGTCCATCCCACAAGTGGGATTCACAAGCTCTGGGTTTTAACACACAACCCAAAAACCAAGCCAATACAGGGGCATCTCCAAATTCCATTACCAACACAAATGTCTATAGTAACTTTAAATGGAATTACTCCCATCTCTTGCTGTTGAACTCTTTTAGCAATATATAGAAATGCCAATGATTTGTGTGTTTATTTCTTATCCTGAAAATTTGCTAAAGTTGTTTATTCAAATATTTTCTTACTTGATTCATTAGGATTCTCCAAGTATACCATTATTTCATCTGTAAATAGTGATAGTTTTGTTTCTTCTTTGCCTATTCTAATTCCTTCAATTTCTTTTTTTTTCTCTTATTGCTAAAGGTAACATTTCTAATACCATATTGAATAACAGTTGTGATAATGGACATCCTTGTTTCACCCCCAATCTTATTGGAAATACATCTAGCTTATCCCCATTACATATAATGCTTATTGATAGTTTTAGGGAGATGCTACTCATAATTTTAAGTAAGGTTCCATTAATTCCTATGTTCTCTAGTGTTTCTTTAATAGGAATGGGTGTTATATTTTGTCAAAAGCTTTTTCTGCACCTATTGAGATAATTATATGTTTTCTGTTGACATGGTCAATTCTACTGATAGTTTTCCTAATAGTGATCCAGTCCTTCGTTACTGGTATAAATCCGACCTGGTCATAGTGAATTATTCTCATGATAAGGTACTGCAATCATTTTGCTAATATTTTATTTGAAATGTTTTATCTATATTCATTGGAGAAATTGGTCTATACTTTTCTTTCTTTGTTTTGGCCCTTCCTAGTTTAGGTATTAAAAAAAAAACCTTATTTGTATCACAAAAAGAATTTTGCAGGACTTCTTTTTCACACATTTTCCGAAATAGCCTATAATAGTGTTGAAATGAATTTTTTGTTTAAATATGTGATAGAATTCACTTATAAATCCATCTGGCCCTAGAGACTTTTTTCCTAGGGAATTCATTGATGGTTTGTTCATTTTCTTTTTCTGAATGGGGTTATTTAAATATTTTATTTCCTCTTCTGTTAATGTGGGCAATTTATATTTTGTAAATATTCATCCATTTCACTAAGTTTGTCAAATTTCTTGTCATACAGTTGGACAAAAATAGCCTTTTATTATTGTTTTAATTTCCTTTTCATTGGTGGTAAATTCAGACATTTCATTTTTTATACTAGTAGTTTGTTTTTCTTCTTTTTGAAAAAAATCAAATTAACCAAAA
>CM053583.1:384470518-384485518 GCA_028627135.1 Pseudochirops cupreus
ATATGCAATTATTATTATTATTATTGACTACATCCAACTGAAACTTGAGATACACAGGCACTGCAGTTGGGAGATCCATGCTGCCCTACCAAAAAGTGATATAGGAGAGAATAGACTGGGGGAGGGGGGAAACACTGGGATGGCTGTTTTGGGGTGGTGGGTGGGGGAAAGACAGGGAGAAAATATGTAATTCAAAAAAATTTAATAACATAAAAAAAATTTTAAAAAAATTTTATAGATGAGGAAACTGAGAAAAAGTGTTAAGTGCATAATGTTACATATATATGCATATACACATATGTATACAAATCCACACATACATATGCATATACACATGCACAGATACATACATACATATATACATACATACATACATACATATTTGTGTCAAATAGTAGTCATCTCTGGGAAAAGAAGAAAAAAGGGAAAATCCTTGGTAACTTTATTGTATATTTAAAAAAGAATAATGACCTGTACATAAAAGATTTATAATTTCACATGGAATCATCTTTTTATACTATCTTATGGAAATGCTTGTTTTATTCTATAAATTATAAATTAAATAAAATTTGAACAATGAAATAAAATAATGAAATAAACAAAGAATTGTGGACAACATCAGCCAGTCAACATAACTCTTTGTAGTCTGTATTTATGAATTCCTTCCTTGAACACAGGACTTTCAACTATTCTCTATTAGTCATTTGTGTGATGCACGTAATGAACCCTAGACCATGAGGAAAGGTATGTTCTTCCTTTGCCCACTTTTCTGTAGGCAGATGAAATAGTACTGAAGCCAAAAAAATTTCCATTCATTAATTAGTAAAACATGAACTTTATCTAAGAAAGTGAAGTAGCAATATCCATCACCCCATTCGTGATCTTAAACAGTGGTTGCCCAGGTGTGAATGACCAAAACTGGCCACTGCCAGCATGAATATGTGACTTATCCTTCCTGAGATGCCCTTGTGCTGAATATCTTCGAAAGGGTTATTTGGGGCCAGAGACAATGATAAGTTGAGGTCATATTTCTGTTCATCTCTAGCAAAGGCTATGGGAAGGACCTAAACGTTGATGCTTCCTAAGAAGCAAAGATCTAATAAAGAAATAAAATTTAAAGTTTGAACATGACTATCTCATGCAGTCAAGGTAATGGACACATTATGTCCATTACAAATGAATTCCACCACATTGTGTTGTATGACTTGCTGGACATTAATACTCCGATATATGCAAAGGCTCATCTCTGATAGACCTTTGCATGATACTCATGTATGCAAGGAAGGGACACTGATTAAAGCAAACTTTTCATGACTGTATTTTTTTTCCCACTGGGGCAAAGGCCATTTGGAAATGTAGAAATAATGTATATAGAAGGAATTTAAATTATGTAATTCTGAAGATTTGGTCAGCTGTAGAAATTGCATTCAAAAGTCTTTTCTTCTTATTTCTCATATTTTCACCAAGTATTTTCTACTTGAGTGTGTACTGTAGGATGTTTTCATAAAAACTTTTTGGGGATGAGAAAGAGAAAAAATATGTTATTGCCATCTCTGTCCCTTTGGGGGGAGGGGTAAAGTGTCAATATGTTTTATGTGAATCTTCCCTATTTTGAGATATTCTCATGTAGATTCCTTTTAAAAATATGTTGCTAAAACATAAAAATTTGTATGACCCCAGTCCCCATCCTGTCCCCCACCCCTGTCTCCTGCACATGTTTTTTTTTTTTTCTGCTATCTGGTCAAATTCAGCTATTATTCCCGACTTGATGCATTAAGTAGCAGAATCAAAATGCAAACATCCCAATTAATCAGCCTTAAAGGATTTATGAAGTGCTTACCCTTTGTCAAGCACTATTCTAGGAACTGGCAGAAAGCATATAAAAGGTGGATCACCCCTACCCTAAAGGAGCTTTCATTGTACTAGTTTCTTAATCATTAGAGAAACAACTGAAATCCGTTCCATTTCACATCTGCCTATTGTCTCCTTTTCAGTTTCATTTATAAATGCTCTCTGATAGTTTGGCTTGCTAGGTCTCATGCCCACGTTTTCCAGGTTCCTTTACCCCTCAGTTGCTCTTTGATAAGCATGAATTAAATAACAACAGCCTTTACAATTTTTCAGTGTTGTCACATCCAAGTGAGGTAATGCATGTGAAAGTGTTTTGAAAAATTCTAAAATGTTACACAAATACAAGGTATTATTATTTTTAATCGGAGACAATGATACAAGGGCTGTCACCAGGCAGTATTTTAAGTGCCAAATGAGTGGTTCAGATGATAAGTAATTTTGTATGAGGGAGTGATTATAGTAGATGGGAGTGGGAAGGGAAAGAGGAGGAAGAAATTAAGCTAGGACTGAAAAAGTGGGTACTTTATATCAACAAGAAGATTAATGAGATCATATCGATGGTAAAAAGAAGAAAATTCCCCACCCAGACTTAAAGGGTTTTTGTCACTACAAAACTATGGAAGAGATACCAAAGATGAACATTATTAATAATCACTCCATTAGAAATAGATGTTTCCAGATGTATATGGGTCATAATTTATCATCTTAATGATATTAAATAAAATGTAATTATCTTATTCATAGATTTTATTTTATTAAATATCGAAAGCCTATATAGGTTGGCAGTGGCTTTTGAAAAACATAATGAAAACTGATAGGTTTTTTTATACTGGTGGTATTTGCACCTGTTTATAACCCAATTGGTCAGAAATTATTTATTGTATGCCCTCCAAGAGTATAGCACTTCAGGAAGAATGGTAGAGGACACCAGAGAGGAAAAAGGTGAGAAGATGAATTGTCAGGGGTTTTTGGCTTTTTTTATGTAGGAATTTCATGATCTGATTAGGGCAAGTAGAAATAAAGACCCAAAAGAATTAGTTGATAATTCACAATATTTTAAAGTATTACATATTGACATACAATTAGGAATAAGTTAAATTTATTAAATTTTTGATCATTGATAGCTATTTGGCCATTTAGATTCTACAATAAAATGTGATCATTTCATATATAGAACATTTATTAAGTGCTTAATCTCTCCCAGGCACTGTGTTAAATGTATAAGTGTGTGTGTGTGGGGTGTAATTAAAGAGAAAATGAAACAATTTCTAAAGATTCCATTTTATTAGGTGAAGACCATGAGTGAAGGGCAGATTGAGAGGGGATGAATTATAAGGGAAAGCAGCTATCTGCAAGTGGGCAAGGAAGTGGATGGGGAACTGGAGTGAGAAATATGGCTGCGGATGACATGGCATGGAGATCCTGTGCAAGGGCTCAATAATCAGTGCTATCAGGTCAGAATCATTCTGAGAAGGCTGAAAAAGCTGGTGGTGAGATGGAGGAGATCTGAGAGTGATCTCAGAGTGAAAGGGAAGAGGTAAGGCCTGAAGGCATTTTTATTGCTCTTTTATGGATGAAGAAACTGAGGTTCAGAGGGAATGTGATTTGCCCAAAGTCATATAACTGTAAATACTAGAGGCAGGAGGATTCAGAACCAGGAGTGTTTGACTTTAAGTCCAATGCTCATTCCCATATACTACCCTGATCAAGGTGTGCCAAAGTTCTCAGGGTTCACTTGCAAATGTTAATTTAATCTAATTATATTTTTCACTGTGGAAAATGAACTGCAAATCAAAATCTGCCAAATTAAATGGAAAAGTTTGCATAAAAGTGACTCCCCAACTCCTCATTGAATCTAGATTCAGGTCTTGAGCTTTCTTTTAGGTATTAATATCTTTCAGAGGATCAAGTATTGAAATCCTTAATTATGGTGGCTGTGACCATTCCCCTATTGATATCTTCTTGTTCCCTAAAGACAAGGAAAGACCACTGTTTACAAAGGTTCTTTCATGACAGAACAGAGAAATATATTCCAAAGTGTGAACCCACAAAATGTGGAAAGGGTCATGATATGATACCTGCTGTCAGATTCTGTTAAAGCTAAATTCCAAGTTGAACACCAAGAAAAAGCAAAAGAAGGAAAAACACCTTCAGAAATGTGTGAATGATTGTTGAAAGCAAATGGAAGCCATAATCAACTCTTTATTCTTTCCTAATCTGTCCAGAAAGTATAGGCAAAGTAGGCTTACATGTCCTTACTGAACTCCTAAATTCACAAAGTCTGACATAATTCACTATTTTATTTGAAAGAAATTGTCCTTGCATTCTGCTGTGTGCCAGACCTTCACAGAGTACTAGAATAGAAGTGTACAGCTGGAGAGCTCAGATTACTAAGAGCACTGCATCGTCACCTCCGCCCAACTCTTTTACCACACACACCCTCTCCTACTGTTCTGGTACACAAGCCTGCAAGTGGGATGGGTAATGTCAGTTCATTAACCGGGAAACAGATGCTGAGCACAAATGCTTCTCATCAGTATTTCCCCACAATAACCATCTTTAGGTCGATGTTTTATTTTATATTCATAGAGACATTCTGGTTTTTAAATCATTGGAAAGCACCCATCAAAGACAAAAAGAAATTATTGTACTTAATTATCACTTTTCCTTTAATGGATTCCTGTTTCTTTACTATAATGTACAAGCCTTGTCTTTCCATCAGTTCCTACTGGGGCATGACTGAATATATTAAAGGTTAAGCTATGTAGGAGTAGTTCCTGATTCTTCCCTTTGGAGAGGCAACAACAGGCCCTTGGGAGCCACGGAGGGATGAAAGGCCTTACTCTGTTGTTCCTATGGAAAGGGAAGCATGGATAAAGACTACTTTTTCCTGCCCTTGAATAAATGAGCACAGGTATTTTCTTGCATGGGCTTACTCTGCCTAACTTCTGTTTCTTTTTTTTTTATTATTAATTATTTATTTTTAGTTTTCAATATTCACTTCCACAAGATTTTCAGTTTCAAATTTTCTCCCATCTCTCCCCTTCCCACCCCCAAATAGCTAGCATTATTATCCCTTCTCCCAAACTGCCTTCCCTTAGATCACGTCTCCTTCTCTTATCCCCTTCTATTTTCCTATAGGGCAAGGTGGATTTCTGCACTCCACTGACTGTACATCTTTTCCCTAGTTGCATGTAAATACAATTTTTAACATTCCTTTTTACTTCTTTGATGACAAAATTGGCCAGTTAACTCACCATAAAACTGAACTTCTTATGATGAAACCCTATACATGTAAGACCTCTATATGAACTCAATCAGATTCTCTACTGCTTTCCCCTAGATGATTTTTCCCACTACCTTCTATACTTCCCCCATGATATTTCTTTTCTTTATCTATTGGTTCCTTCTTTGCTTCCTATAAACATACCTATGTTTCCTCCCATCCTATAAAAAATCTCTCTCAGAGAGAATTCTGGGAAGATGGTGGAGTAGTCAGAAAATTGCAAATTCTCAAGATTTTCCCCCGCAAAATAGTTAAAATAGCACTTTAGAGTGAATAAAGTGTGGATGAAGATAAACAAGAATAGGGGCTTAGGTGGGGTCCTCCTTGGATGATTTGAGAAGATCTGAAGAAAAATCCCAGGAATAGGTTTGATCCCCATGAAGAGTAAACAACTCCAGGTTAGGTTCCATTTTAACAATAAGCAGCAATAAGTAGCACACTTTGGTTTGAGAGGCTGCTTCAGCCCAGCCACAGAACTTTTACTCTGGGATAGTGAGGGGAGTTGGGCATTTGAGCTCAGAGAGATTGAAGGAACCTCTGCTGATAAAGAATGTCAGACACAGCTGTGTTGCAAAGATCAGCATGGGTGAGAAGTAACCAACACATGCCGAATGATTGCAGAAAGAGTGGGAAAGACAGCCCCTTGTTGTGGGCACTTATAGGAGGTTGCAGGCTAGGCTTTGATTCCAGGCTAGAGGGGAGAACTGAAAAGCTGGGGCAAAGGGCACTATTTCCCACACCCCAGGACTAGAGATGATTACAAAAATTAAGCTATTACCATGAAAATTGCACAGGCAAAGGAGAAAATAATCCAACCCTAGAAAGCTATTATGGGAATAGAGATGACTGGGGTTCATCATCAGAGGAGGATATTGAAGTAAAGAAACCCCCAAAGAGTAACATTAAATGGACATCTGCCCAAAAAGAATTCATAGAAGATCTTTAAAGAGACTTTAAACATCAAATGACAGACATAGAGAAAAAATTAAAAATAAAATAAGAATAACCCAAGAAAAACAAGATGGGTATGAAAGGAAAGTCAACCAATTAGAAAAAGAGATCCAGAATCTTAAGGAAGAAAATGACACCTTGAAAAATTAGAATTGGGCAAAGTGAAGTCAGTAAAATTATGGGAACAAGAAACAATTAAACAAAAAATAAATAATGAAAAAATAGAGGAGAAAGTGAAACATCTTATAAGAAAAACAAGAAATTTGGAGAATAGATCAAGAGAAAATATAAAAATACTTGAACTAACTGAAAGTTATGATCAAAAAGAGAATCTTGATATAATAATATAATAGATAATTAAAGAAATTCATCCTGTAGCATTAGAACAGGGAAGGAAAGTCAAAATAGAAAAAATCCATTAATCACCACTTTAAAAAGATCTTATAAAGAAAACTCATAGGAATATCATAGTCAAATCCTGAAACCCCCAGCTCAAGGAAAAAATATTAAAAGCCTCAAGATTAAAACAATGTAGATATGATCATGCATAATTAGAATTACACAAGACCTAGCAGCAAAGACATTAAAGGTCCATAGGTCTTGGAACACAATATATTGAAGAGCAAAATAACTGGGGTCCTGGCCAAAAATATCATACCCTGAAAAATTAAGTATTATTTTGAATGAAAAAAAATAGACATTTGATAAACTCTGGGACTTTCAAGAATTCGTGTTTAAAAAATCCTGAAGTTTATAGAAAATTTGACATACAAGGACCAAGAGAAATATAAGGTTCATAACAAAGACTGATTATAAGGGATTCATAAGGACAGACTGCTTACTTTTTTGTATGTGTAAAACATATGTCCAAGATTCTTATCAATAACTGGGTAACTCATAAGAAAGATCAGGGCAAAGCTGAGTATGGTATGAATTTTAAAAATAAAATCATTTAGGAACAGCTTAAAAGAGTAGTTATCTTCTACTAATGAAGTGTAAGAGAAAGAATTGATACAGAGGAATTTGACGGAGGAGAAGAGTTAGTTATGTTAACCTATTTTCATTGGGAATGGGAACAATATCTACGTATTTAGAAGAGTGTAAAAGTCCAAATTCAGAAGAAATAAAATAGTAGGGACTTAGGAAGGGGGGAGAGAGCAAGAGAGGAATCTTGGCGGGGTGGTGAGAGAATAGGTAAAATAGGGATATAGAATGGTGTTTACATTTATGGGAATGGGAAGATAGGGGAGGGATCCTTGGAGGGAGTTAGGCAAGTCATAGGAGGGCAAGGTAGTGGGTAGAAGCAAAGTAGAGGCAGCAGGAGGGACAGGAAATAAGAGATGCACATACATAAAAACAAAGATCAGGAGCAGAATGTGTTTGAGGAAAGTATATGTCTCTGTCTCATATATATATATATATATATATATATATATATATGTATATATATATATATATATATATGTGTGTGTGTGTGTGTGTGTGTGTGTGTGTGTGTGTGTGTGTGTGTTTTATATATACATATATATATATATAACACACACACACACACACACACACACACATATATATATCAATCGCACATCAGTCACATGATCTGACCCTTCATGTTAGCTATTATCCTAAACCATTATTAACTTCCTGGCTCAGTTTCCTGGGGAAAAAAAGATATTTAGACTGGTTATTTTTACTTTCTTTCTTCTCACTTGCTTCTAAACTCTTTGCCATATGGCTTTCAACCTCATCATTAAAATGAAATTGACCTCTCCAATATGACCAATTATCTCTTAATTGTCAAATCTTCACGTCTTTCTCAGTCCTCATCTTTCTTTAGCTCTCTGCAGCATTCAATATTTGTAATCACCCTTTTCCTCTTGGATACTCTTTTCTCTCTGGGTTTTCCTGATAATATTGTCTCCTCCTTCTACTCATATCTGACTCACCTTCCTAGTCTCTTCTATCCAATTCATGCCCACTAAATGGTTGTATTCTCCAATGCTGTCCAGAACACTGTTCTTTTTTCACTTGGCACTATCTCACTTTGTGGTCTAATCAGCTGCTATGTATTTAATTGTCAAGTGTACACTGTTTTTTCTGTCTGTATATCTAGTTCTCTCTCCTGTGCTTCAGACCCACATCACAAAAATTCCTTTTAGAAATATGTAAATAGATATCCTGCAGATATATCAAATTCAATATCCATTCATTTCCTTCCCTCCTCACCCACAAATTCTTCCCTCACCTCAACATTCCAATTACTGGTCAGGAGTCCACCATTATCCTAGGTACCCAGCCTCACACTATCCATGTGCTTGAAACCTCACTCTCTCCGTACTTGTTCAATATATGACAAATTTTGTTTCTATCACCATATCTCTCATATACACCCCTCTTCTCTCTATTCATACAACCACCACCCTGGTTTAATCCCACATCAGCTCTCATTTGAATGTTAATATGTTTCTAACCACTTTCCTAGCCTCAAGTATCTTTCTTCTTGACTCCACATTTCCAAATCAGATATCAAAACAATTTTCCCAAAGTACAAATCTACTTTCATCACCCCCATTCTTAACAAACTTCAGGAGTTTTGAGTTACTCCTAGGGTCAAATATTAAGGGCTCCGTTGTCATTTAAAGCTCTTTACAACCTTCCTGCCTTTAAAGCAGATATTCTTACACTTTACTAGCTGTCTTCACACAATCTATGATCCAGTTGCACTGGCCTGTTAGTTTCTCTCACATTCCATTTCATATTTCTGTGTCTTTGCAAGAACTGTTGCCCATCCCTGAAACATTCTCCCTCCCCATCTCTAACTCCTGCCTTCCCAGAAGACTCAGCTAAGTCCTTCCTTTCATGTCATTCCAACAGCTAATGCCTTCCCTTTTACTTTCTATCTAATCTGCATATTTCTTGTATGTACCTATTTCTTTACATATTATCTCATTCTATTCTATTTTTTCATTTTAATCTATTTTATATTTATTCTATTATTTTTCATTATTGTTATTTCATATTTATTTTATTCTATTCCAGTGCTTCTCAACCTGTGGGTCGCAACTCCTTTGAGGGTCGAATGACCCTTTCACAGGGGTCACTTAAGACCATTGCAAAACACATATTTCCAATGGTCTTAGGAGCCAAGACACGGCTCCTCTATCCATCTCCAGGATGGTGCGCCCACATGCAGATATGCCCACATATGAGTATTAAAGGGTCATGACACTAAGAAGGTTAAGAACCACTGTTCTATTCTATATTATCTAGTTCAAACTACTTGAGGAATATCAGTTAACTACCATTTTTTAAGGAATTACTCTGTGCCAGGCACTATGCTAAATGGTGTGGATAAAAAAAGAGGAAAAAAATAAATCCCTTCTCTCAAGAAGCTCACAGTCTAATGGGGAAAACAAAATGCAAAAAAAAAAAAACCTGGAAAACTATTTAAGTCATTTAAAAACTATGTAGAACAAGACTTGTACACCAGAGTAATTGGTAGATAACCACAGATGGAAGGTACTAAATTTAAGGAGGACTAGCAGCTTCTTACAGAAGGCAGAAGTATAGCTGAGACTTGAAGAAAGCCAGAGAAGCTAGGAGGTAGAATTGAGAAGAATTTCAGGTCTGGGTTCCAATCACAGAAAATGCCTAGAATTCAGAGATTGAGTATTTTGCGCGACGAACAAAAAAATTAAAAAAAAAAATAGGCCAGTGTCAATGGATTAAAGATTACATGTAAGTATAAAAAAAGAATGGAAGGGCACAATGGGGGATGGATATGAGGGGCTTTAAGCCAGAGGATTGCATAGGAAGCACTTAATACATAAAGGTCTATTGATTGATTCCAGAGGTGAAGAGGAACTTTTGGAATTTAATGAAATGTAGGATGATGTAGTTAGGTCTATTCTTTAGGAAGAATATTTTGACAGCTGAGAGCAGGATGGATTGAAATGCAGGGGGGCAGGGGAGGAGGGGCAGAATTTGAGAAGGGGGGATAGCCTTGAGTCAGGCTCTGTCAATTGTCCAGGACTGAGGTAATGAGGGCCTGGCACAGAGTGGTTACAGTGGCAGAGGAGAAGTCTTTTTCATATAAAGCACATAAAAGCATCATTATGAAGGAAGAGACAAAGTAATAGAAAGCAAATATTCAAGGCGAGAGAGTGAGGAATTAAGGTCAGGGACTCTTTTTGTCTTTCTTTCCATCTTCAAGGAATAAACCAGCACATAGCAAATGTTTAAAGACTGCTTGTGACTGACTGACTACTGAAAATAAATGCAAAACCATTTACTAGGCACTTACTATGGATCAGGCATTTTGCTAGGTACCGGGGGATAAAAATACAAAGCAAATTATTCCTTCCCCCAGGATCTTACATATATATATAAATATATATATAATATTATATAAATTATATATATAAATATATATATAAATATATATAATATTATATAAATTATATATATGTATACACACACACACACACACACACACACACACACACACACACACACACACACACACACACACACATATATATATATATATACACATTCATGAGAGGTATATTATGCCCATATATAGGTATACCCAAAAGACCAGGGAGCAAAAATGTGGTTTGGGGGGATGAAAAGGCCCTTGCAGCTGAGAATATCAGGAAAGGTCAACCTAAAAGTGGAAGTTAAGTATTAAAGGAAGTTTGAACCAAATTGGAAGAAGTAACTTCCTTAATCTTTCCTCCTGTAGCTCCCAATACATCAATCATAAGCGCTTTTTTGTTGTTGCTTTTGTTTTGGATCTGTGATTTCAATTTAGGGTCCCCAAGTGGTGCAGTAGATAGAGTACCAGTACTAGAGTCAGGAAGACTCATCTTCCTGAGTTCAAATATGGCCTCACATACTTAGTAGCTGTGTGACCTTGAACAAGTCACTTAACCCTGTTTGCCTCTGCTTCTTCATCAGTATAATGAGCTGGAGAAGAAAATGGTAAAACACTCCAATATCTTGGCCAAAAAAACGAAAATAAAAAGCAAATAGGATCACAAAGAATCAGACGTGACCTAAATGACTGAACGACAACAACAAAATGATTTCAACAGCGTGAGATCATAAGTAATGTAAAATCATACATTTAGACCTTAGAAGAGCCTTTAGAGCTGATTTAGTTAAGCCCCTGGTTAGGCCCATTGACTTGCCCAAGGTCACAGAGATAGCAGATGGAACAGAAAGGATTTGAACTTGTTTCTTTCGATTTCAAATCCTGTTCTCTTCCCACTGTAGTAGACTTTACAGAAAATCCTTCTACCCATGAATACTGGCAGCTCATAACTGATGTATAATCTTAGAAAGTGGACCTGAGTACCAAGATGTTAAATGAATTACCCATGGTCACACAGTCACTATGTATCAGAAACAAGATTTGAACCCAGATCTTCCTGACTTCAAGGTTGACCCTCTATCCACTATGTGGCATTGCCCACCAGTTACACAACCTGTTTATGCTCTATGCAGTTACCCTGTTGTAATTGGTTTTATTTGATTAAGCCAGGGATATTATGATAGCCTTGTTACCAAATTGATATAATAATGAATCACTTCATCATGAGTCTTATTGTAATAGCTACTAAAAAAATTGAGGAAAAAGCATTTAAAATTTCAATATACAGTAGTAAATATTTTTTTACATTATGAAGTTAGTCTTTTTCTCCTCCTGATTATTGACTTTTCGATTATCCTCTCTCTTTTACATCTTTTCCTATCTCCCTATTTACCAGCCCCCTCTCCTTTGCCTATAAACATTCTCAGGTGTCTTCTGAGTAACCTTCTATGCCTTGCTAGAAGGCTTCACTTCCCTTCTCTTTTTTTTTTCTATGGGTCCATACTTCTAGAAAGGACAATATTTATTCATTTTCTAAGACTTCCATACAAGTACAGGAACCCCTTGTACTCCGACTTCCATACTCCCAAACCTGCTCCATTGAACTCACTTTCAAAGACCACCAATGCCCTTCCAATTGCTATTCTGCCTTTTTTTCCCCTCAGCTCTTATCACCCTTAACCTCTGCACTGAATTCAACATGGCTAGAAAGGAAAGGAATAAACATTTTTACAGCGTCTATTATGTGTATTCCATTGCATTAACACTTTTTACAAATATGATTTCACTTTATTCCCACAGAAGTTTTGTGAGGTAGGTGCAATTATTTACTGCTATTATTATCCCCATTTCACATTGAGAAAATTGAGGTGGAGTGACTTGTCCAATGTTACTCAGCTAGTAAGTTTCTTATTGCTCATTTGTACTCAGAACTTCCTGACTCCAGGCCCAGCTCTATACCCACTGTGCCAGTTGCTACATGAAACACTTCAGAATCTAGACCCTCCCTTACTTTGGTCTTTTTGAATTTAAATGCCCTAATACCTATATTATATTTACTTATTATATAATATTTACTGACTCTTCTTTCTTTTCTCATACTTTAGTATGAACTTTACCTAAGTTTCTCTCAACCACATCCCCCTTTCTTTCCTCTTTCCTTTTTTTCTCTTTCCTTTCTCTTCCTGCCCTTCATTTCACTTCCTACTCTGTATTCTTTCTTTTGAGATTTTGCTGACTCCATTAGATTCAATAATCATCTCATTGTGAAAGATGTTCCAATCTTTATTCTTAACACAGACCCCACTCCTGAACTTCAGACCCACATTTTATTGCTGTCTTGATGCTGCCCAAATTCTGAAGTCCCCAAATGGACTCCTTATCTTTCATTTTCCCATTTTTTAATCCATCCACTGATTTATCACCCACATGAATCTTCCTAAAGTAAAACTTGTTTACATAATCCCTCTATTTGCTCAAAAACTTCCATAACTCCCTATTGCCAACTGAATATAAAGTAGAAGATGAAATTATATTAAAAAATACATCTCATCTGCCTATTATTTAAGGCCCTCTACAGTTGGATTCCAAATCTCTATCCATTCTTAATATGCCCTATACTGTATTATTTTTTTTACATTTACCCTTTCAAAGATATCCTTCCCACCCCTCTCTCCTGCCCCAGCTACCACACTGTACATGGTTAGATGTATAGGTAGATAAATACACAGAAAGAAAATTTATTAAGCATTTATCAAGCATCTAGAGGCAGCTAGATGGCACTGTGGATAGAGTGCTGAGACTAGATTCTTCCACAATCATCTTTGTGAGTTCAAATCTGGCCTCAGACATGTACTGACTGTGTGACCTTGGGCAAGTCACTTAACCCTATTTGCTTCAATTTCTCATCTATAACATGAGCTGGAGAAGGAAATAACGAACTACTCCAGTATCTTTGCCAAGAAAATCCGAAATGGGGTCACAGCAGGTTGGACATGACTAAAAAATGACTCAGCAACAATAACAAGAACAGGTGCTTATAGCTGTCATACAAATAGAAGTTAGAAAGACAATCTCTGCCCCTAAGGAGCTTATACATAATATGTTAATGCAAGAAAACAGAAAATAAAGGGTGTCTGGAAATGGGTGTGGTGGATACACACTCAGTGTCACAGTGAGGAGCACAAAAGAAGGAGTGGAGATGTTTGGGCCTTGGAAGATAAGACAAGAGCATTGTATGTTACCAAAATTGTGCCTTTGCTAAAAGTTGTGTTTTCCGCTTAGAATAACTTTTATCCTACACACTGATGACTAATACCTACTCATCAATTCATTAGCTCAAATGTACTCTCTTAGCTGTCTTTCTAAATTTCCCCAGCCAGAATTAATCTCAAGTGTGTTCCTCCTTTCTCCCCACATACCTCAGAGCAAGGTTCTTTTTGTACATGTATTCTCTATATGACCATATGTTCTTTAAGGTAAGGACCACTCTTTCAACTCATAAAGTATCTCTGATATATCTTCTCACTTAGCCAGTTGCTCAGTAAATACTTGTTAACTGTGTAACTTATGAATGGGATTTTGCTGTTCAATCATGTCTGACTTTTCATGATCTCTTTTTTGTCTTCACCAAAATACTAGCACCATTTCCTTTCCCAGCTCATTTCACAGATGAGGAATCTCAGGTAAATAGGGTGAAGCGACTTGCCCAAGGTCATACATCTAAGTGCCTGAGCCACATTGAAACTCAGGATAATGAGTATTCCTGACTCTATCCACAGCACCACTTAGCTGTCCTCATGCGGAGGATACTTATGCGTGTAATTTTATATCCCTCGAATAATGAAAAGGCACGGTGGACTTTTGTCCTAACTAAATGCAATGAAACACAATTCCTTATTGGATGAGAGAGTTCTGAGCTGAGGATTGTGCTGCTAGAGGCAGCTAGTGGTACAGTGGCTAAAGTGCTGGGTCTGGGTCAGGAAGACCTGAGTTCAAATATTTACTATGCTTATAAATATTTCAGTGATCCTGAGTAAGTCACCTATCCTCTGTCTGCCTTAGTTTTCCCAACTATACCATAGAAATAATTACTTTCAGAGTAGGTATAATAATCAACTAAGCTAGTATTTGTAAAAGATGCTTATCACAGGAACTGACACATAGTGTTTGATCTATAAAAGCTTATTCCCTTCCATAAATACAACTGTAAACTAGTTATCCACTGATTAGCTTTCCCTGTAATCAATCCCACTATTACACACACAATTCTGAATATATATTTTGCAATTCTTCCCTTCTATTGAACTATTAGGATATCACCGTTGGGGCTGTGGTGGAGTGTGTACATGTCTATTCCCCTACTAGATTGTAAGATAATTGAGGGAAAAAACTGTGTCTTATTTATCTTGCTATTTTCTGTGATGGGGCAGTTAGGTGGTTCAGTGGATCAAGTACTGGGCCTGGAGTCAAGAAGATTTGTCTTCTTGATTTCAAATTTAGCCTCAGATATTACCTGAGTAACACTGGACAAGTCACT
>CM053583.1:384488018-384509810 GCA_028627135.1 Pseudochirops cupreus
ATTCCTCTTTTTATAGAGTAGAAGCTGGCATCATAGCAACCTAAATGAAACTCAAGCTAACTCGGCTCTTTCCCCAGCTGGAGGAATATTGGAGATTGCTCATAAAAAGAAATGTTTTCAGTGTCTCATTACTGCAGTGGCATACTGAAAGTTCAGTGTGTATAAGTCCTGTACATTTCAGTGACAAAAAACTTAACATGTTTATAGAAGAAGCAAATAATTCACTGTATGCTACCAAATCTGTTATGCCTAATGGGAAGAGAATACTAAATCAAATCTACAACTTAGCATCTCTTTTTTACAAAGATTGACCTTATAAAAACAAAGTTATTATGATTTTCTAAGCATTTTTCATTGAATTAAAGTGATTTTTTTTCTCTAGTACTTCATTATGCAAAATGAAACATATTCATCTAAAACATGGACTTGTATGTGATTACCCAACCAAATACAATTATTACTGGCAGGCAAGAAATAATGACCTAGAGATTATAGCTGGACTGAATCAGATGACTTATGCAAATGTCTTATCACTGACAACAATTTGATGCCTGTCTTCATTCTTTTGACTTTCTAGCATTACTTTTAAAAGAAATTCATTTTTCACAGGCCGTACCTTCCATTACGAGCTATAAAGCCTTAACTCCACATTGGACAGATTTGTCCCTAAATATCTAAATGGAAAGTTATTTTTATCCCATCAAGTTTCTGCTAATAAATCAAATAAATTTGAATGAGAGCCTTTGGGGGGTGTTACTGATTTCTGCTTACCTTTTATATCTTTGGCAAATGAATTTCCCTAACATAAAACTTACACTTTTACTTCTTCCTTCATGCCATTGGAAAATGTTGCTATAAAAGGAAATTCAGTTGAATAAGGATTTGTTTAGGGCCTCTGTTCCAGGGCCAGACATTGAAGATACAAAGACAAAAATGAAACAGTTCCTGCCCTCAAGGACTTTGCTGAGAACAAACAATATGCATTAAGATAAATAAACACCTATATGTACCCCAAAATGTAAATTAATATCTGTGGGAGATTATGGAAAATTAGGGGGTGATTATTGATATGTTATTGGAAAGGGCATTTGAGCAGATGCTTGGAGGAAATTGAAGCTACCAATTAAAAGGAAAAAAAAATACTACTCCAAATAAATATTGGATTGCAATGCAGAGTTAGGTCTGTACTTTTCTGTGGATCATAATGTTCAAGGGTAGTAGTTGTTGCTGAAGATATGAACAATAAAGGCAGAACTAAAGAACAAAGGAGAAGGCACAGCCCTGGTTGCTTCCCACCATTTTTATTCTTTCCCATGCGGCTATTTATACATCAGTCTGAGAGTTTTGTGAGACTTGAATAGAGCTTAACCAGACCCTTACATAACTTATGCGGCATTGTCTCTGGCAAATTTCCTTTTTTTTTTTTTTTGAGAGGGAAGGCAAGGCAATTGGGGTTAAATGACTTGCCCAAGGTCACACAGCTAGTAAGTATGTCAAGTGTCTGAGGCAGAATTTGAACTCAGGTCCTCCTGACTCCAGGGCTAGTGCTCTATTTACTGCACCACCTAGCTGCCCCCTGGCAAATTTCTTAAGATGGGTTTTGGAGATAAAGACCTATGATCATTTTAACGTGTTAACGGAGGTTGTCAAAATCTAAGTTAGAGAATTGACCAAAACTAAGTACCTAAAGAGGGCATCAGGAGAAAAGCAATCTAAACAATAGACTTAATGTTTGTCTGGCATATTCAGTAGGGTAGATGTACACAAGACACACACTTTTAAGTTTAATCTGCATTATTACCATTTTCTCCGACATTTTCTTTTTGTTGTTGTTCAGTTGTGTTTGACTCTTCAGGAGCTCATTTAGGATTTTCTTGGAAAAGATAGTGGAGTGGTTGGTCATTTTCTTCTCCAGATCATTTTACTGATGAGGAACTAAGACAAGCAGGGTTAAGTGACTTGCCTAGTGTTGCCTAGTAAGTGTCCGAGGACATTGAAAGATGTATCATCCTGACTCTAGGCCCTGCACTCAATCAACCACACCACCAAGTCCTCTACTTTGTTAAGCTAAGACAAGAAACAAAACAATAAGCCAAGTCCTGGTTTGTAGTTTTCTGATCTCTTGGTATAAATACACTAAAAAATTATCAATGGGCTTGTGAGCTGGTTCAAACTGACTCCAGTATAACTCATGTCTTACTAGACCTTATTCCCCCAACATATGGTAGTAGGGGATAGTTAATTGCCCTGAAGATATGGAAGACCAGCAGATGATAGCACAGAGCAATTTATCAACCATGAGACCAGTGCAAACATTTTGTGAATGACAGAGATAACCATGCTGGCAAAAATGGCTTGGTGTACAGTAGAAATAAGTAAGCCTCAGCAGAAAACAATAGAGGAACTTACGATTACATCTTAAGAAAGAATGAGTGTTTCTGTGGTATACTAGAGATGTGGATTTCTTTGGCCATACGTAGATCTTGGCCATAAATATACCTACTATGTGAACCTTTTCATTCATATTTCCTAGTCCTTATATCTTCCATGATCACACATGTTGCCGAGTCTCTGTTTTCTATCACTGGCTCTATGGGAACATTTGTGAGAGTGTGTCATTATGTGTATGAAGGAAATCTTTATTATCATTATTATTATTTATCTTGCTAGGTCATTTAACTACGTATCTTTTACTTTAATCTTCAGGTCATGAAAAAAAATTTATGCAGGCGATCTTGAGCATTGATTTTGAGCATGTGCTAATTTACACTGCCGTGCAATTAGGGAAAATTCAGTGAGTGTGTCTATGTGTGAGAATTTGGGGAGGGAAAAGTTCTGTCAGTCAGTTAGACAATAAGGATTTTAAACACTTTCTCTTCCAACATCTGTGCTAAGCAAAGGGGATTAAAAAATGAGGCATAGACAGTCTTTGCCTTCAAGCAGGTTGTAATCTAGCAAGGAAATAATGCATATATAACTAGAGATATACAAGTTCTATACAGAGATAAAAGTTAATGTAAAGGGGCAAGAAGTATCATGGGTGGAGACTGAAGAATCCTACTAAAGAAGGCAATTTAGCTGAGTTCTGATGGAGTCAGGGAATCTAAGAAATTGACAAGCCGGTACAAAGCATTCTGGGTCTAGGAACACTCAACACTAAAAACAACAAACAAAACCAGAAAGATAGGGAATAGAGAGTCAGGTTCAAGGAATGGCAAGGAGACCGGTGTGACTAAAACATAGATTGTGAGAATGAAAGTAAAGTGTAAGAAAGCTGAGATGATACGAAAGGACCAGGTTATGAAGAGCTCTGAATCTCAAATTGGGGAGATGTTATTTTATCTTGCAGGTAATTGGGAGACACAGCAGGAAAACGAGAAGGAAAAGAGTAACATGATTACAGTAGCACTTTAGAAAAATCACCTTGACAGTTGAGTGGATTATAATCCACTTGATTAAATGGATTGAACTTGATTGATTGAAGTGCAGAAAGATTAGATGCAAGAACAACATTCATTTCTCTATTTACATGTAGATTTGATATGAGGACATTTAGTTTGAGATGTCCAAGAGAGAGTTGGAGACATGTGACTAAAGCTCAAAAGATTAGGGATGGACAAATATAGATAGATAGATAGATAGATAGATAGATAGATAGATAGATAGATAGATATAGAGATAGTTCTCTGAAGCATATGCATAGATATTATGAACATAATGGAAACTTATGAGATCATCAAGAGTGACGATATAGAATAAAAATAGGAGGTACAGTACAGAAACTTGGAGGGCATTCACAGTTCATGTTTTTGATGCTGAAAAAGAACCGGTAAAAAAGATTGAATGAGGGAGATCAGACAGATAGGAAATCAATGTGAAGAGAACAACTTTTACAAAAATCAAGAGAAAAGAGTATATCCAGAAAGAGAAGGTAATTAACAGGGTCAAATGCTACAGAGAGGTCAAAGAGGCACTGGATTGAAAAAAGGCTATTTATTTAGAAATTAAAGGAGTATTAGTAACTTCAGAGAGGGCAGCTTCAGTTGAATGACTTCATATTTCAAATTGCAGAGGGTTTAGAGGAGAATTAGAGAAGAAATGGGGGCCTTCATTATAGATTGTTCTTTCAAGAAGTTAAGTCATAAAAAGGAACACACACACACACACACACACATCTGGAAACATCCCTGACTTTGAACTTAAAAGTAGAAGGAAACCAGCAAAGGCAGGTATCACAGATCTTTTGATTTGTCGAAGACACATACCCCACACTATAGCCACTATAGCAAAATAGCCTCTGAATGTGGTTGATTCATGGACAATAACCATCTTTTAGAGAAAGCTGACATTAATCAAATTAAAAGAAATGCAGGACTAGGGGTGTAGTTGTGCCCCACCAATGATTTTTCATTAACATTGATAATGCCTACCACATAAAAAGCACTTAATAAAATTCTGCTGACTACCTGACTGGAAAATTTGCCTTTGGTGACTGAATTTGGACATGAAATTTAAATAAAACCTCATTTCATAGTATCATTTTAGAACAGATATTGAAATTTACTTCTTGCTAGAGAGGCAAAATCAAGTGGAAGACCAAATAGCCATTAGTGTTTGAAAATAATAATTATTGAATGATTCAAAACCAATTACATTTACTTGAACAACGACACATCCATACAAACAAATTCTTTCTCAAGACTAAATCTCTGGTGTCTGCTGTCTCACAAATCTCCAATTTAATTTGCCTGTATAGACTCAGCTTAATACTTCTTTTGGCTAGAATTGTTAACTGACCCAGGAGCAATGATATACTTCTCTTTCACTTTTATACACTTCATAATTTTTCATTTGAGTTGCTAAAGTCAAATAATATAACAAATAAATGGATTTTTGAATTGACTCACTGGCATTCAGACCATGTTAGGTAACAGTTATTAAAGACAGAGATTTATTGGCCTATAAAATGTCTCATAAGAGACTTTATTAGGTTATTTTAAAATAAGTTTTGGCATGGAACCAATTTATGTCTTTAGTGTTGTCTCATTACCTTGCTTCAGGGCTTCTTATCTTTCAACCACATCAGACAACTCTCTGCCCCTGAAAAATATTATGTACTGTCTATGCCCGCATGCATTTCCTCAGGATAATCTGTATGTCTAAAATACTTTCAGTTCTCCATCTTTTAAACTCCAAGTCAAGTGCTACCTTTTCCAGGAAGTCGTCTTTAGATTTCCCAGCACCTTCCCCCTTCTGCCATGACATAAAGCTTTCTCCTTTTTATATATCTAGAACACAATTATCCATTATCATTATATAATAAAGTCATCATTGTTTCCTCTACTGTTTGAGTCTAAACAATGTATCAGAACTTTGTATTTCTCCCATGTTTTCTATGATGCTTTGCATACAGGAGCTTGCTTTCTAAATACTGTTTATTGTGGGAAGGCATCTTTGAATTTATGCAGAATGAAGTAAGAAGAGCATTAAAGATAACTCAAGTAAAATAAATTAAAATGTCACTAAAAGGAAGATAAACTGAGTAATTTACATGGGCAGTCTTGGTCCCAGAAAATATATAATGAATTATGCCTCCCCACTCACAGTAGAAAGGTAGGATTGTCTATGGAGATCAGAATGATGTATAACAAGTTCAAACAGGTCTACTATAATGTTTGTTTCTGCTTTTTTTTTTTAATGGACAATTCAATTATTAGTATTAGATCCAGAAATAACTGTGCTATGAATTAAAAGGAATTATATTTAAATTAAAAAATAAAACATAGGTGGACCTTATCCCAATACTTGACAGAAGGAGAAGGTGCAGAAATTTTGCATCTCACACATATTTAGACTTTTTAATCATATTGATCATTTATGCTATTTTCACCTTTTTTCTTTCTTTTTTTGGTCTATACTAATATTATTTCTTATATGAGATGTATGAGGGATGGTAGGGATACTGAGGGAAATTATGGTAATGTAAAAATAAAAAAAAATTTAAATTGTTTAAATTATCCATTCAAAATTATTCATTACAATTTATTTTTTAAAAATCCAAATGCTTTAAAATCTGAATTGAATCTACTTTTGGAGTCTATCAACATTACTCCTCTTTGTGCACATTGTGGTGCAATCAAATCAATCAAAAACACTTATCAAGTCCTTTTTGGATGCTATATACAAAAAATTTATTCCCATTTTCCACTTGAGAAAACTAAGGAAGATAGAAGTTAAATGACTTTGCCCAGAATCACACAGTTAGTGAGTGTTGGAGGTCATATTTGTACTCAAATATTGCTGACTGCAGCCACAATGTTCTATGCACTCCATCAAATAGATATCTCCAATAAAGAAACACTGAATTTTATTGGGTAAGGGAGTGATATGGCAAGGCCTACAATTCAAGAAAAAAACACTTTGTCATCTGTGTGGAGAGACCTTAAGCAAGAAGAGCAATTGTAAAAGCTAAGCAACAAGCTAGATGAGAAATGATGAGAGCTTGGACAAAGGTGGTGAGGAGAAAGAAGATGATGGGGAAGATCTTGTCAAAACAGTCAATAGAACTCAGGAACTGATTAGAAATAGGGATTGAGCGAGAGTGAAGTGTCACAGATAATCCCTAGATTGTGACTTATGTGATGGAAGACTGGGGGATTCTCACCATACATAAAGAAGGTAGTATTAGAGGGCCAGATTTGGAGGGGAAAATCAATATAGAGCACATTATAATGCATTCAGTTATATTATTATGCTTTGTTCTATTGTTTTGTATAGTATTGCATGCCATTGCATTGTAACATATTATATTGCTTTATATTAGTCCAAAGTGATATAAAAATGGCTTAATTATATATATAGTATTTTTTCAGAGAAAAAAATGTTTCGAAAGCACTAATAAAAAAAAAGTTGGTCACTCTACCTTATGGAATGATGAATATGAAAAAAGAGAAATAGAATGAAAAACAATATCTGGTATTTATTTGTTGCTTTAAGGTTAACATAAGTTAACTCATTTGATCCTCAAAAGAGCAGCAGGAAATAAATTCTAATAGTATCCCTGTTGTACAGAGGAGGAAACATGCATAGAGAGGTTAAATGATTTACCCAGAGTTGCATAGTTAGTAAATACCTGGTACAGGATTACTCTCAGAGGAAAAGATGAAATTAGTAACTGGGCAAACGTAAAAAGCCTCATTGAACCTTGAAGGATAATATGTAAAAAGTAGATAAAAGAATTGTTAGGCTCCTTCCCAGGGAATTGGTACAGAAATTAAGGCATGATGAATTTGCATATCAACAATTTTATTTCTCATTTTGTAAGACTGTAAGAATTATATAGGATCAAAAGGTGTGTGGGGAGACTACAGTGTGATGGATCAGTAAAGGGAGTGCCCATAGCAATGAAATCCCAGATCCTTGAAATCATATTTTAATTAGTCATGCAATGTTGATGAATGCTAGCCAACTTCTAAAAGACACATGAAGAACTAAATATGCAGAATGTGACACATTTGGGGACCTGACCAATGTGGGAAATTGTTTGGCTTAACTTTACATATTTGTTACAAGAAATTTCTTTTTCCTTGGGGAAGGGAGTGATGGGAGTGGGAGGTGAGAATTAATGCTTGTTGATAAAAAAAAAATCACAGAATCACAAATTCACACAGTTGATAGACACCTCACAGACAATGGGGTTTATGTGTGGATAAGAATCCTCTTTACAATGCAACTTAACAAGTCTTCCTCTAGACTCTGCCCTAAGATATCCTTTGAATGAGAATCTGCCTCTTCCTAGAGCACCTGGTGCCACTTGGCTATGGCTCTGATGGTTAAGAAGTTTCATATTGATACCAAATTCAAATTTGCCTCTTTGCAATAGCTGTTCATTGGTCAACATAGCACTCTTCCCATGCCCAGAAAAAATCAATGATAATTCAAAATTCCAAAAGATCGAACATGGATGATAATATCAATTATATATAGTGTGTATTTATGTATGTGTGCATGTATGTATGTATTTATGTAGTCAACAAAAGAATTTATCATTAAAGGGAATTTTCTTTTCTTTTCTCTTTTTTATAATATGGAAAAAAAAAGACTTTTGTTATTTTTTTTTAAATTCAAATAGAAATGTTGATGGGATGTAAAAAGAGATGTAGAAAGCAGCTTGCATTTTCACATGAGGTCACTGTATTGTTAATTTTGCTCAATTATTTTTCTTTGTTAAACGAGAGATTTCAAGGAGTGGGGATAAAGAATGCCATTCTTTTTTTTTTTTGGAGGGGGAAAGGCAGGGTAATTGGGGTTAAATGACTTGCCCAACATCACACGACCAATAAGTGTTAAGTGTCTGAGGCTGGATATGAACTCAGGTACTCCTGACTCCAGGGCTGCCCCACCTAGCTGCCCCACACCATTCTTTTTTAAGCAATGCAATGAAGATTAAAAGGGAAACAGGTAAATATAAAAGGTTATTGAAACAAATTTAGCTAATAAAGTGCTCACATTGAAAATATATAAGGAATTGATATGTATAAGAATAAGAGAACCATTCACCAATAAATGAATGGTCAAAGGATATGAAATCTGTTCCCATAGGAAGAAATCAAAGTTAATAACTGCTACAAGAAAATTATGTTCCAAATCATTAGTAACAATAGAAATACAAGTTTAAACAACCCCAAGTTTCTGCCTTACAACAATTAAGCTGGCAAAGATAACAAAAAAAATAAAAGAAAATGGTGAATATTGAAGGGCTTGTGCAAAAATAGGCACACCAATGCACTGGTGGTAGAACTGTGAAGAGATCTAGGTATTCTTGAAAGCAATTTGGAACCATAACCCAACAAGCACTAACTTGTGCATATATACCATGGATACCACCATGAGGCATATATTAGAAAGAGATCAATGACAGAAAGAGCCCATATACACAAACATATTTGCTACAAAATTTATTGTTCCAATGAACAGCTGGAAATAATTGCGAATGCCTTTCAAATGGGGAATTATTGAACAAATTAGCGTATTGATGATAGAATTTTAATTAAGCCATAAGAAATGATGATAGGGAAAGATACAGAAAGTTAGGAACATTTCTATGAACCAATGAAGAAAAATCATATCATACATTATACAATAGTAACTTTATAAAGAAAAACCACTTCAAGAGATGTAAAAATGCAACAGTGACCACTCACAATTCCAGAAGATTACGGAAAAGTATGTTTCCCACCTCTGAGAGAGAACAGATGAATTGTTGGTTTAAAATGTGATATAAATTTTGAGACGAGCATTGAAGACATAAAATTGTATTTCTTAACTGTATCTATTTGCCATAAATGAGTACTTTTTGAGGGATTCAAGAGGAAGGTGGGAGAGTAAGGGACTAATGATAGTCCTGCTAAAATAAAAGAAAGAACAAGTGACAGAGAAATATTTGCAAATATATACAAGAGAAAATTGAAAAGACACCGAAATAATTAGGAAAATGTCAGTACTACCACGTGGAATTAGACATATATCTTAAAATGAGCTATATTTAATATAATAATGGATTGGTTTTTGCTTGGTTTTATCTGAATAAGTATAGTCTATCTATTTAAAGGAATGATAAAAACTAAAGGTTTAAACTGAAGACTTTTTTATTAAGGTTTCATTTCACTCAATGCTGACAGAATGTTGTTAATCTGAAAATTAGTACTTAAAGAAGTTTTTTTTAAAATGTATTTTTAGTTTTCAAAATTAATTTCCACAAGATTTTGAGTTACAAATTTTCTCCCCTTCTTTTCCCCACCCCTCACCCAAAGATAGTGAGCCGACTGAATACCCCTTCTCCTAATTTGCTCTCCCTTATATCTTCCTCCATGCTCCCTCTGACTTTCTAGTTGGGCAAGATGGATTTCTATACCCCAGTGCTTGGATATCTTATTTCCAAGTTACATGTAAAAAACATTTTTTTAACATTTTAAAAAAAACTTTGATCTCCAGATTTTTTGCCTTCTTCCCTCCTCATCCACCCCCACTGGGAAGATGAGAAATTCAATATAGGTTGTACATGTGTAGTTATGTAAAACATTTCCATAGTAGTTATTTTGTAAAAGACTGATGATATTTCCCTACATCCTATCCAGCCCCCGCCCCACTTATTCTATTGTCTACTTTGACCCTGTCCCTCTTCAAAAGTACATGCTTCTAACTACTTTCTCCCCCAATGTACCCTACGTTCTATCATCCCCCCACTTATTCCCTTTCCCCCTACTTTCTTGTAGTGTAAGATACCCAATTAAATGTGTATATTATTCCCTCCTTAAGCCAAATTCATTGAGAGTAATGTTGACTCATTCCCTTTCACCTTCCTGCTCTTCCCCTCCATTGTAACAGTTTCCTCTAGCCTCTTTTATATGATATAACTTATCCTATTCTATCTCTCCCGTTCTCCTCTTATTAGATTTCTCACCTCTTAATTTTATTTTTTAGATATCTTCCCTTCCTATTCAACTCACCCTGTGCCCTCTATCTATGCATACATGTACACATATACACACATACATGCACCCTCTTATACATATATGTGTGTGTGTGTGTGTGTGTGTGTGTGTGTGTGTGTATTCCCTACAACTATCCTCATATTGAGAAAAGTCTCCTGAGTTACAATTATCATTTTTCCATATGGGAATGTAAATAGTTTAATAAGTTCCTTATTTCTTTTTCCTGTTTACCTTCTCATGCCTCTCTTGTTTCTTGTATTTGAAAGTCAAATTTTCTGTTCAGCTCAGGTTTTTTCATTAAGAATTCTTGAAAGTCCTCTATTTCATTGAATAACCATATTTCCCCCTGAAGTCTTATACTCAGTTTTTCTGGGTAGGTGATTTTTTCTTTTAATCTAGCTCCTTTGACCTCCGAAATAACATATGCCAGACCCTTTGATCCTTTAGTGTAGAAGTGGCTAGATCTTGTATTATCCTGATTGTTTTTCCACAATACTCAAATTGTTTCTTCCTGACAGCTTATAATATTTTTTCCTTGACCTGGGAACTCTGGAATTTGATTGTGATATTCCTAGGAGTTTTCTTTTTGGGATATTTTTTAAGAGATGAGCAGTGAATGCTTTTAATTTCTATTTTGCCTGCTGTTTCCAGAATATCTGGGCAATTTTTCTTGAGAATTTCTTTCTTTCTTTCTTTTGGCTTTTCAGAGGGCAATTGGGGTTAAGTGACTTGACCAAAGTCACACAGCTATTATGTGTGTCAAGTCTCTGAGGTCCTCCTGACTCCAGAGCTGGTGCTCTATTCACTCTGCCACAAAGCTGCCCCTTGAGAATTTCTTAAAGGATGATTTCCAGGCTCTTTTTTTCATCATGGCTTTCAGGTAGTCCAATAATTTTTAAATAATCACTCCTGGATCTATTTTCCAGGTCAGTAGTTTTTCCAATGAGGTATTTTACATTGACTTATATTTTTTTCATTTGTTTGGATCTGTTTTATAGTATCTTGATTCCCCATAAAGTCATCAGCTACCATTTGCTCCAATCTCATTTTGAAGGAATTATTCACTTCATTGAGTTTTTGAAATTCCTTTTCCATCTGGACAATTCTGCTTTTTAAAGCATTTTCTCCTCTTCTCTTTTTTGGGCCTCTTTTGCCATTTGAGTTAGTCTATTTTTCAAGGTCTTATTTTCTTTTTTCAGTCAGGTTGTTGTCTCACTTATGATGATTTTCTTGCATCATTCTAATTTCTCTCCCCAATTTTTCTTCCATGTCACTTACTTGATTTTCAAAATTCTTCTTGAGCTCTTCCATGGCCTGTAAATAATTCATATTTTCCCTGGAAGCTTTTGATGCAGGAGTTTTGACTTCATTGACTTTTTCTAGTTCCATGTTTTGATCCTTTTTGTTCCCAAAAAAGAATGATATGGTGTGCTTGTGCTTCCTTTGCTCTTCTTGTCAGCCAATTACTTGACTTTTGAGCTCTTTTCCATGGTAGATCTCAGAGAACTGTGTCCCAAATCTCTGGGGTTTTAGCAAATATTGTCAAAGGTCTGAGGAGGGTGCTCTCTCTACAGCCACTACAAGATCTGGCACACTGGTGACACACACAAGGACCACCACCCAAGACCATGATCCAGATCCAAGCAAGTCAAAACAAAAGCAATTACCCTTTGAATAGTTGCTTGGTGCCCCCAAAATCTGCAGGCCAGGAGCTCCAGAGGCAGCCACAGGTCAGCCACTGCAGCACTGTGCCTCCTCCCCTTCTCACACCAGGGTTAGAAATTGGACTCTGCTCTTCAGTCATCTGGTTGCAACAGAGTTCCCCACTGACCTTTTACTTTCTGTTTGGCTTTTATGCATTGAGAATTCTGGACACCATCACAGTTGCTGGTGATTCCTTCTCCTGAAGGAGCTCTGGCTGGTCTGTCCTGCTAGTCAGGGCGACCTTGGGTCTAAGATCACAAGACTCAAGCAGGACTGTGCTCTGCTCCCAGGTAAATGCAATAGACCCTTCCTATCAGCCTATGAGGCTGCCATCAGCAGGAGATTTGTTTCTTTCTGTCACTGTAGGTTCCGTAGCTCTAAAATGTGTTTAGAGTCATATTTTATAGGTATTGGAGGAAGTTGGGGCAGGAGCTCAGACAAGTTCTTGCTGTTACTCCACCATCTTGTCTCTGCCCCCTCCCTTAAACAAGTTCTTAAAAAAAATATTTCTTAGTTACCAGAATATGTTCCAAAGGTACAGTAGAGCCAAGAAGTATCAACCCAGTTGCCCTTTGCAATATCATTCACTGAGATGGAGCCCTAAGGGAAAACCAGCCAAGAATGGAGTCACCCATTTCTTCTACAGTTTTCTTCGTCTCATTAATGACAAAGAATAACATGGGAGTGAAACTGTCATTGAAAAAGGAAGAACTGTTACTTCCCAAAATGTACAGTATTATCTTGTATCTTGTTCAGGCATTTTAGTCATGTCCAATTCTTTGGGACCCAATTTGTGATTTTCTCAGGCATTTTAGTCATATCCAATTCTTTGGGACCCAATTTGTGATTTTCTTGATCAAATCACTGAAATGCCTTGTCATTTCTTTCTCTAGCTCATTTTACAGATGTAGAAATTGAGTCACATAGGGTTAAGTGGCTTACCCAGAGTAAAACAGCTAGAAAGTGTCTAAGATCAGATTTGAATTCAGAAAGATGAGTCTTCATAACTCTAAGCCTGGTACTTTACTATATATACTATGCCATCTAGTTGTCCCTAACTGGCATTGAAATAAGTATGTGGGAGGAAAATAAATATATGTGTGTGTATATATGTGTGTGTATTTATGAATATATATATATGTAAATGTATGTATGTGTGTATATATATAATTTAGTAATAATTAATATAAACATATTCTTCCAACTTTCCCTGTTACATAACTGTATTAAATTATGTAATAATTTCCTCCTTCCTCTCTTGAGAGGAGTTTAAGTGATTAGCCTTTCAGTGGCTAGAACTCTTTCATTTCACATAGTAGGGGTTTATATTTTTTGGATGCACCTAATTATCAGGAAGCATGCTCCAACAGTTTTCCTCTTCACAGAAGCAATCTCCTCATTGAAACTATTGTTGCCCTTTTTGCTACTTTGTTCCTAAAGTATTTATCAAAATTTTATTTTCTGAGGTATCAAAAGATTATTTTTCTCTAAGTAAAAAACAAATCCTGGAAGAAAAACAAAAAAAAAATGGTCTTCATATTATGAAGCTATACCCTGTTTTTTTGTCACCAGTTGCAGCCATTAGTTTCAATTGTATGTCTAAACTGAGCTAGTAAAACAAGACCTTTAAATTAAATGATTCAAATGGAGTAAAACAGCTGACACATTGTTTGACAGGTAGACTTTTAGCTTTAAAGCAATTAGCATGTTAAGCAGAGTCTGTTGGCAACAATACAATACAGTTTTTTTTAAAATGTTAATCTTAAAAACCTTTGGATATAAGGTGATATTTTTATATGCTTTTTGCGTTTCTGAAAGCCAGAGCAATCAGCCATTGTTTCACATCATAAGACATGCAAAAAGGGAATCATAGACCAAAGATCCTTGTGCAGTGATTAATTTGATATAGTTTCTATGTATATGTACTCTGGTATAGATGACATTTTGATATAGCAAATATAGTCAAATATCACTTAAGATACTAAAAAGCTACAAATTCTTAGGGTGATGTTGGTCAATATTGTGCTGTAGATCCAATGTATAGAATGTCCTCATTTTGGATGGAATGGATACTCCTGGAGGCAGAGACATTGATAGATAGTTCTGATTGATAAATCAAAATGGCAGTCAAACCAAAATTATTCCTAAAGATACTTCAGGGATTGTAGTACAGAAATTGATTGAGAGTATTGAGTGTTTCTAAATAGAATTAGCAAGTAAGATAAATGAGTGTCTGAGGTAGTACATGGAGGCCAGCTAGGGAGGACTGAGAAGGTGCATTCAGGAAAGTTGTAAATGATCAATGAATCAGTTTCTATGCCATGGGATAGATAATGAGCAATGTATTACTGAACTCTCTATACCTCATCAGTTCATTCACCTTTTCTCTATTTACTTCTTTTATCACTCCTGTGGTGTTGATGAGATAGGTGAGAAATTATTTTTACATCATTCTTCACATATGACGTTCTATCTTCCTTCTCTATGACTTTGAAAATGTTGTCCCCAATGCCTGGAGTGCATTTCTTTCTCAAATAAACCTCTTTGACTATCTAATTTACTTCCACATTCAACTAAAACAGCATATTCAAAACAATGCCTTTCCTGATCATCCATCTACTGGGGATTGTGGGGGGTTGGAGTTAAGATGGTGGAAAGGAAGCAGTAGATTTTCCAAGCTCCTCCAAGAATTCTGTTGCTAAACGCTAAAAAGTGAATTTGAATGGATTTAAGAGTGACAGAACCCACTGGGAGACAGAGCGTGGCAGATTCCTGGGCCAGGAAAGTACCTACTGAGGTTTGGGCAGGGAGAACACAGAGCACACAGGAAGCTGCACCAGCACGGATCTGAGAATAGAGTACAGCAGACTGAGAAGAAGCCCCAGCCCGCCAGCAGACTCACCCAGCCCAAGGGCATTGGCAGCAATGACAGAGGACTGTCAGAGCTGGGTAAGAGAAAAAGCAGGGCCCACAGCAGGGTCAGCAGCTTCTCCTTGGGCTACTAGCCTGCACCCTGGATGTTTAAAAATTATATACCTGAACTTCGAGAAGTCAGGATGGAGGAATAAAATTTAGTTGCTCTGATCCTCCCTCCCTGACCCAGAAAGGTCTGGAGTTAAATGCTCCACCCAGAGTAAAACCCTGAATTAGTGGAAAAAGCCTTAGGCTTGGGTGTCACTCAGGAAGGGGGAAGTGAGATTGTAAGGAGTATAAACCCAGGAGGGTGAAGCTAGCAAACACTAACAACAAAAGCCCAGGTGTGCTTTAGCAAACTGCTACCAGCAAACTGCAGCCCTGCCCTGCTGGTGGCCTCCTGATACTTACCCTGCAGGAGCTGTAGCCCAGAGACACAGAGGTGGAAACCTGAAGGAGCCAGACCACTCCACCCCTGCAGGTTACTCTGTAAGCCTCAGGGTAACTCAAGGGAAACGCTGAGAGTTCTGGCCTTGGCCTCAGTCTATACACTTGGTCACAACAGCTCATGAAGAGAACAACCAAACCCCTACCTCCCAACCTGAGAAGCTAAATACTTTTGCACGCCAGAAGCAGATAGCCACTTTAAAAATCCAGGACATACACAATCACAATGGGCAAGAAGGAAACTGCAAAGGCTAGGACCATCAAATCTTTCTATAGTGAGCAAGAACAACCAAATTTAGAAGGCAACATGGACTCTATACTCACACTGGAGACCACAGAAGGAAATGTGAATTGGTCTCAAGCCCAAAAAGCATTCTTGGAGGATCTCAAGAGGGGTTTTGAAAATGAGATTAGAGGGATAGGAGATAAATTTAAATCTACAATGACTAAATTGGAAAAAAATTCAATGAGGAAAACAAATCTTTAAAAAGTAAAATTGGGGAACTAGGACAGGAGGTCCAATATCTACCTGGAGAAAATACCTCCCTAATAATGAAAACTTAACATGTGGAAAAGGAGCTTCAAAAACTAATTGAGGAAAATGATTCACTAAAAATTAGAATCAGTCAAATTGAAGCTAAGGACTCTATGATGCAGCAAGAGTCAGTCAAGTAAAACATAAAGATTGAAAAAATTAGAAGAAAGTGACAAGTATCTCACTGAAAAAATAACTGACCTGGAAAACAGATCCAAGAAAGATAACTGAAGAATTATTGGCCTACCAGAAAGCCATGATGAAAAAAGCTGCCTGGACAGTATCCTCCAAGAGATTTTCAAAGAAAAATGTCCTGAAGTCCTAGAATCAGAAGGTAAAATAGTTATTGAAAGAATTCACCAATCTCCTCCTGAAAGAGATCCCAAACTGAAAACTCCAAGAAATATAGTAGCCAAACTCCAGAGCTACAGAGTCAAGGAGAAAATACTGAATGCAGCCAAAAAGAAACAATTCACATATTGTGGAACTACAGTCAGGATTACACAGGATTTAGCAGCTACTACATTAAAAGATCAGAGGGATTGGAATTTGATTTTTCATGAAGCAAAAGAGCTAGAACTGCAACCAAGGATCAACTACCCGGCAAGACTGAGCATAATCTTTCAGGCAAGGAGATGCTCATTTAATGAAATAAAGGACTTCCAGACTTTCCTTATGAAAAAAACAGAGTTCAATGGAAAATTTGATCTCCATTTACAAGAATCAAGGAAGACATAAAAAGATAAACAACAAAAAACACACACTCACATATACACATGCACATATGGATGCTCACACATGCACATAACTTGGGACTCAATAAGAGTAAACTGTTTACATCCCTATATGAGAAGCTGATACCTGTCAATATTCAAATTTGTATAAGTATTGCAACATTTAAAAGGGATGTACATACATAGAGGGTGTGGGTATAAGTGAACTAATCTGAAGATTAAAAAAAACCCTATTAAGGGGAAGAAAGGGATTGTAATGGGAAAAAAGGAAAGTTTGAGGCAGAAAATGGTAAATTATGCCATAAGAAGAGGCATATAGACATACTAAAGTGGAGGGGAGGGAAGAAAGGTGATGAGCATCATATGATCATTGCTCTCATTGGTTCTGATTTAAAGAGGGATCAATACTAACAGTTAAGTTTAGATTCTAATATGAAAAGACACAAAAACTCACAACAATAAAGGGAAAAGAGGGAAGGAGAGTAGCACTGTATGAAATTTACTAGCATTGGTTTGGGCTCAAGGAGGGAATAACATACTCTGTTAAGAATAAAAATCTATTCTGCCCTACAGGCAGTAGGAGGGGTAAGGGGGGGCAGTGTAAAAAGGGGGAGGGTGGTCAGAAGGGAGAGAAAGAGTATCCATCTACTGGGGTTTATACTTTATAATATACTCCACACACTTGTCTCTTTCTGTGTATTTGTATCCTCAGCACTTAAGATAGCACCTGAAACATAATAGATGCTTAAAAATGTTTATTACTTTCTTGACTTAGTGGTTGGCAAATAGTAGGTACTTAATAAATAATTGCTTATTGATTGAGAAAAACAGACTCAAAAACCTCATAATCTAATTCATTGAGGTGAAGCTTTTGCTCCCCCTGATGTCTTAATTCAGGCTTGAAAAGGGTTAGGATACTTTTAAAGTTCACCTCAAAGAAATATGCAGTGTATGAGACAGTAAAGTAAGCCAGCTTGATCTGGGGGATATACATATAGTATGAGGGACTGTCAAGCAGAATCATGGGACACAGGTAAGATGTTTTTATGAATCAAGGTGAAATGTGATACACCCCCCTGGAGTTCCAGAGAGAACGGGCCATTCCAAATAATTTAGTCTGATGGATATTTAGAAGGTTCTTATCTGAGTCTAGCAAGATATAGATCAGGTCAATTTGAGATAGCCTGATGCAGTGGGAAACCTTTTAACTTAAAGACTTTTCTAGGTCTCAGACTGATGGAGGTAATGTCCATTCAGTGATTAAGGTTAGGTAAGAAATGAGGCAAAGAATGGCCTCTTTTATGTAGTAAATAAAAAATCTATATCTGTTTATATCTAGGTATCTAGATATAGATATACACATAGACATAGATATCTAGATATCTATCTTTATCTAGATATCTAGATGTCTAGATCTAGACCTAGATACATAGATATTGATAGATAGATAGATATAGATGCAGATGTAGATGTAGATATAGATGCAGATTATATAGATATAGATGTAGATAGATATAGATATAGATATAGATATAGATATAGATATAGATATAGATATAGATATAGATATAGACATAGATATAGATAGATATATCAGTGTAGGAGGGGAAGACCTTTAGGGTTTCTGGCCAAAACAGAAGCAATTATTATTTACATTAACTATGAGCCACCAAGGCCCAAAACATGATTGAGTGGGACTTGAACTCATCAGGCCCAGTTGGGCAACACATCTCTCTTCTCCTCTCCCCTTTTATAAAAAGTAGTATTGTAAACAGTTTAACTTTAATAAGCCTTTTCTGATAATGCTTTTCTGTTTACCTTTTTATGCTTCTCTTCTATTTAAAAGTCAAATTTTCTATTCAGCTCTGGTCTTTTATCAAAAATGCTTGAAATTCCTCTATCTAATTGAATATCAATTTTTTCCTCTCATGGGCTATATTCCCTTTTGCTGGGTGATTTATTCTTGATTATAATCCTAGCTCCTTTGCCCTCTGGAATACCATATTCCAAACACTCTAATTTTTTAGCATAGAAGCTGCTAAATATTGTGTTTTCCTGATTGTGGCTTCATGATACTTGAATTGCTTCATTCTGGCTGCTTGCAATATATTCTCCTTGAACTGGCAACTCTGGAATTTGAATATAGTATTCCCAGCCATTTTCATTTTGAGATTTCTTTCAGGAGGTTATCAGTGGATTCTTTCCATTTCTATTTTACTCTCTGGTTCTAGAATATCAGGTAGTTTTCCTTGATAACTTTTTGAAAGTTGATTTCTACACAATTTTTTAAATCATTGTTTTCAGGTAGTTCAACAGTTTTAAAATAATTCCTCCTGGATCTATTTTCCTGGAGAGTTGTTTTTCTGGTGAAATAGTTCATTGCCTTATATTTGTTTTATCATTTGGTTTTGTTTTATTGTTTCTTGATTTCTTATAAAGTAATTAGCTTCTACTTGCTCCATTTTAATTTTTAAGAAATTACTTTTTTCAGTGAGCTTTTAGATCTCCTTTTCCATTTGACCAAAACTGCTTTTTAAGTCATTCTTCTCCTTGTTGACTTTTCAAACATCTTTTACCATTTTGTATAGTCTGTTGTTTAATGTGTTATTTCCTTAAGTTTGTGTGTATCTGTGAGTGGGTGTGTGTCCTTTATCAAGCTATTGAGTCATTTTCATTATATTCTTGCCCAATCACATTTCTTTTTTTTTAAGTGTGTTACTTTATTTTTTTTTAATTAAACTGGTTTATTTACTTTTAGTTTACAACATTCAGTTCCACAGTCCCTTGAGGTCCAGATTTTCTCCCCCTTTATCCCCCCCTCCCCCCATTAAGGCAACATGAACTTGAATATAGGATCTACAAATATCTTCACATTAATTATTAGTCATGTTGTAAAGAAGGATTATAACTGATGGAATGATCAGTAGGCAAGAGGAAACAAAATAAAACAAGTAAAAGAAACAGAGCAAGTATTTTGTTTCAATCTGCATTAAGACTCTGCATCTCTTATTCTGGATGTGGATATCTCTTTCAATCATGAGTCTTTTGGAGATTTCTTATAGCCTTACATTGCTGAGAGGAGCCCAGTCTATTGAAGTTAGTCATCACACATATGTTGTGTCTGTGATTGTGTACAAATTTCTCCTGGTTCTGCTCTTCTCACTCAGCATCAGTTTATATAAGTCTTTCCAGGTTATTACGAAATCTGTCTGTTCCTCGTATCTTTTAGCACAGTAGTATTCCATTACATTCATATAACACAACTTGTTCAGCCATTCCCCAATTGATGGACATCCCCTTGTTTTCCAAATCTTCACCACCACAAACACAGCTGCTATAAAATCTTTGTACATATGAGTCTTCTTCTCATTTCTATAATCTCTTTGTGATACAACCCTAGAAGTGGTATTGCTGGGTCAAAGGGTATGTAGGTTTTGTAGCCCTTTGGATATAGTTCCAGATTGTCTCCAGAATGGTTGAATCAGTTCACAACTCTACCAACAATGCATTACTTTTCCAATTTTTCCACATCCTCTCCAGCATTTGTCATTTTCCTGTTTTGTCGTATTAGCCAATCTGACTGGTGAGATGTGGTACCTCAGAGTCATTTTGATTCGCATTTCTCTAATCATTAGTGCTTTGGAACATTTTTTCATTTGCTTATAGATATCCTTAATTTCATCTTCTGAAAACTGCCTGTTTATAGCCTTTGATCATTTCTCAATTGGAGAATGGCTTGTATTCTTACAGATTTGACTCAGTTCTTTGTATATTTTAAAAATGAGGCCTTTATCAGAGACACAGGATGTAAAAATTCTTTCCCAATTTTCCAGTTCCCTTTTAATTTTAGTAACATTGGCTTTGTTTGTTCAGAAGCTTTTCAATTTAATATAATCAAAATTAACCATTTTGCATTTTATAACGCTTTCTAATTTGTTTCATTGTGAAGTCTTCCCCTCTCCACAGATCTGACAGGTAAACTATCCCTTGCTCTCCCAGACTGCTTACAGTATCACCCTTTATATCTAGATTATGCACCCATTTCAACTTTATTTTGCTGTACATTGTTAGATATTGGTCTATGCCCAATTTCTGCCATACTATGTTCCAGTTTTCCCAGCAGTTTTTGTCAAATAGTGCATTCTTATGCCCAAAACTGGGGTCTTTGGGTTTATCAGTGGATTACTATAGTCATTGGCTGCTAAGTCTCATGTATCCAATATATTTCACTGATCCACTATTCTCTTCCTCAGCTAGTACCAAGTAGTTTTGATGACTGCTGCTTTATGATACAGAATAAAAAATCTGGTATGACTAGGCCACTTTCCCTAACATTTCTTTTCATTAATTATCTAGATATTCTGGACCTTTTGTTCTTCCAAATTAATTTTACTACTATTTTTTCTAGTTCTATAAAGTAATTTTTTGGTAGATTGATTTGTATGGAGCTAAATATGTAATTTAATTTAGATAAAATTGTCATTTTTATTAAACCAATCTCATTTCTCTTCCCAATTTTTCCTCTACCTGTTTTACTTGATTTTTTCTTGAATTAAAACTTTTATTTATTTTAGTTTACATCATTCATTTCCATGATATTTTGAGTTACCAATTTTTCCCCTTCTTTCCCCTACCCACCACCCCAAAATGGCCATCCCATTGTTTAACCCCTCCCCTAATCTATTCTCTCCTATGTCCTCCCCCCTCACCACTCTGACTTTCTGGTAGGGCAGGATGGATCTCCCTACCACAGTACCTGTGTATCTCAAGTTCCAGTTGGATGTAGTTAATAATAATAATAATTATGTGTGTATACATACATACATACATACATATATATAGATAGATAGATAGATAGATAGATAGATAGATAGATAGATATATGATTATAGAACTTTAAATTCTAGATTCTTTCTCTTCCTCCCTCGTCACCCACCCCCACTGGAAGGACAAGCAATCAAATAAT
>CM053583.1:384516002-384532293 GCA_028627135.1 Pseudochirops cupreus
AACAATCTTACTTTAATCGATCAAATATCATTTACCTAGTTCAGGGGAAAAAGTCGGCATCTTGAACTTCAGAGAATACAAACAGAAGTTACAAACAAACAGAAAAACAGATCAGCAGACAGCTTCCAGCACCTGACCATTACATCAGTTACCTATTCAGTTACCAGAGAGGGAAGCACCAATATCTGGGTTTTTCACAGGTGGGGGGCTCAACGGCTGCCCAGAGTCTCGTCTGGCCAAATCACACAACTCTTCTCAAAGTGAGCCCCAAACCAAAACCTCACATCAGGGCGTATATATAGCCTTTTCCTGGCTTGGAGAATGTCACAGCCCTCTAGACCCACCGCCCAATCACAAAGCTGCAAGGCACAGGCATTCCTAGAAAATAAGCCTGACGCCACAGGCTCCACGTGACCACATTCAGCCTATTAGGGAACAGAGTATACTTTCAAATATCCACGGGTCCTCAGTGTCACGTAGCCACTTTAACAAAAGGCCTAGGGGCAGGGAAGATCTTCAGATTCCCATAACAATAAATCTAACAAAAAAGTAAATAAGAAAAATTTAAGGAGATGAATAGAATTTTAAGAAATTTAGATATCATAGGTCTCTGTGGAAAATTGAATAGAAATCGAGAGAAATACACATCTTTTTCTCGGTATTACATGGCACCTACAAAAAAATTGATCATGATATAAGTATCTCACAATCAAATGCAGAAAATCAGAGACATTTTTCTTTCATTTTTCATATCATAATAGAAGAAAAATGCATTCAACAAAGTGTCATTAAATTTAATTGAAAATTAAATAATCTAATCCTAAAGAATGAGTGGGTCAAAGAACAAATCCTAGAAACAGTCAATAATTTCATTAAAGAAAATAACAATGAGACAACATACCAAAATTTATTAGATGAAGCCAAAGTAGTACTTAAGCTAAAATATACATCCCTAAACACATCAATAAACTACAAAAAGAACAAATCAAAGAATTTGGCATGCAATGAAAAGAAAAATCTTGAAAAAGAACGAAGAAAAAATTCATAATGAAACACCAAGAATAAAACAATCTCCCAATTAACAAATGGTCAAAGGACATATTCAGGCAGTTGTCAGAAAAAGAAATCAAAATTATCTATAGTCATATGAAAAAATGTTCTTAATGCAATTTAAATGCAAAAAATACAAGTTAAAATAACTCTGAAGCACCACTTCACATGTATCAAATTGACTAATATGAAAGAAATGAAAAATGATAAATCTTGGAGGGAATGTGGGATAATTGTGAGACTAATACATTGTTGGTGGAGTTGTGAAGTGATCCAATAATTCTGGAAAGCATCTTGGTACTATACCCCAAAAGCAGTCAAACTGTGCATACCTTTTATTCCAGCAATGCAACTACTAGGTGTGTATCCCAAAGAAATAACACAAAAAGGGAAAAGGCCCTACATGTACAACAGTATTTATAGCTGCTCTTTTTGTGGTACCAAAGAATTGGAAACTAAGGGGATGTCCATCAATTAAAAATGACTTAAAAGCTTGTGTTGTGTTGTGGCAGAATACTTTTGTACTATAAGAAATGATGAGCAGGGTGCTCTCAGAAAAACATGGAAAGACTTACATGAACTGATGCAAAGTGAAATTTGCAGAACTAGCAGTAACAGCTAAGTACACGACGATCAATTGCAAATGACTTAGCTGTTCTCAGAAATACAATGATCAAAAACAATTCTGAAGGATTCGTGATGAAAACTACTATCCATTCTCAGAGAAATAGGTGATGAAGAAGTCTGAATGTAGATATAACTATTTTTTTAAAGTTCATTTTTCTTGTTTCTATGTCTCTTTTCTTTTACAACATGACTAATACAGAAATGTTTTTCATGACTGCATATGTACACTTTATCAAATTGTTTGCCTTCTCAATGAAGGGATTTAGAGAGTTAGGGAAAGGTTTTGGAACTCAAAATGCATGTTAATATTTTTACATGTAATTGGGGAAAAGATAAAAAATAAATTAAAATATGTATTATATATCAAACTCAATATTCAGTGTCATTTCATTAATTTAGATATTTCCTCCAATATGCAGAAGAAAACCTTTGTACAGTTACCCATACTATGTAATACATACATTTCCTCACATAAGTTCCCCACAGATGTCCAATCACCAAGTTTGAGGCTTCTTCACTTTTTCTTGGCTTTGCAAGGATGTCAGTGAAGGATTTCAGTTTTTCTATCTATTATTCCAATCCTTGCTGAGTTACCAGTTCTTTCTCATAAATTTCCCAAATGATTTGTTTTTCTTCTATCTTCTATAAGCTTTCTTGTTGTTTATATGATGCTCTTGACTCACTGCTAATCCACAACTCTCTATGTGTTTTCAGTTCAGAAACTTGTGTTCCATTTTTCCGAAATGTTTCATCTTTGTTACTCATAATTAAAATGGTGATAAAATCACTATGGCTAGTCAAATTGGATGCCATCAGTCATAAATTATATGTAGAAGATACGTATCTTTCCTCAACTCATATATAGCTCTACTGTGGCATTTGGCTTCTGGTTTTTCCATGAAATATAAAAGAATAAATGCAATCCCAGCAGAAACCAATGGCTGTTCATAATCTATAATATTTATTGGCAGACAAGTCACCACTTTTCTATAAGATTGAGGGCTGATGTTGCCTATGCATCTCATTTTGGAAATGTCTATAAAGACATAGTCTCTAAATGTGTCTGGCAATGCCATGAAGCTCTATTGATTATTATTATTTATACAATTTTGAATAATTCACCTAAAATAATTGAGGTTCCATTTTCTCATCTGTGAAATGGTATTTTAGAACAAAATCCATTCCTGTTCCATAAATGATATGAGATTCTTTTTCTTGTGCAACGTCCGAATAAAAATTGAATTCTCTTATCAGACACCCTTTACCAAAGCTCCTATTTGTAGAATAATGTATGCTGATCACTTTGAGTCCCTGGTCACTGTGGAGGTTTCCCACAGAAATCCCCTTAATTAATTAACAACCCATAACTTAGTTACTCACCCAGAAAAAAAAGGAGATGGGCAATGCATATTGCTGAGTTTGTCATACACGTCTCACTGATGTAGTCTGTTGCCTGTTTTTATCTCTCTGTGTGCATGTTTAATAGTAGCTTGCATTTATATAACACTTTAAAGTTTGCAAAGAACTTTAGGTCATCTCATTTGATCTTTACAACAAAACCAGGAGGTAGGTGATACTATCTAAACTTTACAGATGAGAAAAATTAAGTAGAGGAGGTGAAGTGACTTGCCCAGAATCACACATCTAGTTAAATGTCTGAGTAAAAATTTAAAATTAGATCATCCTGACTCCAGTTCAAGTTACAGAACTCTAGGTATTCACTGCACTACCTGGTCTCCCTTGTTTTGGCATAGAGTAATGATTTCATTCACAAAGGTATGTTTAGGATATGCAAACTACCTCCTCCAATGCACATCAGTAAATCAACTGTAATCTACACTATTATAAAGTTATCTGAAGTACTAAGACATTGCATGTCTCAGTCACACAGTTATTCTTCAGAGACTGGGCTTGAATTCAGCCATATTTACAAGTCTTCCTGATTAGAAGGCATTAGATACTTCTCGTGTTTGTGTATGTGTGTGCATGTGTGTGTGTGTGTGTGTGTGTGTGTGTGTGTGTGTGTGTTTGGGAAGGGAATTGTATGTATATGTATGTACATCTTCCATTCCATCTTTCTATTCTTCTCTGGTCTTCCAGGAAATTGTCCATTTCTGTATCCTTGTGTCATGACCATCCTCACGTGTCTGGAATGGACTTTCCTCATCTCCTTTTCTTGGAGTTTTTCTCATCCTTCAAGCACCTTATCATCACATGAAGAACCATGAGTTTGAAGTTGGGTGAATCATTTAAGCTCTGATTTAGTTTCTTTATTTGCAAATTGTAGATAATAATAATACCTACCTCTTATTGTTGTGAAAATCTAATGAAATTATATTTGGAAAGGGCTTTGAAAATCATAAAGCATTATGTAAATGATACCTATTGCTACTACTATGATTACTACTACTATGACACTGACCAATACTACTACAAGTAATTCCTCACCAATAGCATGTAAATTTAATGCGTCAACTAATTGATCAACTAGCATTTGTTAACTACCCACTATTTTGCAGATGCTTCCAAGAACTTATGTTACATCTATCTCTTTCTCCCAGTGCTTACCAGGGAGGTAGACAACTTGTGTTGAAATTAATTGGATGCTATTTCTCACCTGCTAAGTCAATTCTGTGGTGTAAAGCCATGCACAAGCAGCTTTCTAGAAGAATGCTGCTGTGAACAGCTTTTCAAAGTTCTGATTACACAGTATAGTGAATATTCTATTTATTCAATAACAAATCAGAGCAAAACATTTACAGAAAACCAAGATGCAGCATTCACAATATTACAACTCATCACAGAAAATCAAAATACAGTATTCACAACAACTTATCACTAAGATGGCCATGTAGTTTTCACCATAGAGGTCACATGATTTTGAACAAAGTACAACTATATAGTACATCAATCACTTAGCAACTCAATCATTCAATTGACTCAATCATTCAGTCACCCTTAAAGAGGCTTACCTCCTTAAGGGTCACAAAATACAGAAGTCAAAGTACTCCACCCCTGGGTAGTACATTCATTTAGTCAAACACAGAGTCCTTAATTCCATCACAAAGTACAATCACAAATAAATTACTATTCCATCAATCACTACTCAACAGAAAATGTCACAATTCAGCAGACAAGGCTTCCAGCTCTCTGACCATTACATCCATACCTAGTTAAATTACCAGAGAGGAAAGCACCAGCATCTGGGTTTTCAAAGCTGGGGTGGTGGGGGGGAGGGGCTCAATGGCTGCCCAGAGTCTCATCTAGCCAAATCACACAATTCTTCCCAAAGTGAGTTCCAAAGTAAAACCTCACATCAGAGTCAGTCAATATTCAGTATTCACAGAGAGGTCTTTTCAGCTTGACTCAGGACAGACTCTGAGATTCCCTAGATCCCCTTCTGTGGTCCCAGATCCTACATGGATTCACCAAAATGTCACCTGGGTTCAATGGCAGACAGCTCGCAGTTCCTTGTCCAGCCCTCTGTGAAGTTCCTGTTCCATGCTGAAGCTCACAGTGTCCAGTCCACCTTAAATCCTTCACAGTTCCTGTTTCTGAAAAGTCAAAGCTTAACAAAGCCACAAACAGACAAGTACCAACACCACAGTCATGTTTCCTCAATCTTTGGCAGCTCTGGCTGGCCATTGGACTCAACAGCTCCTTAGTAGCTTTTCAGCAGCTCCAGCTAGCCCTCAGACTCAGCAGCATAAGCTCTGTTCAAAAATTCAAAATCACTTTATCCAGCCTCCATGTGGCTTGCTCCAAGAAATTCTGTCACAGTTCTTAATTCTCATTTCTCTCCTCAATCCTCAGTCCAGCAATAGCAGTCCAGGCTCCATATGCTACTGAGAGAAATTCTCTCTCTCCAGCAGAGAAGCTTCTGCCTCCATGATGCTTACTCCAGGAAATTCTGACTCTCCCTCTCTGGGTATTTTCCTTATACACAGCATTGCTCCTCTCTGTTCAGCCACTTCCTGTCACATCAGCAACAGGAGTTCATACTTTCTGTTTCTTTACCAGAGACTTAATTTGAACTGGGTGCTAAGTACCTCTTAGTTTTTCAATACAAAAGGATCTTTAAATTTCATTACTATGACATGGAATTACTTAAATGTAAATATGATTTAATCTTACAGAAATCTTTCCGAAGTATTTTGTCCCAAGCAAGGGAACAGTCTTATTTATTCAAGAGTGTTTTCTCAAAATAAATTACATTTCACATTTACATGAAACAGGGGGAGAAGTGTGAAGACAGAGCGGCAGTTTTGGAACTGAGAAGACCTATGTTCAAGTACTACCTCTGATCCATATTGGCTATGTGAGCCTGGGTATAGCACTTAACTTCTCAGTGATCTAGGCAGTTTTGTGAGAATTTAAATTGCAGATTTAATCTAAAGTCCAGAAAAGGTGTTGGCCTGCATTGTTAGAGGAAGTTTCTTCACAGAGTTCCCCATATCAGTGAAATCACAGCTCTATTTCCTAACTCTATAAGTAGTCAGAAATTTATATTATATGTGTATGATATTTATTATATTATGCATAAATATATGTTAAATTATACAAATATATTATATAAATATGCATATGTATATATATAAAAATATGTAGAGATAGAGTCATAAATGTGTATATGTACTTGTTCACACATATTTAGCTAGATTTCACACACAATTAACAGAGATTCTGTACAATCTAAGACTTACTTTCAAATAACTCTAAGTTTCTGCAACAACTTCTAACAAATTGTTTCTGACATTTTTAGTCTTTTTAAGAAACTTAACATCATTCTGAAGAGAGTTTCACTGTTTGAAAGACAAACAGATTTCTCATCTGGTCTGAGGGTGATACATGCATTGCCAGAGCTAGCTCAGTATTTGGGGGGTTCCGAAGGAAAGGGTGGGAGAAAAGAGGTATTAGACTGACTACCAAATTGAAGGTCTTCAGAGCCATTGTGCTGACCTCATTGTTGTATGCCTGTGAAACCTAGACAGTATACCAGCACCATGCCAGGAGATGGAGTCATTTCCATTTGAATTGTCATGGGAAGATTCTGAAGATCATCTGGCAGGATCAGTTACCAGACTCTGAAGTCCTTACTAGAACTAACCTACCAAGCATTCAAACTCTGCTTCAGAGACCACAACTCCAATGGGCCAGCCATGTTGTTGGAATGCAAAACTTATAATTGCCAAAAAGACTACTTTATGGAGAACTCACACAGGGCAAGCATTCACATGGTGGGAAGAAGTGATACAAGTAGCTCTCAAAGTCTCTCTCAGGAACTTTGGAGTCAATTGTGTGACACTGGAGACACTAGCACAGGACTGCCCAGCATGGAATGCCCACATCAGAGAAGGTGCTTTGCTTGTGAGCAAAGGAGAATTGAAACAGGTCAAAGGAAACACAGGTTGTACAAATTTAGAGTATCCACCCCAAATGTGCAAATGGACTATTTGTTTCCCACCTGCGGCAGAATATTCCAAGCTCATGTTGCTCTGATCAGCCAGAGTAGGACACATTGGAACTTGACTTTAGCATAGTGATACCATTTTGGTCCTCTTCAAGAACAAAGGACAAGGATGAACCAATGAACCAGTTTTTCATTATAATAGATAAGGTAATTTTGAGCTCAGAAATTGAAGTGACATGGCTGCTGTACCAAGAAGTAAATGAATGAACTACTTACTGTGAAATTCACACAAGTAGAGTTTCTCTTTCTCTCAGTCTGTCCATAATTTTGTATTTCTATATCTCTGTTTCTCTCTCTCACTCTCAATCCCTTGTGCCTTCTCTCTTTTTATTTCCTACCCTCTTTCACTATCAACGTTCATAAACATACTTTAGAAGGTGTAAATAATGGAAGTAGAGAATGTTTTCTCTTTAAAAAAAATAATGTTGGGGGTGGCTAGGTGGCACAGGGAATAGAACACGAACTCTGGAGTCAGGAGGACCTGAGTTCAAATCCAGCCTCAGACACTTAACACTTACTAGCAATATGACCTTGGGCAAGTCACTTGAACCCAATTGCCCCTCCCAAAAAATGATGTTGCCTTTAATTTGTTTTCTGCCACTTCCTCCTTGAAGTGCCTTTGCTTGCACATGTCTGCATCTGTGTGTGTGTGTGTGTGTGTGTGTGTGTGTGTGTGTGAGAGAGAGAGAGAGAGAGAGAGAGAGAGACAGAGACAGAGACAGAGACAGAAAGAGACAGAAACATAGAGATACATGTGAAGGAAATAAAAAAGCAGAGTTTTTTCCAGACATATTTTGGGAAAATTAAATAAATATGCTAATAAATGCAAAAAAAAAGGACAATCAGGTCAGTTGTAGAGTAAAATACCAGAGTGATGACTTTCAAACTATATACTACTATAGTTCACTTATATGTTACTATATAAGTGAAAGTATCAAATAACCATTAATATGAATATAATTTAATTTCTGAAAAGAAGGTAATACAATATTATTTCCTCCCAGGCTTGGGAATCTTGACACATATATTCAAATTCTTAGATTTTCTTTGGAGACAAAGGAAAGACAAACAAGACACAATTCAGTAACGCCATCTAAAAGAACTACTTTCAAAACACTTAGCAACTACTTAACATTATTAGGTCAGGGTAGTTTTTACTATATGGTTGATAACATTTATAATTCAGAATCAACCATAAAGTTTTGAAATTCACCTAAGCAGGGCTTCACTTTTTCTCTGTCTGTGTTTGTCTCTGTCATTGCCTTTCTCTGTCTCATGTTTCTGTATTTCTCTGTCTTTATCAATTTCTGAAATTAAAAGCATCAATTTTATTTCATAATTTCACTGAGTATTCTAACTCTAGAATGTTACAGTATTTTATGTCTCCTTATACACTTTCATCTCAATGGCAAATATATGTTCAAACTTATTGAGCATTTTCCTGTTCATTATTTGTGTGTATATTCAAGGAGGAGTGGTAGGATGTGACTTCTATCTACGCAATCCAAACCCTTAAGTGCAGACATTGCCTTTGAGAAGAAGTTCCCTCTTTTCTCATAGTTTTGATGAGCACCTTCTAAGAAATAAGGTGTAAGGGATGATGAACTATAGTTAGAAAATTAAGTTAGTGGAAAACATAGGGTCATCTGTAGTGAAGAAGTACTAGAATTGTAGTCTGATAAATCTGACAGTCAATTTGGGGAAAATGGACAGAGTTTATTCTCAAACTAATCCATGAAACTTGTCATCATAATTCTTCAACAAAGATTTGCCACTGTCTTAACCATATTTTTCTTCAAATGTAATAATTAGTAGTAAAAAGAATGGTTATGTAGGTGGTCTCATATTCATATGTATTGATGGGGCAAGACTGTTGTCTGTAGAAGTGTGGTATGAGATTACTACTTATCTTACCTTAAAATTGATCAGTAGAAGGGGGTTACAACTCACTTTATTTCTGGAATATCATAGGCCAGGAATCAAACCTATTAGTAAACCACATATCTTAATTGCTTAAATGTAGGTAGATGGTATAGTGAAACAATTGTTAGAATTGGAGACAAGAAGACCTGAGTTCAAAATTTGCCTGAAACACCAGCTTTGTAACCCTGGATGAGTTATTTAACTTTGCCCAGTGTCTGAGATAAATAAACCATTGTTGACTTGAATGGGCTTCATTCCTTCTTAGTCTCTATTTCCTCATCTAGAAAATAATGATAATAACATCACCTATATTTTAGGCCTGACTTGAATGTCAAATTAAATAATACATGTAAATCTCTTCAAAGAACTATATAAACTCTAGTTGTGCCTATGAATATTATTGTGAATATTACTATTATTACTCTGTACCTATACTATTTATATGTTTATGAAAAGTTGTTAAAGTGGTTAGATTCAGTTCAGTGTGGAAGAAAAAAATGAAATGGGAGAGGCCCAGATTATGCAGCATGCAGATGACTCCGTGTGTGGAGGCCCAGACAAGGCCTGGTCAACATGGCGGCAAGATGATCCACCAACCACAAGGGCCATTCCCAGGCCTATCACCACAGGGTGGGGATTGATAGAGCTGGGTAGGAGACAAAGGCAAGGCCCATGGCAGAGGCAGCAGCTATTCCTGTGACTACCAAAACACAGCCTGGAAATATAAAAAGCCTCTATCTGAACTTCCAGGGACCAGTATGGCAGAGTGAACTTCTGCAGCAACATTCCCCCACTTCTGATCCTGAAAGCACAGTGATTATTGCCCCAGAGAAAAATTTTAAACAGTAAAGGCTTATGAACCCTAGAGGAAGAGAGTGGCTGATGCCCTGCCTCAAAATAGGTAGAAAGCAGATTACAAAGACAAAGACTCTGGAATTCTATTACTGTGAGAGGGAGGAACCAAATTCAAAAGGAGATAGTATTGACTCCATACCCAAAGCTGAAGCCTTAACAGGGATTATGAATTGGTCTCAGACACAGAAAGCATTCTTAGATCAGCTCAAAAAGAACTTTAAAATCCAAATTAGAGAGGTAGAAGATAAAATCAATATTTTCTTTTAAAATCAAAATTGAAAAATTTGAAAAACATTACAATAAAGAAAACAGATCTTTAAAAAGAAAAATGAGTGAACTAAAAATGAAGTCCGAACATATGGAAAAGGAGCTTCAAAAACTTACTGAGGAAAATAATTCACTAAAAATTAGAATCAACCAAATTGAAGCTAATGACTCTATGAGGAACCAAGAATCAGTCAAGCAAAACATCAGGACAAAAATTAGAAAAAGAAGTAATATATATCAACAGAAAAATAACTGACCTGGAAAACAGATCCAGGAGAGATAATCTGAGAATTTTTGGTCTACCAGGAAATCATGATGAAAATATGTATCTGAACAACATCTTCCAAGAGCTCATCAAGGAAAATTGCCCTGGGATCTTAGAACCAGAGGGTAAAATAGAAATCGATAGAATCTACCAGAGAACTCCTGAAAGAGATCCCAAACTGAAAAGTCCACAAAATGCTGTGGCCAAATTCCAAAACTATCAGCTGCAGGGGAAAATACTACAAGCAGCCAGAAAGAAACAATTCAGATATCACAGAACCACAGTGAGGATTGCACAGGCTCTGGCAGCTTCAATGTTGAAAGATCAGAGGAATGGAATACGATTTTTTGCAAAGCAAAAGAGCTTGGGTTACAACCAAGGATCACCTATCCAGTGAAACTGAGCATAATCAACCAGGCAAGGAGATGGTAATTCAATGATGTAACAGAATTCCAGACCTTCTTGGTGAAAAAAAAAACCAGAGCTCAGTGGAAAATTCAACATCCAATTACAAGACTGAAGAGAAACATAGAAAGGTAAATAGGGAAAACACACCCCCCCACACACACAACTTGTTATTTAATAAGAGCAAACTGTTTACATCCTGATATGGGAAGCTGATACCTGTTCATAGCATGAATTCTATACCCACAGCAACAAATAGAGGGTGTGGGTATAAATTACACAAAATGATGATAAAAAACCTTATTAAGGGCTGCAAAGGGACTGCAATGGAAGAAGAGGAAATAATGAAGCAGAAAAGGGTAAATTATGCCACAAAGAGGCATAAAAACATTAAGATAGAGGGAAAGAAGGGAGAGAGATGAGCATTATATGAGCTTTTCCCTCATTGGTTCTGGTGCAAGGAGGGAATAACACAATCAGTTAAGTATAGGACTCTATTGAGAAGAGACATAAAACTTATCATAATAAAGGGAAAGTGGGGAGGGAGAGGAGCACTGCATGAGATCTATTCTCATCAATTTTGATTCAAGGGAAAAATAACATACAATATTAAGTATAAAATCTACCACATCCTACAGGCAATAGGAGGGGGAAGGGCCAAAAACAGGGGACAGGGTTGGTTAGAAGGGAGGAAAGAAGCAGTAAGTGGGAAGGGTAGGAAAAGAGATGGGGGGCCATATAAGAATGGAATACTTAGGGAGGCAGAGGCCAAAAGGAAAGCTCTTCAGGAGGGGGAGGGAGAAGGGGAGAAAAATAAAAGCATAAACAGGGGAGGGAAGAGGATGGAGGGAAAGATACAGATAGTAATCATAACTATGAATGTGAATGGGATGAACTCTCCTGTAAAAAGGAGGCAGATAGCAGAATGTATTAAAAACCATAATCCTACAATATGCTGTTTACAAGAAACACATCTGAAACAGGGGGATACACACACAGTAATGGTAAAAGGCTGGAGTAAAATATATCATATCTCAGCTAAAGAAAATAAAAGCAGGGGTAGTAATCCTTGTCTTAGACAAAGTAAAAGCAAAAATAGATCCACTTAAAAGAGATAAGGGAGGAAACTATCCTGCTAAAGGGCACCATGGAAAATGAAGCAATATCATTACTAAACATTTATGTACCAAGTAGTACAGCATCCAGATTCCTAAAGGAGAAGTTAGGGATGTTAGAGGAAGAAATAGATAGCAAAACTATACTAGTGGGGACTTCAAACTTCCCCTCTCTGAGCTTGATAAATATAGCCTCAAAATAACAAGAAAGAAGTTAGGGAGGTAAATAGAATCTTAGACAAGGTAGATGTGGTAAACCTCTGTAGAAAACTGAATGGGGATAAAAAGGAATATACCTTCTTCTCAGAATTATATGGCATATATACAAAAATTGACTGTATACTAGGGCATAAAACTCTCACCATTCAGAAAGGCAGAAATATTAAATGCATCCTTCTCAGATCATGATGCAGTAAAAATTATATGTAATAAAGGGCTATGGAAGGATAGATGAAAAAATAATTGGAAACTAAATAACACAATCCTAAAGAATGAGTAGGTCCCACAAGAAATTATAGAAACAATCAGTAATTTCATTCAGGAGAATGACAATAATGAGACAACATACCAAAATTTGTGGGATACAACAAAAGCAGTTCTTAGAGGAAGTTTTATATCCCTGAATGCATACATAAATAAAGTAGAGAAAATAGAGGTCAATAAATTGGGCATGCAACTGAAAAGACTAGAAAAAGAACAAATTAAAAATCCCCAATTAAATACTAAATTAGAAATAATGAAAACCAAAGGAGAGATAAATAAAATCAAATTTAAGAAACTATTGAATTTATAAATGAAACTAAGAGCTGGCAATATGAAAAAAAAAAACCAACAAAACTGATAGACCTTTAGTCAATATGATAAAAAAAAAAGAAAGAAGAAAATCAAATTATGAGTATCAAAAATGAAAAGGGTGAATCTACCTCTCACGAAGAGCAAATTAAGTAAAAAACTAGGAATTATTTTGCCCAATTGTATGCACATAAATCTGACAATCTTAGTGAAATGGATGAATATTTACCAAAATACAAGTTGCCCAGACTAACTGAAGTGGAAGTAAACTACTTAAACAACCCTATCTCAGAAAAATAAATTGAACAAGCCATCAATGAACTCCTTAGGAAAAAATCTCCCAGGTCAGATGGCTTTACTAGTGAATTCTACCAAACATTTAAAGAACAATTGGCTCTTTCCATCATCTTGCAATGGTGCCACCATGGTGCCCATGACAGATACTCTCAAAAGCATCGACAATGCAGAAAAGTGAGGAAAATGCCAAGTTCTCATTAGGCCATGCTCCAAAGTAATTGTTCAGTTCTTAACTGTGATGATGAAGCATGGTTACATTGGCGAATTTGAGATCATTGATGATCACAGAGCAGGAAAAATTGTTGTGAATCTCACAGGCCGATTAAACAAGTGTGGTGTAATCAGCCCCAGATTTGATGTTCAGTTGAAAGATCTGGAAAAGTGGCAGAATAATCTGTTGCCATCCCATCAGTTTGGGTTTATTGTGCTTACAACCTCAGCTGGCATCATGGACCATGAGGAAGCAAAACAAAAACACACAGGAGGAAAAATCCTGGGATTCTTTTTCTAGGGATGTAAAACATACATACAAATAAAATGTTTCAATGGACAAAGAAAAAAGGAGCAATTGATTCCAATACTTTGTGAAATGGATGAATATTTACAAAAAATACAAGTTGCCCAGACTAACTGAAGCGGAAGTAAACTACCTAAATAACCCCATCTCAGAAAAAGAAATTGAACAAGCCATCAATGAACTCCTTAGAAAAAAATCTCCCAGGCCAGATGGCTTTACTAGTGAATTCTACCAAACATTTAAATAACAATTGACTCCAATACTTTACAACTATTCTGGAAAATTGCAGAAGAAGGAGTCCTACCAAATTCTTTTTTATAACACAAATATGGCACTGTTACCTAAATCAGGAAGAGACAAAACAGAGAAAGAAAATTACAGACCAGTTTCCTTTAGGAATATAGATGCATAAATTCTAAATAAAATATTATTTAAAAGGTTACAGCAAATAATCAAGAGAATAATACACTTTGTCTGGTAGGATTCATTCCAGGAATGCAAGGGTGGTTCAATATTAGGAAAACTATCAGTGTAATTGGTCATATCAACAACAAAACTAGCAGAAACCATATGATTATTTCAATAGATGCAGAAAAGGCTTTTTACAAAATACAACACCAATTCTTATTAAAAACACTAGAAAGTATAGGAATAAATGGAATCTTCCTTAAAATAATAAATAGCATCTATCTAAAACCATCAGCAAATATTATATGTAACAGGGATAAGCTAGAGCATTTCCAAAAAGATCAGGAATGAAACAAGGATGTCCACTATTACCCCTGTTATTGAATTTCATACTAGAAATGTTAGCAGTAGCAATAAGAGAAGAAAAAGAAATTGGAGGAATCAAATTTGACAAAGAAGAGACTAAGCTATCACTCTTTGCAGATGATATGATGATATACTTAGAGAATCCTAGAGAATCAAGTAAAAAAAAAAACCACTGGAGATAATAAACAAATTTGGCAAAGTTACAGGATATAAAATAAACCCATATAAATCCTCAGCATTCCTATATATATTTAATGAAATACAATAGCAAGAGATAGAAATTCCATTTAAAGTTACTGTAGACATTATAAAATATTTGAGAATCTACCTGCCAAAACAAACTGAGGACTCATATGAACAAAATTACAAAACATTTTTCACACAAATATAGTCATATATAACTAATTGGAAAAACATCAATTGCTCATGGCCAGGTCATGCTATAGCTCACATGAAAAGCTAGTATTTTAATAATTATTATTTGTATTTATTAATAATATTTGTTTGCTTATCAATTTTATAATTGTTAATTACATTAATGATTATTTAATAATTGAGATTAAAATACATGGGGGCAGCTGGGTGGTGGAACGGCTAGAGCACTGGTCCTGGAGTTGGGAGGACCTGAGTTCACATCCTGCCTCTGACACTTACTGGCTGTGTGGCCCTGGGCAGGTCACTTGATCCCAATTGCATTAAAAAAAAAACAGACCACATACATACATATGATCTCATTTAAGACTTATAACAACCATGCAAGGTAGGTACCACAGAGCTATTATAATTTTCATTTTCCATATTAAGAAACTAAAGCTCAGAGAGGGGATGTGAATTGTCCATGGCCAAAGAGCCAGTAAGTATCAATGGAAGGGGGGGGGGCAGAGCCAAGATGGCAGCATACCAGCAGCAACATATTGCAGCTCTCACATAGCCACCCCCAAATACCCATAAAATATGACTCTAAACTAATCCTAGAACTCAAAAATGCACGCAAATATACCTTCCACTAAAGTCAGCTCGGCTACGAGGAACCATATCAGCACAGTGAACCGAAACCAACCTGGCCTGAAGCCGTGGCTGTGCCCTGGGGGCTGCTGGATGGGAGGAGCAGAGGAGCCTCCCTGGTGAGTGGATTAGCAGCAGCTGTGAGCAGTGTTCAGAACTAGGTCAGTGGACCTTGCAAAATTGGGGGAGAAAAGCGTCTGGCTAAAATGCCTCAAAGGTGGGAAAGTGAAAGGCAGAGGTTTTGCACCCACCTCTGCATTGCAGCTTCCATGCCCGCAGCCTGCAGACAGCCGGGGGACTAAGCAATTGTTCAGAGGCTGAGTGCTCTCATGTTGAGCAGCCTGGATCTGGATCGTGGTCTTGGGTTTTCGGTTCTGGAGTCTTCATTAACCAGTGAGCTGGAAGTAAGTAGGAAGGGACCCAGCACCTCCCTGACAGCTACGGCAGCCAGGAGGACCCCAGCAATTTGGAACAGAGCTTTCCCTTCTGGAAGCAGAGCCCCATAGAGATTAAAAAAAAAATCACGGACTGACCAACCATGAGTAAGAATAAGCATAAGAAGTATGTAAGAACATGTAAGAACAAAGTAAGAACAGCACCCAAATCCTAGATTCCTTCTTTGGGGAAAAGAAGGATCATGGTAAAGAGAGAGGAGGAGAGTGTAGCCAGAGCACCCCCACCAGGGGCCTCCAATAAACATGAAGAACGCCTTAAAGCTAGAGATGAGCTGAAGAAGGATTTTCAAAACCAATTAAGAGAAGTGAAAGAAAAATTGGGAAGAGAAATAAGAATGTTGCAAGAAAATCATGAAAAGGGAGTCAGTAATATGACTGAAGAAATCAACACCCTAAAAAATAGATTAAATCAAATGACAAAAGAGGCCCAAAAAGCCAATGAGGAGAAGAATGCCTTCAAAAGTCGCCTTTGCC
>CM053583.1:384532793-384561295 GCA_028627135.1 Pseudochirops cupreus
TGCTTATATACACACCTCAGCCAATCCCCTTCTTCCACATCAACAGGGGAGTTCATGCCTTCTCAACAGTGGGACAGGGTTTGCCCCTTCCACACTTAGCACTTAGTAGTAAGTGCTAAGTATCCTGCTAAACAGATTACTATTACAGAAGGCACAAAGACAACTGCTGTGGCTTTGTAAGTATTCAGAGAAAATGCTTGGAGAGTGATTGAAAGGTTATGGGTTTCTCTGTTGGTGACATTTTCTAACTCTCCCTATGAATCTTGTGTTTACAAGAAAAGGTTGTGACCATTGTTTGGAGAAAAGTTTTGTACCAACCATTTTAAACCTGAGTCCACTCCCCTCAGAAGACAGTAGTGTATTCCTTGATTTAAAAAGAAAAAAAAAAAACGCTTTCTCAGTAATATTCCGTAGTGTGTTTTGGTTGACATCAACTGGCTTGATATTGAGGACATGTAAATCACTTGATAATCAGTGGGGAACATACCAGATGAGTGACAGAGTTAGAAACATCAAAATAACTCAAGGTTACCTCCAATGTAAGAGTCCTAAACTGTCCTCTGGGAATCCAGTGCAATAGTAGGAGTGAGGTTGTAGAGTGTCCCAATAAGATGTGTTAAAATAGCATAGTTTGATTACTATGCAGAATGTGTAGAGGGGAGGAATATATGATGAAGTAAAATATAATACAAGTACCAGATTTGGAGGATATTAAAAGCAAGGAAAAGGAATTTGGTTTTTACTCACTAACCAACAGAGAGACACCAAAAATTTCTGAGCAAAAGAGTGACAATTTTCACCAAACAGATTAAACCATGTCTTTCACAAGAGTGCAAACTTTTCTCAGGATAACAACTAAACAAGACACGTAAAGTAGAGGGGAAAAACATTTAATGAAGTCAGTCTTTTTTTCAAAAGAAAAAGCACACACACACCCTTATGGCTTTTGGAATGAGTCAGAGTTGATCTGTTTCCTTATTTTTGTGTCAGCATACAAACATTTCATGTGTTTTTTACCATGGGCTATAAAACACTCTCCACCTGAACCTCTGGATACTACAAACCAATCAATAATAAAGTGCTTTGAGTCAGAGAGTTCATGCAGAGAATCAGCATGGGCTCTTTAAGGAGAAGTGCTATTCAGGCATCAGCAATAGCCCTACACCATACTGTCAGAGCACAGAGATCAGTCTCAAAGTGCAGGAGAAATCACGTAATTCATATAGACAGAAGTCTCTGCCTTAATGGAAAAGGGACATCTTTAGTACTGAAACACAGAGGGAGGACTAAGATACAAGTATGAAGGGGTGGATGTAGGAGTTGGTTGGATGAGGGCTGAATTGTTGAAGTGATCACCTCTAACCTAAGAAATCTGACATTTGAACAGTAGCATGTTCATATCTCCAATATCCACCAATTTTTATTGGGGGTTAAATGAGAGAAGATTGTTCTTCACTTATTTAACTCATGTTCCTCTCCCTAATCACCCTACTTTTGGTAAATTTGGTGTATTCCCACTTATTTGTGGATGGATTATTCACTTGAGAAATTTCCTGTGGCAATCCCAGTTCCCCTCTCCTTTGATCCCCATTAGCTGTTCTCAAGTTAGTGAGAGTAGAACAGAACCAGGAAGAGACAGAATTGCTCAGGGGAACGAATGCTTTATTTAGAGGCAAAGATGTGACATTCAATGCCAGGTCCCAACATTTATTTCTGAATTAAATTTGGACAATAAATTTTTAGTTTGCATTTTCCCCTTGGTAAAATGAAGGAGTCAGACTATTAAAAAAAAAAAAGATTCCTTCAAGCTCTAAATCTGTCCTTCTATGACTCTATTTGGTGAGAATAGATTGGTTGAGACAGTTTCTTGAGAGAAGTAGATGATTGAATGAAGGTCTAAGTATATTGGTGAAGGAGCATTGTTGTTGCTCTAACTTTCTAAAGTCCAAATGAGTTGATCTACAGAATGTGAGCTTCTTGAGAACAAGCAATACTTTTTGTTTTTTTCTTTGTATTCCCAGCACTTAGACTGGTACCTTGTGTATAGGTGACTCTTAAATAATGATTTGTTTGCTTGGAATGAACCGTTCTTCTCGATATATTGAAATGTCTGTATTTATTGGAATTTTATTTATACTTAAATGGTCATGATTTTTTATGGTTGTCAAATTAATAATAAAATTGAGCTAGAAAAATCTATGTGGAAAGTGCACATTTTTTTTGACAGGGGAGTTATAAACTAGAAAATGGATTCTAATTGAACTCAACTTTTAAAACAATAAAGACAGAAAAACCCAAATTAATTAGTTTGGGTGAAAAGTAAAAAAAAAATTATTGATTATGCTTAATAGTCAAATAGAATCATTTCTGAAGCACCCAAGGTTTCCTCCATTATTTAACTTTATCTGGAAACTGAGGTTAGAAAAAATGTGAAATATAAAAACCCCACATATGAGAGATGCTAAAAGGACAAAGAGACGCCAGGAAGAATTTTAATTTAACAAATGTTTATTAAATTCCTCCTATGTACAATGTCTTTATTAGGCACAAAGAATAGCAGAGACTTCAAAAAGTTTATGATAAAATAGATATTATAGATAAAATAGAATACTATAGTATATACACAAAGGATGATACAGCAGGAATTAAAAGTAAAGTACAGAAGAGGAATATAAAGAATTATCATAGCTAGTGGTGGGGGGAGCTTCTAGTTGAAGCTACTAGGAATAAATGCTTAGAGAAACTAGACCAATTCAATTCACAATTTCTTAATGGTGGAAGGGATCATGGAGATCATTTTTAGATGAACCCTTCAAGATTAAGTGATTTGCCAAAGGATGTATGACTAGTAAGTGCCAGGATTTGAGCCATGATTTTATAATTTAGAGATGAGTATACTTAAAAATCTAACATCATATTAATTCAATTTAATAAATGTATATATGCCTATTCTATATAGTGTATTGCTTACAAGAGTTTTGTGATTAGGTATAGGAGGACCTTCCATGTATGGGGACAAATTTTAACATGGATACGTGAACAAGAACATGTGTACTGTGTTCTGAAATCAGTAAGTATAACACATTTGATATAAAGCTGTTTACTAGAGTCATTTATTGTTACCTATATATAAATAGTGAAATACTCTGATATCAATAGCCACATGAAAAACATGTTTTGACACATTAATTAATGATTAGAAAAAGTATAAAGTAAAACAATACTGAGCTTCTATCTTAAACCCATGTGATTGGAAAAGTTGATAACAAAGAGAAATAATCCCTTTTTTCTTGAGGGACTTTGGGAAAACATGTGCTATGAAGTTGTGAATTGTTCCAACCATTATCTAAAGCAAGTTGGAACTATGTCCCCAAAGTTACTAACCTGTTCATTACCTCAGACCTAGAAATACCACAAGAAGGCTTGTAGCCCAAAGAAACTGAAGAAACAGAATAAGGACCTATCTACCAAAAAAAAAAATGTAGAACTTTTTTCATAGAGGTAAAAAATTGGGAAATTAAAGTAGTGCTTTTCATTTGGGGAAATGTCTGAACAAATTATGATAAATTAATATAATGGAATGTTATCTGACCATAATAACTTACAAAAGGAAGAGTGAAACCTGAAATTTGTTTGATGTTATACAGAGTAAAATTAGCAGAAACAAGAGAATAATTAATACAATAATGGATGACATGATGAAAAATCAACCAACTTCAAAAGACTTAAGAACACTAATCAAGGCAATGGTCAACTATAATTCCAGAGGACTGGTGATGAAGAATGATACCTATGTCCTGAGAGAGGAATGAGGACTCAGGATACAGATGGACACATACATTTTTTTTTTAACATGGCCAATGTGGGGATTTGATTTGCATGTTTGTTATGAGGGTTTAGTTTGTGTTGTCTTTCTCAGTGGAAGGGCAGAGGGGGAGTAGAAAAGAAGAAATACTTGGTAGCTGAAAAATGTAATTATAAAAAAAGAAAAGTATGACATTCTCTAATTATTTAAATTAGGTACATGTTTTAAGTCAGATGCACAAGTTAGATGTTCTGAATAGGTCAGTCTTTGATCATAGAGTTCTGCAGGGAACTATAATTTCTACATTCTTCCCTTAGCACATAGCATTTAAAATATATTGTAATGGACTTTGAGAAATTGTGTGATGAAACAGAAGAGATAGCTTCACCATTTGTCCTATTAAAAGTCACCTGAGTTTTTTTAACACTACTTTTATAGATATTGGCAAAGAATATCTGGATAGGTGGCATGTACAGAAAACAGACACATTTTAACACAGATTTGGAATGCCAGATTCTCCACAAATTCTGCATTATGATGTTTCTGGCTTCTTGAAGGTTATACAGATGATTATGAGTTCTGGTCTGATCAGACATGCTCAAAATACTTTGACCCCAGCAACAAACCATGTCTGCTTTCTGAAAGCAAGGAAAGAGTGTACCACCAATGGACTGACCATCTTATGATGATTCCTTTGTTTGTGGTAACTCATGAAAGAAAAAGAAATAAAATATACCATGTTTTCCAGTGCTATGTTACTTATCCCTTCCATTTCTGCAGAGAATGTGGCAGAACATTATTAAAAAGGACTGAGAGTACGGAGAATCACAATGTTTAGATGTTTCTGAACAACTTGAGAGGGCATGGGAAAGAGTTGTAATGGATGAGCAATCATGACTCATCCATTGGAGTAAAATAAACATGTGAATGAGAAGAACAGGTCATCTACAACTTCAAGAAGTTCAGGCAGCTAGAGGACACATGGATTAAAGTAATCCTAGATATGTTAAGAGACTGAAGAAGATGAGAAAGGGGCACTAAAACTATATAGGTAAGCTATGAAAGAAACTATACCAGGTCAAAAATAAGCTCTAAGGGGCAAAAGGTATTGATAGATATTATAGTGATTACTCATAGGCTAGCCCTGTATTTTTTCAAGCTACTGATGTTGAAGAACTTCAGCCCATGGTCTTAATGGGGACTATGATCTTTGCAGAAATGATGAAGGCTGGTACAAATTGCTGTAGGACTGAAAACTACTTGGCAGAACTTCTGTAGAAGTTTAAAAAAGGAATAATGGTGTGTCAGTATTAACAAGCATTTAAAAATAAGCTACCACTGTTTTTCCCTTTAAAGAGAAAATAAATTACCCTTCTTTCCCTTTCTCCTTCCCCCAAAAAGCCCACCAAAATAAAGGTGGAGTTACTGTTTAGAAGAGATTCCATAGTTTGGATAATTTTCCATGAATATTTCATAAGTGAAAGCTATAAATAATTCTGTTGGAATTTGGAGATCAGAAAGTGACTACTTGGACGATGTAGGGCAAATGTGAATCTGTTTTCATTAGAAACATTTCAATTCCTGGCATTCGAGGCATGCAAAAACAGAAACAAATTTCTACCTTCTTTCTTTAAAAGCTGGTATTTATTGAGTGTACTTCTAAATTCACAAATATAAGACTCACCCTCACCATCACGGCCACCCTAGTCTTTAAAGAATTTTATTAAGTCATCACGAATATCTCAGATCACTCTGTACCTTAGGGGGAATGGAATGTTTTATTCATTCACTCTAATACTAGAACTGAATACATCAGTTTTTATTAAATACGGATGGTTGTTATGCTATTCAAACTTTCAGTTTTGTAAGGCTTCAAATGATTTAAAAAGCTTTCCAAATCACATTTGATTATATCTTAACTCTTCAGTACCCACATCAATATTAGATTTTTTTTTCATGCTATTTTAATTGGGTAAATGGGAAAGAAAATTATTTGAAAGGTTTTCCTCGGTAATGCCTTATATAACACATATGATTTAAATTGATGTCTTTACATTAATGGAATGAGTTTGATGTTGACTTTATTTTATGCCAAGTTTTTTAATTAGCTATTTCATTCTAAATTTCTCCCCAGAACTTTTGTGATATTGTCAAATGTACAGTTATAAAATGTAAAACCAAATAGTGATCCTTCAAAATCTGATACACACATATATATATTTTATATATACACACATATAATATATATACATATATATATATGTATGTATGTATATTCCCTAAAAATTATAAACTTTGATCTAGATGGTGCCATTCAAAGATTACTAGATGAGATCTAGGAAATCTAAGTCTTAGTGCTGCCTCTGTGACTTAATTAACTGAATGATCTTCTCTAGAGCTCTAAGAGCCTCAGTTTTCTCATCTATAAAATGAAGGGATTGGACTGGATAATTCTTATGGTCCCTTGTAGTTCTACTTTTCTACACTCTTATCATGGATATTCATAAAAAACAATGGCACATGGTTCAACACAAAAATAGTTCATCCAGGTGCATAATTTAATCTAAATAAAGTTAAAGAATATGTGATAGGTGTGAAATTGATGTTATATGATGTATCATAAAATCATAAGACTTTGTTTCAGCAATCTGACCTCAGTTGTGCCAAAAACATTGGCTTAAAAAGGGCAGGAGTACCTATATGTTAAATACATATGTGTGTACACATACATACATACATATATATATATGTATATATATGTATACATAGAGAAGAAAGGAAAGGAGGAAGGAAATAAAGAGAAAGAAAGAGAAGGAAAGAAAGGAAAAAAGAACAGAGGAAAGGAAGGAAGGGAGGAAAGGAAAAGAAGACACAGAAAGAAAGAAAACAGGGAAAAGAGGGAAGAAGAAAGAAAAGAAATTATTAAGGAAGGATGGGAGATAGGGAAAAAGAGAGGAAAGGATGAAGGAGACTCTTTCTTATATTTTGAATTGGCTCATATTTTTATCATCATCATCACTGATATACATTATAGAAACATAGTATTAATTACAAAAATAAATGCACCTAAAGTTAAATCCTAGATCAGTATCCTGTGCATCATTATTCAAATAAGAAACTCAAAAGAACACTTGTATTGCTTTTCTATACAAAACTATTCAGGGAATAAAGCTAGTATTTGTTAACCATTATTTATCTTTGCCTCAAGTTTGCTTTCCTTTAAGCAGAGTTTGGTTCAGAAAGTGCTTCCTCAGAAAGAACCTAGACATAGGTTCTAACTTGACCTTCATCACTGTCAAAGTGACCAGATGGGTAAGGGAAAAGATCAAGCCAGATGATATTTTATTGGCAGAAAAATTTCTACTTCATTAATGCTAGAACAAATGCATTTGTTCTAGAATGCACATTGAGTTGGAAAGCCATGTGTCTTTAAATACCTTCCCAATACTGAAAAGGGGGAAGCTCCTACCTCCAGTCTTCTCAGAAAGATTTCACCTCATAATCATTTCATAATATTGTACTTATATGACAACAGCTATGTATCCATTTGAGGGTTTTTTTCTAGCATAAGTGAGAAATACAAAGCATCTAGAAAGATCTTGTTCAATTAAGGATACTTTTTTTCAAATACTGACAGTATCAGTTACGTCCACACATTTTCCCACACTCTATTTGTTACAGGTGGTTTTGAAATTTAATAACTATATGGAAATTCTAGGTATTCAAAACCGTGAAAAATTACTATTGTGATGTCACTATCATCAATCTGAAAATTTCTGTTGACAGTCTATTATATGCATAGTATAATATTTTGCAATATGAGGAATAAAAGAGATAAAATATATCGTCCATTTTTACATTGGGGACAGAATGATCATGAGGTAGGAGAAAGAACATTGGATTTGGAATTTCAATACCTGAGTTCAGATCCTGACAATTTACTTACTGGATAAGGGGAAAGGTAATCCATTTATCAGCATTTAACTTGTTACTACTGTGTGCCAAGTACTGTGTTAAGTGCTTTTTATAAATATGATCTCATTTGATTTTCACAACAAACCTTCAGCAACAGGTGCTATTATTATCTCTATTTTATAGTTGAAGAAAACGAGGCAAACAGAAATTAAATTAGTTACCCAGTTTAACACATCTGCTAAGTGTCTGAGCTCAAATCTGAACTCGAGTCTTTCTGAATCAAGGTCTATTCTTCTATCCACTGTGCCACTAGCTGCCTATACCTGAAATTTACATAGCACGCTAAGCTTTATGAAGCACTTTCATTTCATTATTTTGCTTTTGTCTCACATCCTAAGTACTATTTTATTTCTATTATATAAATAGGGAAATTAAGGCTCCGAGAGGTTTAGTAATTCTTTCAATGTCACATAGCTAGTGACAGAAGTTCAAATTGAACTCAGTTTGTTGTCTCCATGTTCAGTGTTCTGTCCACTTGTACATGCTGTTAAGTTACTTAACCCAACTCTTCTCCCAATCTTATCTCCTTATTTGTACAATAAAAGCATTGGTGATCTCTAAGGGCCCTTCCAGTTTTAAGTCCTGTGACTCTCCTACAACATGGAATTTTAAATCTAGTTTGGGACAAAAAAAGAGAAACTATGAGGTTTCAAAGGATGACAGTTCTAGTTTCTCCCCTCAAGTGGGAAATGTAGTCAGCTTGTAGAAGTGATATTTCTTCAAAATACTTAAATATATTAATAGGTCAGCCTAGTTTTACTTCATGCTGAACCCCATGGCAAACTGGTAGATATTATTTCAAGGCTCCTGTGTTTTATTTCTTTTTAAAATTTACATGTCATTCAAACTAATTGTAGCAATATGGGCAATAGACAAGTGCATTATAAGTAATATATTGTTGGCACAGGATCAGTCACCCAGGGGAAATTCAGGATGAGCACTCTGATTATGCTTTTGGAGTAGAGTACTTGGCAGATTTCTTAGGTGCAGGTACTGCCTTTACAATACACTTGACCCTGTGGGATACAAACAGTAGGAAAGATATATTATCAGTATTCAGGCAAAGGAATAAAAGATGCATTTGTTGTTGTTCAAATATTCCTCACAGCATATTTTCTAAATTCTTCACTCACATTTGCTTAAATATGTTCAAAATAGAGCAAAAATATATAGATTTGTCATGACTTTCCCACACCATCCTTTATTTGAATTGTCACCAGCTTTTCCATATTGAATGTTATGTCTGTTTCTTTTATCCTGGTAATCTCATACTAACTATTCCATGTTATTCAACAGGAACCTCTTTAGTGACTTCTTTTAGTTTGTTTTGTGCCTAGAAGATATTTTTTTAGTTTATAACCTTGGTCAGCAACTCATAGCATTAACTTGTAATTAACAGGAAAGCTGACTAAAACAAGTCCTATTTTCTTACTTTCAATTGCCCATTGCCATAAAAAGTTTGAACTTTACCACTGAAAATATAAACTTTGTCTTCTTTTCCAAAGTGATGTGATCTTTCTTTACCTATCCAAAGAATAACAAATAAACTTTCTTTGTAGTTGTAAACATTTCCCACACCAATTCATTATTATTCAAAACTAAACAAAATTATAACAATGGAGTTTTATAACTCATCTTCTATCTTCATCCCTTTCTATATAATTACCCATTTCACACTAAATACTATTATCATTATTTTACCATTTCTTTTTTTTTAACACAAATATCATTGTGATGGTGGTACACAACTGTGCCTCATGGAAAATTACAGTTTCCAAAAAACGTAGTTGAGGATCACTCAAACAGCAATGGAAATTTACATGGTGGGTGTTGGCAAGCTAGCACACATTATAAGCAAGAAATATATGACCATAAAAAGAAGAAAAGGGCCAGTTTTTAAAGAATGATGGAACAACTAGCGGACAACATATAATTCTTGGCAGTCATTCAATAGCAAAATGTCTAGAGGAATGCATTGCAAATCAAGAAGTCCTATTACAGAATTGTGGGAGGCCAAGCTAGAAAGTTGTACAGGTTGGTGAGAAATGAATGGTCTCTGGCCAGAATCATTGGAGAATATCTTCAAATCATTGTGATCATAGATCCACTGCAGCAAGAAAGCATGGGATATTGTACCCTTAGTACTACTGTCCATATTTTTATGCCAAATATCATTCACCTCAGTCAACCTTTCTCATGTTTAATCATCACATATTTTGATAAAGATGTGAGAAAACATCATAATGTAATGATTAACTTACTGAGAGGGACGATGAATTCGAGATGCAGAAAAGAGAAGTGTTTATGGTCAATATGATAATTTGTTTTCCTTGTTGATGCATATCTGTTAGAAAGGGTGGAATTTATTTTTCCTTTCTTCCCTCTCTGGGGTTGAGAGGGGGGAGAGAGAAAAGAAATGCTTATTAATTTAAATAAATTAAAATTAAAAAATAAAAAAGTGTTAATGCACCTAGCTATATAAAGATATTTTGAATAGGACAGAGTCATTATTGTTGAATATAAAGGACCCACACAGCTTCTCATCTCCTCTATTATCAAAGTAAAAATCAAATCTCCATGTATGAACACTCAATCTCTTCCACATGTGCCTTTTTAAAAAGGAAGAATTTCTGAAATAGTGGTAAAAACTGTAAATGAAAGCTAATGCCATAAAGAAAAATATGTTGATAAAGTAAAATGATCCCTCTTTCTGTACTGAATGTGATTTTTAACGAGGGCTATTAAACAAGGTTATCTGCACCCCATATTTCTGCTGACACGTGCTTTAGGGAGTTCCACTGAAGTTGGTGTCTCACCAACATCAAAGGAAGATTTGCTAATATCCAGAAAGCCTTGCTTTCACTCTGATGAGGCTGCCCAGAATCACCTTCGTAGGAAACTAAGTCGCACAGATGACGAAGTGTAGGAGTCAGGAAGACCTGAGTTCAAATCCTGGGTCAGAAACTTAGCTATGTGATCCTTGTAAAGTTACTTACCCTTTCCTACACTCAGTTTCCTTATCACTGAAATAGGGAGGCTAATAAGTATTTACTTCAGATTGTGAGGATCAGATGACAGCACTTGCAAAGTACTTTATAAAGCCTAAAGTGCTATGTAGTTGATAGCTATTATATCTATCTATCTATCTATCTATCTATCTATCTATCTATCTATCTGTGTGTGTGTGTGTGTATACATACACACATATCTTTATATGGTGCTTATCATATGTCAAGCACTGTGTTATGATATATATGAAGGAAACTTCTCACCTTTTGCATTGATTTTGTCCTTTTTTGGTTTTGTATTTTTAAGTGGATATTTCTTATGTAATGAAATGGCATAAAATTACTATCCATGAAAAGTAACTTTTAAAAAAGCCCAGAAAACGTCTTACATTTATCTTTGATCTTTGCATGGCATTCTTTCAGGAGCAAATAATGTTTATGCCTTCCAGTGTATTAGCATCCACCTACTTCTATAGTCTGGGAGTTAGATTTGTATTTTTGTTATAGTTAATGTCTAAAAGTAGAGCTCCAAGTCTTCCCACTGAGCTTAAGTGATTGCAGACCTCTCACACTTTTAGGCACTGAGAGGAGGAATGCTGTCTCTCTTGCTCTGGAAATGCTAAACTGGCACTATAACCACAATCTAGGTTACAAGAAGAGTAACCCTGAACCCAGACTAGTTTTCCCATATATAGAATTGTCAGAAATGTCTCTACTTTTTGGTAGAGATTGCTGTTGTAGGCAGAATAAGATGGCACAGAAGGGAGAGGATTATATAGGACCTCTCCTATTTATCCCACCCCCAATTAAATGAGGTAGAATTTAGAATCTCAGAAATCAAAGTACTGATAGAGAATATCTTCATCTAGGAGATCCTTTTATCAGTGCAATCATAGGTCCATTCTCTGTCCTTTTCATGTTCATTGAGGATTGACCATATGCCAAACATTGTGCAAAGTCCCATCAGAGCAATCACAATCATAGAAAACATTGTTCCTTTCCATTAAGCACTTTACATTCCATTTGGGGACCCAGGAAGACAAGCATTGTGCACAGCCAAAAATAAAGCAATGACCCATACAATAAAAAAGTTAATCATCAAGACATTATAAAGGCCAATTTAAGTGTCATTGGAGTTCAAAGCAAGACCAACTCATAAGGTAAATATGGGCTTTATATAAAGTGAGTCCCCTTCATTAGAGGTTTTCAATTAAAGACTTTCTGACAATTTACTTGGTGTGTGATAGAAAGTATTTATTTAATTGCAAATTTAAATGAATTGATGTCCCCTTCAACTAAGAGTTTGTTATCAGGACATGAAATGATTGATTAGGAAAAGTATTTGTAGAAAAATAAATAAAAGCTTTGGACTGGTGTTTGATGCAGATGAGAGGGAGGGGAGCATGAGAAAACTTAGGAAGTCAAAATGAACACTCCCTATCTGAACTCACCCATTAGAATGTTTGCTCCTTGAGAAGAGAAATCTTTTGTTTGCTCATTTGCATGGTTTTCTTTTCTTTGAATTTCCTTTTATGTAGCACAATTGCTGGCCTATACTATGGATTTAAGAAATTGACTGATATCTACTCTACATATCACCTAAAAGATGCTGTAGCCTGTTATGGTTTACAAAGGATTTTCTATTCATTATCTCGGTTAGTGTTCTCACCACCCAATTAGGATGGTGGTACAAATACTCTTACACACTTTTAGAAGATCAGAAAACTAATTTTTAAAAATTTTATTCTTTATAATTTAAATATGCTGTAAGAAAAGAAAAAGAACCATATGAACTTAAATACTGAAACAAATACAAAATAAGAAATGGGAAAAAGACACATTCTGTTCACAGCAGACTGTAATGTATAGTATTCAAATATGCATGATAGAAAAATATATAGCAATAAATTTCCATTTTAAGAGAGCCTATGCAATAAATATTCCACATAGTGTTGAGAGCTATCCATCTTTTCTTTGCTCCTTGTAAGTTTTCTTTTATTCTCTGCTGTGAACTTTTTACCTTGTTCCTTTTTACCCCTCTCCCAAAGGGCTATAATTAAGCATGGATATATTTATATAGAGATATATACATATACATACATACATACACACATAAGCATATATATTCCCTAACAAATTCTGCTCCTAATCTTTGTTTTATGTTTGGGCATTTCTCTTATTTGTTATCTGCCCTGATTCCTCTACTTCACTTCTACCCACTACCTTGGCCTCCTATTACTTAACCTACCCTTTCCTCCAAGGAATTCTCCCTTATTCTCCCATTCCCATAAATCTAGACACCCTTCTATATCCCTTTTAACCTATACCCTCACCCTGCCCTCTGAAGATTCCTCCCTTATTCTCTCCCTCCTCCCTATCACCTTATTTTTTTTTCCTTTCCTAATTTAGGAGCTTTTTGAGCTCTTCTAGATCTATATTTATTGTTCCCTCTTGAATGCAATCCTGATGAAAGTAGGTTTCAGGAACTAACAGCCCTCCTCCCCTGCCTAATTCTCTGTGTTGGATCATCCTCCTGTACCTCATCTGTATAAGGTAATTACTCATTTAAATGTTCCTAAACAGTTAAAGTTTTAAAGTCATATCATACTCAGATCTACACTAATATTTCTTACAAACTACCCAATTACTAATAACAATCTTAGACATATATTTCTCTTGGCTTTTCTATTAATTTCAGGTGTATTCATTTTAACAAAGTCCTGAAAGTCTGACAATTGATTAAATGTCATTTTTTCTTCAGAATTATGCTTAGCTTTGCTGTTTATGATGTTTTTGGCTGGAACCCCAGTTCTTTTGCTCTTTGACATACTGTGTTAAAAGACATGTGATCTTTTAACTTTATCATTACTAGGCCTTGAGTGACTCAAATTGAGCACCACCTTATTTAATTTTTTTTTCTTATTGCTCATAATATTTTATCCTTGATCTGGGAGTTTCAGAATTTGACTATAACATTCCTGTGAGTTTTCCTCAGTGGATTTCTTTCAGGTGGAGATCAGTGGAATTTTTAAATTCTGCTTTCCCCTCTGGTTCTAATACTTTGGGACAATTTTCTTTAATTATTTCTTGTATTATTGTATCAAGATTACTTTTTGATCGTAGCTTTCAGGTAGTCTGATTATAATTAAATTTTCTTTTCTTGATCTGTTCTCCAGATCACTTATTTTTCTTATGTGATGGCTCACACTCTCTCCTATGTTATCATTCTTTATATATTTTTTTATTATTACTTGATTTCTTTTAACTCTACTGTCTTCCTTTGCCCAATTCTGATTTTCAATGAGTTCATTTTCTTTTCCTTAGGATTCTGTACCTACTTTTCTAGTTGGTTGACTTTCTTTTCATAATTTTCTTGTTTTCATTGGATTGTTCTTTTTTTTTTCTAGTTTTTCCTCAATCTCTCTCATTTGCTTTTGAAGGTCTTTTCAGGTTCTTCTATGAATTCTTTTTGTGCAAGTCATATTTGACATTGCTTTTTGGTGTATAGGAGGATTTATTTGCTTTACTATCCTCATCTGAAGATGAACCCCAGTTTTCTCTATTCCCATAGTAACTTTCTATGGTTAAATTCTTTTTCCTTTGCCTGTGTATTTAAAAAAAATGTAGAAGCTTAGTTTTTGTAATCACCACTAGCCCTAGCATATAGAAAATGGTGCCTCTGGCCTCTGATCTTGCTTCAGTTCCCCCCTCTGACCTGGAACTAAAACCAAAACCTTCAGCCTCCTGTAAGTGCCCAACAATCACTGTAGTATCCAGTAAAAAAACAAACAAGGTCACAAAGAGTTATATGACTGAAACAACTGAAAAACTTCTCTCTCTCTCTTTTTTTTTTTTTGGAGGGAGGAAGGTAGGGCAATTGGGGTTAGGTGACTTGCCCAGAGTCGCACAGCTAGTAAGTGTTAAGTGTCTGAGGCAGGATTTGAATTCACATCCTCCTGACTTCAGAGCCGATTCTCTATTCACTGTGCCACCCAGCTGCCCCATGAGCAATTTCTCTTATGGTGTTAAATGCTTCACAACTTTTCCCCAAACTACCTTCTCAGTATCATCATACATTACTTCTCAATTTATAGCGATTGAGCCACAACAGGCTGAACTTACCTTTTTGCCATTCCTTACTTATGACACTCCATATCCCCTTTCCATGCTTTTGCCATGACTTTTCCCCATGCCTGAATGCCTTCCTACTGGAACTCCATCTCTTAATCTTTTGCTTCTTTTACAACTCAACTGAAATGATAGCTCATACCTATAGCCTCTTGTCATTCCCTCCAGATGTTAGTATATATTCACTCCCTCCAAAACAAAACATAGCTTATTTTGTTTTTAATGTGTACATGCTTATAAACACATCTATCTTTCTCAGAATCCCTCTATATCTTTCTATCTATATGTCTGTCTGTGTATCTGGCTATCTCTGTTGTCTTTCCCCAAGCAGAGGTTAGACTATAAGCATTTTTTGTTTGCATTTTAACATAGTATTTCATTTTCCCAAATACACATAAAAATAATGTTTGACTTTCATTTTTTAGAAAATCTGAGTTCAAAATTTTCTTCTTCTCTCTCTTATCTCCTCATTCCCTAAAATGGTAAGCAATTTGATATATGCTATCTATGTTCAATTATGTAAACATATTTCCAATAATATAAATGTTTTGAAGGCAGAATTTTTTTTTTAATTTCTATCCTTGGCACACAGTATAGTGACTGCCAAATAGTAGGTGACTAAAAAATGTTTGGTGAATTTATTTTATTTTTATATTTTGCTTTTTTTTTGAGCACAGTTAAGTGACTTGCCCTAGGTCACATAGCTAGTAAGTGTTAAGTGTCTGAGGCCGAATTTGAACTCAGGTCCTCCTGACTCCAGGGCCTGTGCTCTATTCATTGTGCCAGCTAGCTGCCCCTGGTAAATTGATTTTAATACCACTCAGCCCTATAATTCTAACTTTTCTAATTTATCTTTAGTTATAACTATCTATATGCACCTTACCCCTTATATTATTGAATATTATTCTTGAGAGATGGCTCTGTGTGGGTAGATCTCTGTTTCCCTAAGGTCAAGCATAATGACACCAGCAAATGTTAAATTGAATTCAACTGAATAGCGTCAATACCATTTACCAATTTTTTTTTTGCTTCCTAATTAGGTGAGACAAGCTTTGTATACATACAAAACTAACATGATGACTAAACAACACATAATTAACACAGAGTTGGTTTCTATTGGAATTCAGAGAAAAAAGAACTGATTTGCCTAGAGAATTTTTTAGAAGGTGGATTATAATGGTGGTGAACTGAGCACTGGGACAGTGATATATTATCTAGGAAAAGTTAAAAAAAATTATCTTCTTTATCTGGAATTCTTAGAAGCTAAAGCTGATAACCTCAGATGAAAAAATTGTCTCCTCTCTTCTTCCTTTCTTCCACATTTTTATTTATTTATATTTTACTTTTTTTTTTGGAGGGCAGTTGGGGTTAAGTGACTTGCCCAAGGTCACATGGCTAGTGTGTGTGTGTGTGTGTGTGTGTGTGTTTCATTTGAACTCAGGTCCTCCTGACTCCAGGGTCAGTGTTCTCTTCACTGCACCACTTAGCTGCCCCTCTTCCACCTATTTAAACAGAACTTTCTTTTATGCCTCAAAAATAGAGTTCTCATAATAGGCAACATGTAATAAAAAACCAAATAGCACAGAGAACAGAATAAGGCTACTTAGTGACTAGATGCCAGGGTCATTTTCCTTGTCCATGCATAATAAATGTCCACAAAGCATGCCAATGGTTACTGAATTAGGATGTGAAAAGATCTGAGGGGAAACCTAATTTGGCTGCTCTTAACCTTTTTTTTTTTTGCTTGTGTTATTGCAATGCGCTAGCTGTAAACTGATGACATACTTTGTATACATCTATTACACACATTAGAAATGACTCTGAGGCGCTCTTCATTCAAGACAGTGTGATGACTCTTTACCCTCCTTTTCTGTTGTGTTGGTTATGTAATGTTTTCCTTTGAAACTGCTTTCATAAAGGGATCACAAGTCATACTGTGTTTGAAGGCTGGCTGTAGGCAACATTTCGAAGTAGGAGAAAATTGTCTCGAGTTCTAGTCTTCCTTTTCTCTCTGGTCCCCCTCCCTTTCATTGAGGAACTCAGTGGGACCCAATATCTTCATGTTCTTTGATTCATTTTCCAATGGTAGTCTGGGACCTACTCTTTCTTTCAACAAATTGTCTCTGCATTAGGCACATTCCTTTTTCATACTCGGTATCTCTCTTTCTTTTTCGGAATCTACAAGAAAATATCCATGTCAAAAAATTCCATCTACAATTAACTTAATTGATAAACAAAGTCTTGACTGTTATATCAAAAGGACAAAATCAGTCAAATGTCTCTGATCTAGAACCAAACATTCCTTATAAATTAAATCATCTTGGGGCAGTGTACAGAGCACTGAACTTGGATCATCAAAGAATCTTCTGGTATAAGTTTGAATCTGGGCTGTGTCAATTACTAGTAATATGATTGTGGGTATCATGTCCATCACTAAGCATGATCAGAGATGTGAATAAGAAATGATCAGACAATGTGGGTAGTTCAAGGAAGAACTATGAACTCTGTTTAATGATTCTTTGAACAAGGTTTTTAAAGATCCAAAAGACAAAGACTCAAGTACTCTTTTCCTAATCATATCCTGGAATTTTATTATTCAATATAATAGTCTGTTATACCCTGAAAGTAGCTTGGATAAGATAAGGCTTTGTCATCAAGGACCCAGGAAGTCATGGGGAAAGTCAGTTGACTCATATCAAGATGTGAAAGCAGGCTTCAAAGCCTGAGGCCAAAGCCACAATCTCAAAGACATCTGCATAGAAACTGACCTCCAAGAATCAAATACTTTGGCTTTCTACATGTGGGTAAAACATTTAACTTCTTTGGGCCTCAGTTTCCTCATTTGCAAAATGAAGAGTTTGGACTAAATGGCCTGTGAGATTACTTTGATCTCTAGATTTACAGTTCCATGATTCCAAGGAATGCTTGATCCTTTTTGGTTCACTGTTGTTCCAGGAAATTAGCTGCCTTAATCATCCCAGTAGGTGGGGCTGCCTCAGTTTGAGGAGCAATCTCTTGATGGGGTGTTGATTTACAATCCAGCTTCAGAAGGCGAGACACCAGCTATAATCCTCTCTGATGAGAAGTTACCAGAAACTGAGAATACCAAGATTATAGAACAACATTTCCAAAACACTGTCACTGAAACTCCTTCATCCTCAACAAGCAAGTCAAGTGAACAAGCAACTCAGAAGTACTATCTGTTTCCAATACTGTGCTAAAAGCTGATGATACAAAGGAGTTGGAGGATTATCATTTCCCTTAGAGGATTTCATATTCTAATTGGGGAGACAATACTTAATGATGTACAAACCAAATGTATACAGGTTGACTTGGAGATAATCAGCAAAGAAAAGCATTAGTATTAAGGGGAATGGAAAAGACTTCCCATGGAAGATGACTTTACTAAGATTTGAAGGAAGTGAGGGACACCAGGAGATTGAAATGAGGAGGGACAGAATTCCAGGCATGAGAATAGCAAGTGAAAATGCCTGGAGTCAGGGGATAGGGTACCATGTGTGAAGAAAGAATAGGAGGGAGAAGGAGACCAGCTATGTAGAGATTTGAATGTAAAATAAAGGAGCATATATCTGAACTGGAATGAGAAAGGTAACCATGGAGTTTATTAAATGAGAATTGGCAGAGGTAATTTTTAAAAGATCAATTTAGCATCTAAATGAAGGATGGGCTAGAGTGGGAAGAGACTTGTGGTAGGCAGATCAACCAGAAGATTATTACTATGATCCCAGCAGGTTGGTGGAAGTGTCAGGGAAGAAAAGAGGACATATATGAGAGATGTTATGTAGGATGAAATGACAGAACTTGGCAAATTGAATATGGAGTTGGGGGAGGGGGAGGAGAGAGTGAGGAGATTTGGACACCAATGTTTGCAAGCCTAAGCAATGGGGAGAATGCTGGTATTGATGATGACAGTAGGGAAGTTTGGAAGAGATAATAATTGAATCAATGAGTTCAATGTCAATGAGATAAAAAACCAAGATATTATAGGAGAAGAAAAGGACCCATAACTGAGTCTTGGTGTGACACTCATAGTGAGCATGCTTGGCCTGTATGAAGATATGAAGATCCAACAAAGGAGCCTGGCAAGAAGAGGGTAAACAGTTAGAAGAAGATCCTCCCAAACAAAGTCCCAAAGTCTGGATCCTGTGTTGTCCCCTTCCCCCAGATTCTAGTTAAATCTGGATTTTGTCAATGACTATGATCCCTATACTATGTCCCCAGATTCCTTGCAGCTTGTATCTTTTGCCCCTCTTCCCTTATAAGCTGTCTTCATGCCATTGAATATCACTAGTTGAGCTACATAGATTTCCTAGAACACACTAAATACTGGCCCATCTATTTACTCCTTAAAACCTCCTGGTTTGGATTAGATTAAGATTAAGGTCTTTTTCCTATTATATCCTGCCAAAGACAAGATAAACCTATATCAACGATTATGAACTCCATCAAAAAAGGGGAAAACCAATGGTTATTTGAGAACAAGGAACTATGGTCTCAGTTGGGAGGAAAGGAAGAGTAAACCAAAAAACTCTGTCCAGGTTTATCCTAGAACTCCTGTGGAATATATATCCAAGAGCCAAATTGTTCAGGAAGATAAAAAAAATAGAGCATTTTCTGAGCTTGGGGAATCTTTACAAGATTAAGAATCCAAAATACAAGAAGCTCCAGGTTGTTAACTTTTTTTTCCCATCTCTAACCAATTCCCAGCTTTAGTTTCCACATGATAATAGATTCCTTTTCCAGTTGATGTGAGAGCAATATAAGTCACAAGCACACCTACTTGCTTCTGGGTGCTACATTTCCAGCTCAAAAACTCCATCATTTTAATTTTATTTTCTCTTCAGGTGTTTTCTCCTCGATGAATATAATGCAGCTACCTTTTTGTTCTTGTTTTTTATGACTACTTGGTTACTTATGACACTTGTCTTATGCCTGAGCCATCCCTAATGTGGACCAAAAAAATATGAATCTTTGTAACCAATTGGCAGAGGATATTTGGGTCAATTGAATGAAAGTTGAAAGCATTTCCAGTAAGAGAATACACAGTGTTTTAAATAGAAAATGGACTGAACTCTTACAATTCTAGTGCTAGGGGCAGAATTTGATATTCAGCAAAGCATTCCAGGCTGCAATAGATTATATTCCATATATCGTAATAAGGCCTCACTCAGAATTTTATAGCACCCTTAGTTACTACCTCATTTATCTTTTGAGATTTTTTATGAGAACAATTTTCTTAGGCCAGCATACAAATGGATAAGAAAAAAAAATCTTCAAAGCATTTAAAAATATATCAGTTCTATTTTGATATTCTCTATGTTACCAGTCTTAGCACATTTCCTTGTCTTTAATTATTTACTCTTCTTCCCAACATCACACTTCAGAAATGCTACATAAATAATAACCACCATTACACATTTGATTAGATGCTCACTTTTCTTCAGTTTCTCCAAGTCCCCATTTTCTGTACTTTGGCTCTGAATAAAGGATATCTGCAGAATGAAGGAGTTAGGGAATTTCAGATTAGGAAAGAGGTTGGGGAAATCTGATCCAATTCATCCCCAAAGAACTCATTCTACAATTCCTCTGATGTGTAGTCTTTTAACCTTTTTCCCTCCTCACCTCTACCTCTGAGCTACTACGGCTTCCTTCATGTCCCAACACAGCTCCCCTCTCGTGCAAAGGCCTTTTCCTGCCCTTTTCCCCTGATGACTGGTGTTTTCCTCTGTGATTACATTCCATAGTCTCTGTATGAATCTTGTATTTAGCTGGTTAATTACATATTATCTTCCTCATCACATTATAGTGTTAACTCCTTGAAGTCAGTGGATACACATACCACACACACACACACACACACACACACACACACAGATATTTTCCCCTTTTTTCTATCCCAAGCACTTACCACAGTGCCACATAATAAATGCTTAAGTAAATGTTTATTAAGTGACTGACTACCAAAACCCCAAAGCCATCTGAATCCTCTTCTTCCAAGAAAGTGCATTGGAACATGGGGAACTTTATTTGTAAGTATTTTTCCTTACATCAAACCTCAATTTACCTCTTTCCAACTTCCATTCCCTCGCCTTAGTTTTGCCAATTGGGACAAGCCAAGCAACTCTAATCCTTCTCCGTGGTCACAGTCTTCTGACTTGTTTTCTAGGGTCATTTGAATTTTAAAATATTTACTGCTGCAGCCAAACTCCCTTGTGCCATTTCTGTCTGCAGTTAGCGGCCACATGCAATGTTTCTTCCAACATCCTCACTTTTCTCTGTAATCCATATGAACTTTGATACTTGCCCCTTGACCCTTGGCATCATTTTTCTCAATGCAGCTAGAATCTTTGCTTTTTTCTGGCTATTAAATCTCATTTAATGCCTTAAGTGTTTTGTGTTTTTTTTTTCCTTCTAAAACTTTTCTGTACAGTTCCATTGTGCACTTTATAGTGTAATTGTAGAATTAGTACTTCCAAACCCTAATACATTTTTCTCTACTTTCTTTATCACTTATTCAATAAGATGTTTCTCCAAATTGTAAGGCAAATCCTCTGCCAAAGACTTAGTCAGTGAAGACTTTAGAAAACTGAGTGGTTAGCCCATTAGTTCCAGAAGTACTTTGTTAACTTCAAGAGCTGGGTCATCATTTCTACCTCTGCAGAATTTTTCCCCTCTAAATCCTCAATTTCTTCTATTGTCAATTACCTCTTAGTGGGGAGCCCTCAAAGGGTGCTCCTGTGTGTTGTCTACCTCCCTTTCTCTTCTGAACAAATGTGAAACACACACTACCTTCATTTTTCAATTTACTTTTGATCCAGTATTAACTGTCCACCTGGTCTTTCAAAGCCCCAACTGATTGTTTTTTTTTTCCCCTGTGGTTTCTAGTTCTCTTCAGATAAAACATTTTTTTTCTTCTGTTTTGTGCTTTTTCCTCACCTGAGCCCACTTTGGGTAAGTAGCTTTCATTTATTTAGCAATGGCAGTGATCTCTGGAGTGGTCTCTATTTCTCCGATTCACTTTCCCCTTATTTTCCTTGAGGTGTCTTCTTCGTTTTCTGCATAAATTTGATTTTCAAATGTTCCTTATTCAGTTACCCTTATCCTTATCCATAATTCCTTGATGTCACTGCTATTTATTTTTAGAATTATTTCTCAGCTCTAAACATCCTGACAACTTAGTAGCATGTCATCTTTACATCCTTGGTATATCTCCCTTTTCATAAAAAGAAAAAAATCTACTTAGTCTCAAATTTGACTTTCTTAAGTTAATTTCCATCTTCTTAATCTCATTTTTAAATGGGCCAAATCTTTTACTTTTCAGTTGATCAATCATTTATCCTAAAATAGTATATTAATTCAGTTAATGCCCATTTTACAGATAGAACAAAAAAAAAAACCCACCAATGAGAGATAAGTGTTCTCTCCCATCTGGAGTTGGGAGTAGGAAGAAGCTGTTCCATTCATTCACTCTTATTCAAGTGGAATGTTTCTTTTCTCCCTCTCCTGTTTATAGAACAAATGCTCAGCATATCATTTTTATCACATAGCTGATAAAATGTAGCCCATTTCTTTGTGTATTCACTCATGTTTGTGAATGGCTATAAAGACACATCCTGCTTATATGTACGTGTTATTTCTTCAGTTTTATGGAATACTACAATTTCCAAACAATCAAAATTGAATGTGATGCCAAGGACAATATCATAGACAGAAATATGTGCTCTAGGGTATCAGCAAGGAGTAGTATAAAAAGTTATAACAATAATAACAACAGTATCATCAAGAACAGATGATATTTCAACAAACTTTTAAGTTCTGCAAACTCAAACTTTTTTACAGGTCAGTCTTTGAGGGTGATCAGGTGGTGGTGGAGTATTTTAGACATAGTCCTACAGCAGAAAGGAGGAAAGAGTGAGGATAACTCAATCTCTCCCTACTCTCCCAACCACCAACTTTATAATGTTGAAAAGTTCCTTGCAAAGTTGATTCCTGAAGGATTTAAGCAAAGCCCTTGTCATAAGGCAGGAACTCACTCAGGCATTCCTCAGATGAGAGATCAGTAAAATAGGCATTCAAGAAATATATATTTGGAAAAATAGGTGAACTGACCATCCAACCCTGTTAGCGATAACACATAGAGAGTCATAATCCTTCTTTAATAGTCATGAGATATTGAAATATCTAGTAAAAGGCTGTCAGCCCAATGGATGGAACCTCTATTTAAGATTTATGGAATGAAATGGATATGAAAAGCATGGATAGTTTGCTATTTGCATCATGGGAAGAGTACTCCCATCAGCAATCTCATAGATTGACTGAATTAGAAATATAATCAGTTTATATGATCATGATTTGTGCACAATTTTCTTTATTGAGGTTATTAGAATTGCCTGGTCATAGATATCTTAACCTGGAAATTATGACAAGTGATTAAAAAAAAATTCTCCACCTTATTAGAATGATGAAATGACTCATGTGAAGAGATTAGAATCTAACATATCTGGGACTGGATATGATATGAATATATGCAAATCCGTATAATTAATAAATGTCTTCACATTTTTCATTCATACAGGAAAGGTGTTTGTGAGGTCTCATGGGGGAAAACACGTTGATGTGAGTAAGAATAATTCATATTTATATAGTTCATTTGCAGATTACATTTTGCTAGTTGCATTAATCACCAGATCATTGCAGAATCCTATGGAAAAAATGTGTAACTACTCAAAAGAGTTTGTCAAGACCATTAACAAAGAGGAAGGAATACACATTTTCATACCCTATACTATCTTCAAGGAACTGCCAAGCATTTTACAAATATCATATTTAATCCTTATAGCAACCTTACAAAATAGATGCCTTTATTTTTCTAATTTTACAATTGTGGAGACTGAGGAAGGCAAAGGTTAAATGACTTGCCCAAAGTCATACAGCTACTAAGTTTTTGAAGAAAAAAATTGAACTCAGGTCTTTCTGATGACAGGCCTAGCACTCCACCCACTGTTCTACCTATAGTAGAAAATCCAAAATGGATGAAGAATGCCTATTGCCCAGATTATGACATGCAGGTGGACAACATATATATCTTGTACATAAGTGTGTGTGTGTGTGTGTATGTATATATATATATGTATGTATATATGTATATATATATATATGTATGTGTATATATATATATATATATATATATATATATATATATATATATGGGACAGCTTTTTTAAATGCCTCACATTTTCCATTGAACTGTGAGAAAGTATTTTATTACTTAGTAATATTATTCAAACCTTGCTTTATGTGGCTAGAAATTTTCTAACCTAAAAGATTATGATAGACAGCAGGCTAACCTCAGAGATGTTTCAAGGAAACCAGAAGGCTGTAAGAAATGATCAGATCCCATCCAGTACTTTTTGGGGATAAACCGAAGGCTTAAGTTTAGGGTTCCCAGAATTAGATTGAATGTCTATTCTTACTTGTTCCTACACAACCCTAAATGCCCTTCTGCCTATGGCCAATCAAGCAAATATCCTTATACCCATATATGAGTTCTTTAAAATTCAACCTCACAAAGACTCAAGGAGTGAGCCATATCATTTTCCAGTTTTCTCCTTTACAAATGACAGTAAAGTTTTTTTTCTATTATTTTTTCAAATTTTGGTGCTTGTTGTCTAATAATAGAAATCAACACTCTACTGCTATTGTCACCTGTATATGAGACATGGAACCTAAGAGTTTCCTAAGAATCAACAAAATTAATATCATGCAGAAGCAATGAAGAGGATTATGGGAGATGTGAGTAAGAAGTAATATATAACTAATGAAGACCTTCAAAGGCAATGAGGAGTAAAAGAGGTCATCAAGGAATTACCTGATAGGAAGAGAAGGCAAGTTGATCAAAATGACAGGTGGACAAAAGGAGTTTTCCCCTTGCACCTGTGCAATGTCAGGGGGAAAAAAAAATGAAGACCTCATTATATTTGAGAGATGTCCTGTAGTGAACATATAGGACGTATAGGTCATTGACCAGAGGTGCACAGATATTCAGGGTATGGATAATTTGCAATAAATTGGAGGGAATTTTAAAAATAGATTTGATCACAAATTTTCTTAATTATTTAAATTGCAAATATTTATGTAACATTTTATGGTGTAAAAATGCTTTAGTCACAACAACCCTGATCATCTCCTTAATATATGATCTAAGATTCTATGAGCTCTAGTGAATTTTCTGTATTTCCAGAACTAGTGAATTTCTGAGATCAGATTTTTAAAAAAAGATTTTTCATGCTGCCAAGTCAAGAATTTTTTCTTCTCTAGATGGAATGGAATGTATTTGAATGGAAATGTATAAATTGGGATCTTTTTAGCACAACAAAAAATTTACAAGAATATGCCCCTGTATAGGGAAATGGTAAAGAGGGTCAGAGAGGGCAAAATAGTTTAGATAAACTAGTATTAGAGTTAAGCAGGGCAGGTAAAAGAAGATACAATCAAAAAAATAATAAATTTCATTTCATTATAACAAATATTTATCAAGGGGCTATAGCATGGAAAGATTTATGCTAGGCAATTTCAATTAATAAAACTTGGTATTTGATGCTGAGATGATTGAACCAAGTGGAAAGTTTCTTGGATATGCTATCACTAGTTAACATCCTCTAGTGATCTGACTGTTCACATGAAAAATGAATATAATGCTCTTCTGTCTATTCTACAGTCATTCAAGTTCACTCCCAAGGCTTTCATGGTTAGGCTATTCATGGAGCAAAAGCTCAGTGAGTTTCTTTTAAGCTGGAAATTCTTTTAACACATACCTGGCAACAGGAGTCAATTTCCCTCCCCTCCCACCATTAGAACTAACCTAAATAAATTCAGAGTGGCTTGTCACTAGAAAGGTGTTACATAACAAAATTTTGGCTTATTCTGGCAAAAGATACAGGAAAATTCTTCGGTAAAGTATAAAGAGAATAACAATCTGCATCAGTGGAGTAGTCACCTGAAAAGTGAATCATAGATTTTTGTAGTAATAAATTTGGAACTAGCAAGAAATTTGAAGCTCATACAGTCTGACACCATACTTTACAGAAAAAGAAACTGAAACCCAAAGAGGTTAGATGGCTTTCCCAAGTGCATGAAGGCATTTAATTAATTTAATTAATGAATCAAGTATTCTTTTATTATATCATTTTGTTTCCAAGTCTGGCATGGCCAAAACTTTTGAAACAACTTGATACAAAATTTGATAACTTACACAACCTGGGAACAAGTCTTAATTTTCCCCAATGATTAAAATTTCTGAACTTCTGTATCTTAGGAATGAATGGTATTGACAGAGCATTTGAGGGCAGAATGCCCAGCTCACACACATGTTATTCCTGGCACTTATGACTGACATTAACAGTTAATCATTTCCAAAAGCCAAAGGCAGCCTGATAAAACATTTTTTAAACAAGAAATGTAGTTATAATGCAACTAAAATAGCCATAGGTTTCACCATGCTCCTTTTGTGTAATTAAAGGGGGAAAAAAAACCAATGAAATGATGAGCATAAGATTTGTGGAGAGTACTTGCTGATCTATGTTGTTGAGTGACAGGAAGGGTAATTGAAATCTACAAATTTAACTTCAAACACTTCATTTTAATCATCATTTTCTACCTACACCAAACTTTTTCTTTTATTTTTACCAGAGCTAAAGAAAAATTGAATTAACTCTTTGGAGTTTATTATCTGTCTCTCCCAGTAGGTACCTTCTGATACTGGTACTCATGAACAGAAAAAAAAAAAGGGTGGGACTCAAAATCAAGAGGAGAATAAATAGAAGCAAAGGCCCATATATCACACTTCACTTATTGTCTCCTGCATCCTTTGTTTTAATTATGTATGCATGTATGTATATATGTATGTATACATATGTAGCTTTGAATAGAGATGAATAAAATAATGCTTGCATTTACTGAAATGTTGATCTATTGTTCCTATGGTATGATACTCTTATATTTTCCACATTCCTTGTTTAGGTCTATAGAGAAGGCAATATATGAATCAGTGTCAACTAGTTACTCATGTGGGGGCAACAAGGTTCTAGTCACAAAATTCTCCAACTTCATGATTTCTTGAAGTTCAAGAAGAGAAAAATCTAAATATATAAATTCTCTTTTCATCCCACTGTTAGCAGATTGCCTACAAATATGTTCAATCTTAATTACTTTTCCTAAAGTGATTAATCTGATACTTGGGCAGCTAAGTGGCATAGCAGATAGAGTACTGGTTCTGGAGGCAGGAAGACCTGAGTTCAAATCTAACCTCAGAAACTTACTATCTGTGTGTGATCCTGGACAAGTTGTATAACCCTATTTGCCCTAATTTCCCCATCTGTAAAAATGAACTGAAGAAGAAAATGCCAAGCTACTACATTGTCTTTACCAAGATCAGCCCAAATGGGGTCATTAGGATTAGACATGACAAAAACAACTGAACAACAACAAAACAGAGGTGCCATAAAACTGCGAAAGGGATAGAGGAAAGAAACTACTGCAAAGGAGGAAGAATATCAAAGGAAATAATGAAAAGAAATGCTAGGGAAGGTGGCCTAGCTGTACCAGATTTTGATCTCTATTATAAAGCAGCAGTCATCAAAACTGCTTGGTATTGGCTAAGGAATAGAGTAGTAGATCAATGAAACAGATGGCGTACAAAAGACTCAGTAGCCAACAATTATAGTAATATACTGTTTGATAAGCCCAAAGACCCCAGTTTTGGGGATAAGAACTCACTATTTGACAAAAACTGCTGGGAAAATTGGAATACAGTATGGCAGAAACTGGGCATAGACCATCATCTAACACTGTACACCAAAGTCACGTATAAATGGGTGCATGATCTAGGTATAAAGACTGATACCATAAGTAATCTGGGGAAGCAAGGAGTAGTATACCTGTCAGATTTAAGGAGTAGGGAAGACTTTATGACCAAAGGAGAGTTGGAGAACAGTATAAAATACAAAATGGATAATCTTGATTACATTAAATTGAAAAGTTTCTGTACAAACAAAGCCAATGTAATCAAAATTAAAAGGGAAGGGGGGGGCAGAGCCAAGATGGCGGCATAGCAGCAGCAACACATCGCAGCTCTCACATAGCCACCCCAAAATACCCATAAAATAGGACTCTAAACCAATCCTGGAACTCCAAAACGCACACAAAGATACTTCCCACTAAAGACAGCTCGGCTACGAGGAACCATATCAGCACTGCCAACCGAAACCAGCCTGACCTGAAGCCGTGGCTGTGCCCCGGGAGCGGCTGGACGGGAGGAGCTGAGAAGCTTCAGGTGAGCGGATTAGCGGCATCTGTGAATGGGATTTGTGAAAGGGGGAGATAAGCAGTCCAGCCAGAAGGCCTCCAGAGCAGAAAAGCAAAAGGCAGAGGTTTTGCACCCTCCTCGGCTTTGCAGCTTCCCGCCCACGGCCTGCAGGCAGCAGGGGGACTGAGCGATTTTTCTCGGCCAGCTCTCGCGTTGAGTGGCCTGGATCCAGATCGCCATCTTGGGCCTCCGTCTTGGAGTC
>CM053583.1:384561795-384586403 GCA_028627135.1 Pseudochirops cupreus
GGGGGAAAGACAGGGAGAAAATATGTAACTCAAAATCTTGTGGAAATGAATGATGCAAACTATAATAAAATTTTAAAAAAAAGAAAATAAAAAGAACTTATCTTGTATGAGTTCTCTATAATGTAGTCTTTTAGGCCAGCCTACTTTTGTTATTTGAACAATTTGGCCAGCCCATTGAAATTGCTCTCTGCCGCAGAGTTTGAATGGTTGGCAGTTTAGTTTGAGAAAGGATCTCAGTGTCCAGTACCTTATCCTGCCTGGTTATCTTCAGAATCTTCCTAAGACAATTCAAACTGCAGGGATTCATTTTCCTGGTGTTACACATGGTGCTGGTATACTATCAAGGTTTCAGAGGCATACAACAATGTGGTCAGCATAATGGCTCTGTAGACCTTCAGTCTGGTAGTCAGTCTAACACCTCTTCTCCTCCCAACTTTCCTTTGGAGCTTCTCAAACATTGTGCTAGTTCTGACAATGTGTGCATCAACCTCGTTGTCAGTGTGTACATCCTTGGAAAGTATACTGCCAAGGTAGGTGAACTTATCCACAGTATTCAAAACTTTTCCATTTTCTTCAACTGATGTTTCCACATACACAAGGTGTGGGGCTGACTGGTGAAGCACCTGTGTTTACTCAGTGTTAATTGTTACAATCTTGTTCACTCCATTGGTGACTGAGAAAGTGTATTTTTCCTATTTTAAATTCCAGTAGGACAACTCTATCCCTAACTGAACCCTTATCGACAGTAATAGCCTATCAGAACTAATTCTTTGATGTTTAACAGTACCAACTATAATTTTCTCCCCTTCCCAATGATTCCTAATCCATGGCTATTATTCAAACCACTTTTTTCCTCCCTCACTGCCCACTTTCTTATTCCCAACTCTCTCAACCAACTTGGACAAAGGCCCACTCTAAAACTATATACCTCTTTTCTGTTTCCCTTTGTAATGCCTAGTTCACAGGTAACACAATAGACTTCATGTTAAAATGTTTCTTTTCTCATCTGCTCCATTTTTTTTCCCACTCACTTAAGCCTGGCTCCCTCATGATGATGCAGGTTTCCTGATCGTCCTTTTCATTGTTAGTTATACTTTCAATCTTATAATGAATCCTCATTTCCAGGCTCTTCTTAATACTGTCATTTGGCAATCCTCTTTCTTTTAGATTCATTCCATTCATATTTATTACAAATAAAGACTTTAATGCCAATGGTATATTGAGATGCAGAACATTCTCCTTCTTAGTTTAATGAGTTTAGTATGTGGATCACAGACTTTCTCTTTTCTCCAAATTCTTCTCTTTTTCCAGGGGAATTAAGCATACATTAACACTTTCTTGAATACTCTAGCCTTCTTATTCCTCCATGTCATCAATACTATACACATAGATGCTTATATCCATTATCTTCTCATCACCCACAAATATGTAACTTCCATGTTCATGAATTCTGTCTTTTCATTATCTGATCATAATCTATTGTCATTCCACATTGCTGTTGGCCTTGAAGCTCCAAAGCCTATTCTTCCTCCATAGCCAAGAATTCTAATCCATCTGTATCTCAGTTCTTTTTGGGTCATCACTCCCACACTAGTTACAATCCTCATACCTCATCTTAACAACTTGGTGAAACAGTTCAATTCTACACTGTCCTCTTCTCCAGGGCTTCTTATCTTTTTATTTTACTGGTTGTATTTCCTTGCCAAAACCAACCTTGGATTGTTCCCATCATCTGCTTCCATTGATCCTACTTATGAGCTGATTAAATTTGGAGACAATCAAGACTCTGTGCTAACTGGGTCTATCACAAAATTATGTTAAGGGATATATTGGCTATTAAGGAAAGACTAATATCTCTGGGTTTGGGCTGCCAAGTAATTTCAGTACCGCTTTTGACCTTTAGTGTTCAGCTGCTATGCAACTCTCACCTTTGGCTCTAAGAGGCTGCACTCTGTCCAGTGGTGACACTCTAGTAAAACCCTTTTGGCAAACAGGCTAAACCAGGTTGAGGGTAACCAATGAGCCTAAAAAACAATGGTGTGTTACGGGAATGTCTACTCCCATCATGCGAAGAATTCCCTAGCAGAAGAGACAGATGTGAACAATTTGTTCCAATAAGCTACGAAGATGATAGAAGCAAGTGATGTGGAGTGCTTAGAGCTTGATTAGATACAGGAGGCATAAATGTTGTCCACTGCATCCTGAGCCATTGCTGATAATCTTGCTTTTAGTTTTGCCCTGGACTTTGATAACCCCAGAAGAGAGAGTGAGGCAAATGAATGTTCAACTCTGCCTCACTTAAATCTAATTTATTGGATGAGTCAAAAGCTACTACCCATACCATTTTACCATTTTTACATGTCTCAAAGTCCTATGACAACACACAAGTGATGAAATAGCAGGTGTAGAAACACTGGTAGCTGTATCACAACCATGAATGCAAGTAGCCTAGGCCACGGGGTTGTTTTCTCACTGGGCCAAAGTAGCAGTGGGATTCAATAGCCCCTTGGGTATTGGAGCAGCTTTTTTTTTAAGACTGTACTGCTCAGCTCCTAGGATGAGGAAGAAGCAAGAAAAGGTACCCTAAAAATCATTTGCTTCATCTAACCTAACCCAGTTTATCGTGGCAGGTAGGATGCTACCCTGTGGTCAAAACATAAAAAAAATGTACTAAAACTTTTGTGAAGATGATTCCACTAACCATTGGTACATAGAAGGTACACACAATTATATACAACCCGAAAGTGTTTGTGTAAGTAGTTTTAGTAGACCTAACAGATGAACTTCTGTTATGAGAGAATTCAGCAGTTATTATACTCAAATAGCAGTCCTGAGTGAAACAAGATTGGTCAAAGGAGGATAATTTACTGAAGCTGGAGTTGGATACACATTGTATGCAATGGGAGCAGTGATGAGGGGCACTATCAAGCTTGTGCAGGTTTTGTGATCAAAACTAATATAGTTAACAAGCTTGCATGCCTCTCAAAAGGACTAAATGACAGGCTTATAATAATGTGATTTCCACTTGCAGGAAATGCCATATCTCTCTTATCAGTGTGTATGCTCTCACCATGGCAGACCCTTATGAGGTTAAAGAAAAAACATCATGGAGACCTAGAGATCCTGATCATCAGTGTTCCAAAAGAGGACAAGGTTATAATTTGGGGTGATTTTTATGCCAGAGTAGACACAGACTATCAGACATGGCAAGGAGTCTTTGAGAGGAATAGAGCAACAGCAATGGTCACTTGCTACTGAGGACTTGTGTGTCTCATGACTTTCTCTTCACCAACACTCTTTCATTTACCCAAATGCAATAAAACTCCCTCAAAGAAAACATTGGCACTTAGTAGACTATGCCATTATAAGGAGAAGAGAAAGCATATGAGAGTTACAAAGCTGATGGGTAGTGCAGAGTGCTAGATTTATCTCATGGGAAATGGGAAAAGCTGACCCAACATACAGTTGGCAGCAGTAAAAGCCAAAAAGTAATGGACAACTTTCAGAGATTTGGTGTACAGTACCATATTTACTCATCTGGAGCAGACAACTCACAAACATGAGGATTGGTTTGATGACAATGATATGGAAATTCTGAAGTCACTGAATGAAAAAAGAAGGACTCCATGGATTTTACCAGAGAAGAGTTCATCCATCTCTAAGAAGGCAACATTTAACTACATCAAAAATAAAGTGCAAGTGAAGCTAAGAGAGATGCAGAATTCTCAGACTCAGTAAGAAAGCAAATTAAATTTAGTTTAATGCTGACAGTAACAATCCAATGTGTTTTTACAATGCCCTGAAGGCTATTTGTGATACAAAGATCTATGATGCATCTCAATTACTTAGTACTAATAGAGCCACAATGTGTACTGACAAGGATATGATCCAGAGAGAGGGCTAAACACTTTCATAATTAATGTTCTTAACAGACTATCAACCAATAATAAAGTCATTGACCATATACCTCATGTTGAAGTCAGTCCCCTTTAGTTGAATTTCCAACTGAAGAAAAGGTTTTGAATGCAATTAATCTCTCCTGTGGTGAAGCACCTGGTGCTGATCCTATTCTAACTAATATTTACAAGACAGAGGGTCCACTGCTCATACAAAAGCTGACTGAAATCTTCCAGGCCATATGGAAAGAAGAGGTCATCCTCCAGGAGTTCAAGTGTGCCTCCATTTTCCAATCTCTTATAAAGGAAATGGAAATAAGTTGTACTGTGACAATCACAATGGGTTCTATTTCTTAGACATTGCTCTTCCCAGATTCCTCCTTAATTGGTTGATTCTTCACCTGGAAGATGATCATCTACCCAAGTATAGCTTCAGAAAGGGCTGAGAAATAGATAACATGGTGTTGCTGCCTGACAACTTCAGGAGAAATGCCAAGAGTAGAGATTTACATACAATCTTAATTGATCTGACTAAGATCTTTGATACTATCAATCATGAAGGCTTGTGGAAAATCATGGCAAAATTTATTTACCCAGAAAAGCTCATCATTATTGTACATCAGTTCCATGACAGTATGTTTGCATGGGTTCCAGAAAATGGACTATGCTCTCACATTTTCCCAGTCATCAGTGTGAACGAAGCCTTGCTTCACTGACTTGTGCTTGCTTCTGTGCTTTTCAGCATGATGTCTTCAACAATAATGTAGGATGTCTTCAACAAGGATGAAAAGAGTATCAATGCCACCTACTGCACCGATAGTAAATTATTTAATTTGAAAAGACTATGTCAAGGCTAAAGTGGAGGGAGAAATGGTGTGTAACTTTTTGTTTGCAGATGATTGTGCATTCAATGCTTCATCTAAGGCTGTGATGCAAGGACTAGTTTTTTTTTTCCTGTTTTTTGTATACCCAGAATTTTGTTGAGTGCCTGACACAGAGTAGACTCTTAATAAATGCTTTTTGTGTTGCTTTGACATTGGATCCCATTTGAAAGGGAAATGGAAAAATACTAATCATTAACAATTTCCCCTATTGGTTAACTTCTACTTATTTGCCAGAACAAAGGCATAGACTACAACTAACCAGCTGTTCCACTATAGATCTAACTATATATCTTGGTTTTCCAACTCATCTGTTTTGGATTATGATGTAAAGTTTGTTAATCTTTTCTGCAGGAGAGACTTGAAACTCAATTACTCCTGGGGTAAATCATTACTTCTCTGTTAGACCATTTTAGATAGTGGTGTATGGCATGATGCACACCAGCGTGTACCTAACAAAAGTTCCTTAGCCTAGTGTTTTACAGCTAATTGCCACATCATTTCTTATAGTGCAACAGCATTCTATTACAATTACCTACTACAACTTGTTCAGCCATTCCCCAAATTAATGGGTATCCCCTCAATTTCCAGTTCTTAGTCACAACAAAAAGAGCTGCTATAAGTAGTTTTGTATGATAGTTTTTTTTTTTCCTCTTGTGTTTTTTAACAATCTCTTTGGGAAACAAATCTTGTTGTGGCATTGCTAGATCAAAAGGAATGCACAATTTTATAGCCCTTTTGTTGTAGTTCCAAATTGCTTTCCAGAATGGTTGGATCAGTTCATAGCTCCACCAACAGTGCTCCAGTGTCCAAGTTTTCCTATATTCCCTTCTACATATATCATTTGCCTATTCCTTCATATGAGCCGATCTGATGGATGTGAGGTGGTATCTCATAACTGTTTTAATTTGAATTTCTTTAAATGATGGTGGCTTAGATAATTTTTTTTTCATAAACTATAGAGAGCTTTGCTTTCTTTGATGTCAGATCTGTTCTAAGTCTCCTTTGCTGGTTCTTTAGATCATACTGGCAATCTGTGGGTGTCCCACAAAGTTCTGCCTTAAGTCAAACTATTTTATTTTACTTGGTGATCTCAACTCCCATAGAAACAGCTATCATCTTTATGCAAATTATTCTCAGATCCATCTTTTCATTCCTGACATCTCTCTTGACCTCCAGTATAAACTTGAAGTAGAGGTATCATAGAAATCTTAAACTCAATATGTTCCATAATAAACTCATTACATTTCCGCCAAGATCCTCCCTTCTACTTAATTTCTTTTTTACTGTGGTCAGTACCAACATCTTACAAGTCACTTAGGCTGGTCACCTAGTTATCCTTGACTCTTCATTCTCTGTCTCTTTCTGTCTCTGTCTCTGTCTCTGTATCTCTCTCTCTCGCTCGCTCTCTCTCTCTCTCTCTCTCTCTCTCTCTCTCTCTCTCTCTGTCTCCCTCTTTCTGTCTCTCTCTGTCTCTCTCTTTGTTTCACATGCACACACACATTCAATCAGCTTTTTGTCATTTTGCCATTTCTACATTCATAATATCTCTCACACATTGCATCTTCTCTCTACTGCCACTGCCATCACCCTGGCACAGCTTTAATCATCTCATGCCTATACTATTGCATTAGCCTGCTGGATGGTCTCCCTACCTCAAGTCTCTACCAACCCCAGAACATCTCCCAATTATATATCAAACTGATCACTCTAAATTCCAAGTCTAACAATGTGACCCAGTATCAACCCCCATTTAATTAACCCCAAATGATTCTTTATGGTCTTTAGGACAAACTATAAAATTATTTGATATTTAAATATCTTCATACCCTGGATTTATCTTAAATTTTCATCTTTTTACACCTTATACCTCATCACATACTTTGATCCAGTGATTAGACTTGCATCCTTGCAAGTCTATTGAATTTCAACACTGTATCTCTCTACTCTGGTCATTTTTCCCTGCCTATTCCCTGTGGTTGGAACTCTCTCCCTCCTAACTTCACTAGATTCCTTGTACTCTCACCTAAAGTGACCATCTACGAAAAAGTGTTTTACGATCCTCTTTAACCTTAATGACTTCCATCTAGGATTATTTCTAATTTAGCCTATATATGTCATGTCTGTGTATCATCTTTGTTTCTAAGCCTTTCCCTCATTAAATTTTGATTTCTTTGAAAGCACATACCATATACAAATTTACATGTTTACACCAGTGTGTTCATATATACTTGCATACATATGCATGTGCATGCACGTGCATACATGCACATATTTATGTATGTAACTATACATTATATTGATCCAGGTGCCTGGCAAATATTAGTCACTTAATAAATGCTTGATGACTTGACTTTGGATTATTTTGAAGTTCTTTTTTCATTTAATGAACTTCTCATGAAGTTTTTCTGATGTGTAGCCTTTTTCTGGTCTCTAATGATTGGTCCCTTTCTTGAATATATAGCTGCCCTTCTTTCTACCTTAAGAAGCAAACACTGGAAGCTGCCTTTCTTCAATGTGTCCAAGTTGTCCTCTCTGAGCTCCATACTAGATACATGGATCATTAATGGTCCAGTCTTCCACATAACATTGTAAATAGTGAGTATGACATTCCTTCCAGGCTTACTACCCCCGTCTGTGTTTGGTGTAGAGTTTGTGGAGTGGGGAGATGGGATCCTGCCTCTTCAAGGTAACCCTGAAGCTTGATTACCAGCTACTTCAATTCCCTCTCAGATATATAGGAGGCCAGTAGTCTATTTCATTCAACTAATCCCAACACATTATTCCTGTGTAATGTCATTTGATTTCTGAAGATGGATAGAAACACTGATCCTCCCACAGTGAGTAAGCATTTATTTTCCCCTACTTTATAGCTTTGTTTGTGTCATTGGTTCAATAGTATTATCTAGGATTTGTTCAAACATCATCTGCATCTTAACTCATCTATAACTCAATCAAAAAAGTACTCTGACCTGAGAAAGTCATGATGTTATAAAATGTGTAGTCAATTAATTTTTTGGTGTTGAGGGTTGTCAGGCATCCATTTTGCACTACTCTGAGGCCCCCAGACAAGCTGTACTCTTCCTCCCCCATTTTTACATTATATTCTATATTTACACTGTGCAACCTTTCTATTATCTTTGTTCACTGAATTCTTTCATTTTTAGAAAAGTCCATCTCATCTGAGTCTTCTTCTATGAAGCCTGCACTGGATCCCCTTTGCAAAACTGATATTCCCATTCAGATTTCACATAACACTATGCTTTGCAGTTCTCTAATGAATTTATTATATAATTATCCACTTGCTGAGGGGTATGTGTTTTGTTTGTCCTTTCTCCTCCTTATAAATTATTGAATCATCTGCTTGGTAACAAACTAATTTTTAAACTAATATTTATTTTAAAAAAAAACCAATGTGCTTGTGTAATATTATTCTACTAGGTTGTATACCCCCTTAGTCTGAGGCTCTGTTTCCTCTAAAATTTATATCCATCACCACCCCAGAACAGTACTTTGTATACCATAAGCACCAAGAGATGTTAAGTGAATGAATAAATGAAAGGCCCAGAAATTTTGTAGAATATACTAAATAACTAATCATTTGGCTTCTGATTGATCACTGCAAATTCTGAATGCATTAGGTGCTTTATTTTATTATAATTCCATAAAGAAGTTATGTAGGGCACCTTCTTTCTTTTTAGTGTAGAAAGTCTCAGTTTGATCTTTGTAAAGCCAGCTTTGGGAAGTCAGAAGCAGCCATCAGGGAAATGAAAATCAGCTCAGAAATAGATAGATGCTTTGAAGTATTTTCCCTTTAAAAAAGGATTCTATAAACACAAACATCATAGAGATCTTTATCCTGTTTTAATCCCAGTTCTGTCTCTGTCTATTTTTTTTCAGTCCTACATAAGTCTTATTACCTATCTATGACTCAGTTTCCTCAAATGTGTAAAAATGAGAAGGTTTGACTAGATGATTTCAAAGATAACATTTTGCATCTCAAATTCAATGATTCTGGGATTCGATCTCTGTTATTCAATAAGGCCAGAGCAATGATGGGACACTTTGTCCATTAGGCTATTTAAGCATCAGAGTTTTGCAGGCTAAGCAACAACAAGATGTACTGGAAAAAAACTAGTTAAGAACTCCATTGCCCTTAGCAACCCCAATACAGTATAGATCAAACAAATAATTGTTTCTCTTCTGAGCTGAAAAACTTCAGCAAAAAGAAATATTCAAATATACAAACATTATTAAAAATGAGTACACATAAAGTTGCAAACTCCATTATTTCATTATCCCATATACTGAAAGATTCTAGAGGTCATTTCATCTAATCCTCTCATTTTACATTTAATAACAAAAAAAAAATAGCCCATAGTTGATAGACACTTTACTACAATCAACATTTTTCTATTGAGAAATTCCTTTTGTCATATTTCTACACTTAGTCCCATCCAAGGACTTTGCCATTTGCCCCATCAATATATGAACTATTTTACTTTCAGAATAGCAGTCTGCTATATGGAGGTAAGAATATCAAGTCCTAGGAATCAAAGTAAAAATGTTAAATTTACCCTCTCCTGGTATGACCAAATCTATAATGGGACCCTGCAATAGGCCAACTGTAGCCACTCCCCCTTCTACTACCCTAATTGAATTAGTTCAAGGAAATTTATAGTTTTGCCTCCAGTAAAGAGTACTGGATTTGTTTTCAGAAAATAAGACAGAAAGAATGTGACTGATAGATGATAGAATGCGAAAGACAAGATATTCTTTAAGAAAATTAAAGATATCAAGGGAAATTTTTGTGTAAAAGGTAGAGATTCAACAGAAGCAAAAGAGATGTGGCAAGAATACACAAGAGAACCATATAAAAATAGATCTTAATATCACCAATAAGCACAATGGTCTTCTTGCTGATCTAAAACCAGACATTCTGAAGAATACAGTCAAGTGGGCCTTAGGAACCACTGCTAACAATAAGACAGAGCAGGTGATGGAATGCCAGTGGAATGATTTAAAACATTAAAAGATGATGCTGTCAAAGTGCCAGCCAATATACCAACAACTTTAAAAAACTTAACCTTGGCTGCTGGATTGGAAAAGATAAATTTATGCCTAATCTTAAAGAAAGTCAGTGACATGGAGTATGTAAATTTCCCAACAATTTCACTAAGTTCATACCTCAACAAGGGTATGCTTAATATTCTGAAATCTAGGGTTCAGCAATATGTGAACTGAGAATCATCAGAAGAGCAGGCTGGTTTTGGAAGAGGCAGAGGAACTAGAGACCAAATTGCCAACATCTCTGGTGTGCAAAGACAGCAAGGGAGTTACAAAAACATATACTTGTGTTTCACTGACTGCATTACAGTCTTTGATCATGAGACTCAAAATAAAACATGGCAATTCTTCAAAGAGATGGGAGTTCCATATCACCTTACTAATATGGTTTAATATATAGGATTAATTGGTTTAATATTGGAAAAGGACTATGATAAGGCTGTATAAAGTCACTTTTTAAAGAATTTAACATATAGAGAGTGCGTCATGCAAAATGATAGGCTAGATGAATGGAAGCCTGAATTAAGGATGCTAGGAGAAATCTCAACAATCTCAGATATGCAGATGATAACATTCTGATGGCAGGAAATACAAAGAAGCCTCTTGATGAGGGTGAAAAAGGAGTGTACAAATTCTACCTTGAAGTTTAGCATCCCCAAAACTGAGATCTTATCAAGTGGTACCTTCATTTCCTGACAAATAGAGGGAGAAAAAATGGAAGCAGTGTCAAATTTTCCATTCTTGGGCTCAAAGATTACTGAAGATGGCAACTGCAGCAGTGAAATATAAAGATGCTTGCTCCCTTAGAAGAAAGCTATTCTAAGTCTGGACAACATACTAAAAAACAGAGACATCATCTTGCTGACAAAGGTCCATATATTCAAAGTTATGATTTTTCCAATAGTAATGTATAGCTGTTAGAGTTGGATTTTGAGGAAATCTGAGAACCACAGAATCAATGATTTTGAATTGTGGTGGTGGAAAAGGAGGTGGTAGAAAGGGATTTTGAGAGTGCCTTGGACAAAAAGGAGATCAAATTGTTCAATACCTAAATAAATTAATTCAAGCTATTCACTGAAAAGTTAAATAATGAAGTTGAAGCTTAAATAGTTTGACTACATAATGAGAAGGTGAGACTCATTGAAAAAGATCCTGATTTTGGGAAAGATTAAAGGGAAAAAGGGAAAAGGGAACAGCAAAGCATGAGACAAATAGTCTCAGTGAAACAAACAATGAACATGAACTTGGGCAGAGTCTGAGAGATAGTGGAGAACAGAAGGGCCTGGTGTGCTACGTATGGTCTATGAAAAGTTGAACATGAGTGAATGAGTGAAGAGCAATGACAGCTAGCTAGCTAGCTAAATAAGAGTATTTTTTTTGTCTGACATTCTTTTTTTTTAATTAATTTATTTATTTTCTTGTTTACATCATTTCCATGAGATTTTGAGTTACAAATTTTCTGCCCATCTTTCCCCTGCCCACCACCCCAAAACAGCCCTATCACACTGTATAACCCCTCCCTTAATCTGTTCTCTCCTATGTCCTCCCCCATGACCCCTCTGACTTTCGGGTAGGGCAAGATGGATCTCCCTATCCCAGTGTCCTTAAATCTTAATTCCCAGTTGCATGGAGTTGTCCCTTGCCTCTTCTATATGGGATGATTAACCCCATTCTGTCTCTCCCTGTCTCCTATCATTCTATGCCTCTCCCACCTCAGAATTTCACCTTTTAAAGTATCATCCCTTCCTATTCAATTGATCCTGTGCCTTCTATGTACACATATATACACATACTCAGATATGTATTCATATGTATATATACACCCTCCTCTATAGACATGTTTATATGTATACATGCATATACTTTTGTACTCCCTTCACCTATCCTCATACTGAGAAAAGTTACATAGGTTGCAATTATCATTTTTTTCATGTTGGCATGTAAATAGTTCAACATTGATAAGTTCATTATGATTTATTTTCCATGTTTACCTTCTCATACTTCTTGTATTTGAGTGTCAAATTTTCTTTTCAGTTCTGTTTTTTTGGCCAAGAGTTCTTGAAAGTCCTCCACCTCCCTGAATGACCATATTTTCCCCTAGAACATTATACTCAATTTTGCTGGGTAGGTGATTCTTGGTTTTAATCCTAGCTCCCTTTATCTCTAGAATATCATATTCTAGGCCCTTCTATTCCTTAATGTAGAAGCTGCTAGATCCTGGGTTATCCTAATTGTGTTTCCACGGTATTCAAATTGTTTCTTGTTGGCAGCTTGTAATATTTAATTTTTGATCTGGGAGCTCTGAAACCTGGCTGTAACATTCCTAGGAGTTTTCTTTTGGGGATCTTTTTCAAGAGGTGATCAATGAATTCTTTCAAGTTCTATTTTGCCTTCTGGTTATAAAATATCAGGACAATTTTTGCTTGAGAATTTCTTGAAGGATGATTTCTAGGTTCTTTTTTTGATCATGGCTTTCAGGTAGTCCAATAACTTTTAAATTGTCTTTCCTGGATCTATTTTCCATGTCAGTGCCTTTATTCAAGGAGATATTTCACATTGCAGTCTTTTTTTTTCAATTGTTTGGATCTGTTTAATAGTATCTTGATTTCTCATAAAGTCATTTGCTTCCCTTTGCTCCACTCTAATTCTGAAGGAGTTGCTCTCTTCAGAAAGTTTTTGAGATGCTTTTCCCATCTGGCAAATTTGACTTTTCAAGGCATTCTTCTCCTCATTGGCTTTTTGGGCCTCTTTTGCCATTTGAGTTAATCTATTTTTTAAGGTGTTATTTTCTTCAGTCAGGTTGTTGACTCTCATTTCATGATTTTCTTGCGTCATTCTCATTTCCCTTCCCAATTTTTCCTCTACTTCTTTTATTTGGTTTTCAAAATCCTTCTTAAGCTGCTCTATGGCTTGTAACCAGTATACCTTTTTCTTGAAAACTTTTGGTGTGGGAGCTCTGACTGTGTTGTCTTCTTCCCGTTTCCTGCTTTGATCTTTCTTGTCCCCAAAGAAGGAATCTAAAGTTGGATTGCTGTTTTTACTTTGCTACCTTTGCCTACTCATGTTGCCAGTCAATTACTTGACATTTTAGCTCTGTGAACCTCTGCTTCCAGAGGGGAAAGCTCTGTCCCAAATTGCTGGGGTTTTCACAGCTGCTGGAGCTATTAGGAGGCCACTGCAGCCCCCATCAGCTTTGGCTTACTGAAAACACACCCCAGGACCACCACCCAAGACTGTGATCTTGATCCAGGCAGCTTAAGGCAGGAACACTTACCCTCTGAATGATTGCTTGGCTCCTCTGCAATCTGCAGGCAGGAAGCTTCTGAAGCGGCCATGTGGAGGTGGCTGTAGGGCAACCACTTCTGCTACTTCCTTGCCATGGAGGCAGTTTGGCTAGACCCTCTTCCCCAAATTTAGCCAAGTTCCACTAACCTTTCACTTAGTCCTTATTTCTTATGGCATGATAATTCTGTAAATCACCACTGCTGCCGCTGATCCACTCTCCTGAAGGCTCTACCTTAGGCTTCTCCTGGTGGCCCCCAGGCCATGGTTTCAGGCTGCCTGGTTACGGCTTCCAGTGCTCTGTGGTGAGTCCTCTCTGTCCCGCCTGCCAAGCTGCCTTCAGTGGGACATGTGTTTTTACATAATTTTGGGAGTTCTTGAGCCCTAAAATTTGTTTAGAGTCATATTTTATGGGTATTTGAGGTGGCTATGTGGGAGCTACAGAGTTTTCCTGCTTCTATGCCACCATCTTGCCTCCACCTTCAATGACAGAAGTACTTATAGTATGACTATCATTATTAGTCAGACTGATGCTGAGTTATGGGCAATACAAATATGAGAAAACAAGCATTCCCCATCCTGTTGCAGCTTCTTTCTAATGAGGGGGGAAGAAACCATGTAAAAAGGAACTAATCAGTCGAGGTTTGGATGTCGACTCTTTCTATATAGATAAACCACTTGTGTAACATTGGATAAATTATATAATCTCTCTAGGTCTCAAATTCCTTCTCAATAAAATGATGGGAATGGAAAAGATGACTTTTGTGGCTCCTTTTAACATTAAATCTAATTATTCAAACCATGAGAATATATTCAATAGAAGCATTTGATGTAGGCAGGAAAAAGGTAACAGTCTCTGCTCTTCCTCTTTTCCCAACGCAAGAGGCTTATTTTGTTGGTGGTCACTGAGTAATTACGGTACTACAAACCAGGCCAAATTTCTGACACCATACCAACACACTCACAGGCTACAAATAACTACCAATTTCTCAAATATTACACTGTCTTCAAGAGCCTATATTCTTCCAGGTTCCCTTTTTTTTACCTGAATATGTTATCATTCTGTTCCATTGCTAGCCATGACAACACTCTTATCTCTCTGAAAAAGGGAGAGCAGGGAAATGAAACATACAGTATGATGGCTTTGAAGATAACTTCAAATCAAAAGTAAATGCTTCTAAACATCAGCACAACCATTATTCAAGGGGGTCATGAATTTCAGAGGTATATGATTATTTTAGTGTTGGAATGGATTTCATCTTTTAAAACTTCTTCTCAGAAAAAACAAACCAAACCAATCCTTTGTAACAAAGAAAAAAAACAAAAACTTCCCATAGCAAGCATAGTTTTAGCTGTGGGAGTCAGAAGGCCTCAATTTCAGCTCTGGTTCATACACTTGACCTTGACCTTGAACCAGTGCCAGTCTCTTTTATGAAATGAGAGGCTCTCAGCTCTAGGTCTAAAATGTTATTATTGCCTAATAATTATAAGCATGTTATCTAAGGAAATCTTGTGATCTCTTCCCTGATAGCTGTAAAACTCAGGGCATGGGAGGGAGCCATATCTTTTCCATGAATCTTATTTTCTTCATCTATGAAACACACAAAATAACAGCACATATTAACAATGTTCTTGTTAAGTTCCAGTGAGATAAGATATATAATATGCTTTACAAACTTTAACATATTATATACATTGAGCACCACATTTATCACCCAACTGAATTCAATCTGCAACTTCTCTAACTTCTTTGCCTGTACTTATTTTGACTTTTATTTTATTTCTCCACCATGCCCCCTGGACAGAGTATTTTCCTTACCTAGCAAGGCCTTTAATATATCTTACATGTACAGATAAAGATATACATATATGCATATATATGCAAAATATATGTTACATATTTATTATTTTAATATCAAATTGATTTTCCCTTTCTCTTCTATTCCATCTCTTCCTTCCATATCATCTAACCACATGGTCATATGTCATGAATACATAAAAAAATCCTCAACCTTTTCTTTACTTCAATGTTATCTTAGTGTTCTTTTCCCTTTCTTTGCTCAGTTCCTAGGAAGTCTAATAGCTATATATACACACACTCTATCTACTCCTCCATTCACTGTAAATTACATCCTGATCTCACCACTGCATTCAAATTACTTTCTCAAAGGTTATCAATGATATCTCAGTTACTAATCTGATTGTCTGTTATAAGACCTCATCCTTCTTTCTCTACTTTCCAACATTTTTGATGACCTTCCTTCTAGTGCTTTATTTCAATATATGTATTTTTAATTTTATTCTATGCATTTAAATTCATTATTCTGAGGAACGATGCATAAACTTCACCAGGCAACCAAAATGATGCATATTACACACACACACACACACACACACACACACACACACACACACATTTGTGTATGTGTGTGTGGGTATGTATGTGTGTGTGGGATAGATACAGAGAGAGAGTTAAGAATTCCCATTCTATAATTCTATATAGTATTTTACCATTTGAATTTCAAGATCTTGCTCTCTCCTCTTTCTTCTCCTGTCTTGCTGCTCTTTAATCCCTTTTGCTGTTTCATTATCTGTTTCTTCAATTTCATAAGCATCAGTGTCTCCAAAAGGGCCATATCCTAGTGTTCTCTTTCTGTCTTTCTCTGTCTGTGTCTCTGTGTCTCTGTCTCTGTCTCTGTGTCTCTGTGTCTGTCTGTCTATCTGTCTGTCTCTCTCTGTCCATGAGGTCCTTTCATCATTTTATCAACTGAGATTCATCATTCTTAGATTTATCTATTCATTTTAAAACTCTCACCTGAAGTCCGAGCCTGTGTCTCAAACTACCCATATTCTCACTGGACAGTGTCTCTAGGCTGTCAAATTCACTATGCTTAAAATTGAACTCCTGTTCTTCCCCCGCGCTAAACAGCCCAGCTTATTTGGCAAGCTTCCTTCCAGTCATCCAGGTTCAAAATGTTATATTGGATTATTATTCTTTGTTGCTTTTCCCTCCTTCTCACTCTACATTCAGTTGGTTACCAATTCTTGTTGATTATTTCTCCACAGAATCCCTCTCATTTGCCACTTGTCCCAGTGCATTGCTTCCATGGTAATTCAGGTCCTTATCTTTCACCTGAGCTATTGTAATAGCTTCTTAATGGGTCCTATCTTTTAATTCTTTCGTATATACCTCACATATCAGCCAAATACTCTTAAGGTATTAATCTCAAATTCTCACTACTCTGTTTTGAAAATAAATCAATAACTACCTTGTTCCTTATAGAATAAAATACGAAATCCTCCATTTTTCATTTAAGGCTGGCTCCAATTCAGCACCGATCTACCCCTTCAACTTTAAAAAACATTATCATTATTTCTCTTCATAAATGTTGCTGTTTTCTGAATGGATCATCTATCCCAGTAACCATGCAAGATATTCCCCCCATGCTGGTAATTCACTTTTTCTCAGTTTTTCAGAATTCTTACGTTCATTCATTGATGCCTTCTCCTCTGAAGCCTCCAACTATGATCTTTGTGTGGTGAAAATATTCTTAGTTTCTTCAGCTTCTCTTAGATGACTTTTCCTAAGTCTCTCTCTCTTGCCCTTATGGCTTTGAATCTTGCATTCATCTAAACCCAAACCATTATTTGTCTCCATTCAGTAATAAGAAAAATAATAGCATTTATATAGCACTTTAAATTTTAAAAAGCATTTTGCAAATATTGTCTCATTTGATCCTTACAATAACTCTATGAGCTAGAAGCCATTACTTTTGTCATTTTTCAGATAAGGAAACAGAGGCTTGTAGGAGCTTAAGTGACTTGCCCAGGTTACATAGCTACTCTGATGTGGGATTGAACTCAGTTCTTTCTGACTTGAAGTCCATCATTCTAGCCTCTTCATCTCTTAGTGTTACATAGACCACTTGGAACTTAAAAGACTTGCCCAGGATCACATATCTTCATTAGTAAGAGGAGAGAATTAAATACAGCCAGGCTTAGAAACCCACTTTCCTGCCATACACTAAGGCTAGAGGTAGGGACTATTCATTTTATTTTCTTTACTGTACAAATCGTAGTTGTTTATTGTTACTTATCCTCTATTGAATTCACCAAGTACCCCCTGGAAGTGACCTAAATGCTATATAGAAGTGTGGAGCTTCAGTCTCTCAGGACCATTAACTTTCCAGGAGAGATCCTCCTTAAAAAAAAAAAATTCAAGATCCTCCTAAAAAAAAATTAGAAAAGATCAAAAGTTATGTGGGTCACAGATATCTCTATAGATGATTTTCCAGAAAGAATGTGAAGTACTCTAGGCTTTTCTTAAGTAGATAACCTAATCTTGTCTATCCACTTAAATGTCAGTAGAGAAAAATAAACCTTGAGACTGTGTGTATTTTTAACAAATCTTCTGTTTAATAAAGTATAAGCAGTCAGTCTAAAAGCTTTTTTATGGGATCTGAAGTGGAAAATTGGCTTTCTTGTATGTCTTTCTCACTGTAAATTAAGGTCAGGAAATATCCCTGGTGATCATGTTAGCAGCACTACATTGAGATGAGATGACTTATTTTATAGACTGCAGCCTTTTAACTCCCAGTCAATAGCTCAAATCCAACAGTTTCATCTGGATAAGAAATGCCCCCTCCCTCTGACTTCTTTTTTTTAAAGCAAAAACAGAGTTGGTGACCACTATTTTGTGGGCTGAAACTAAAGAAAGGGCATATATATGATTGCTTTTCTTTTTCTGCCAACTATTGTTGTATCTTTCTCTTCCCTTCCTATTTATGGGGTGATTAAAAGAATATCACAAAGACTCCTTGACATAGTGGATAGTGGTAGTGAGAAGGACATAGGTTGATACTCTGTTTCTGAGACTTGGGATCATAAATTCAGAAAGGGACCTCCAAGGCCATCTACTTCAGCTAATAGATGCCCTCTAACATCATCTGCTTCCAGATGAAGAAACTGGTGCCATGACATATGAAATAGCTTGAAGGAAGTAAAATTCAGGATTTGAACATGGTTCCTTTGAGGCTAAATTCACTTCTTTTCCCACTGGGGCACACTCTCTGCCCTCAAATAAATTAATTAAACTCTCTGACCATCAGGCAGATCTCTCAGACTGTTCTGCTATGTTGTAAGGATGCTGGATTCTGCTTTAAAGGAGAGAGTATATATACACAAGTATAATCAGAGATTTTGAGTATTCATTGTGGTTGCATCTCTTAAAAATTGTTCTTAAAGTTTGGGGATTGATGTTATACCTGGAAAATCATGTGCTAAAGTTTTATCTGGGATAATGCTCTGGTTCTGATATGGTTAATTTATTTGTATTCTCAAAAACATTCTGGGGTCTGTAATTATAAAATAGATTTGTTACCTGTTAGTTTGTGAAGAATGGATAACTTTGGTGCATGATTTTAGCCATGGAATCATCTTTTTTTCTGTAGAAGTGATATGAAGCATAATTTCTATATTTCTTTGTAAAATCTGAAATGACAACTAAGTCAGGTTCCTTAAAGATGCATAAGATTCCAGATGTAGAGATTTTAGCAATCTCACAGCCCATCTATTCAAACTCCATCATTTTGGAGCTGCTAGGTGGCACAGAAAGGGGCAGGTAGGTGGCACAGTGAATAGAGCACCGGCCCTGGAGTCAGGAGGACCTGAGTTCAAATCCAGCCTTAGACACTTGACACACTTACTACCATGTGACTCTGGGCAATTCACTTAACCCTAATTGCCCTCCAAAAAGCAAAAAATAAAAATAAATCAAACTACATCATTTTACAGATTAAGAAACTGAGACCCAGATAGTTATTTAAGAGACTCACTCTAGTAGTAAATGGCAGAGGTAAGATCTGATTGTGGGTCCTAATTTGAAATCCAGTACCCTCTCAATCTCGTAAATCTTGTTGCTTCTATCCTTGAGCATATTTGGTAGTCATATGAAAAAGTGTTCTGGATTTGTATCAATCAGTCATATCTACAAAGGATTATGTGAAACTAACTGACCAATTCTTATGTATCTCTAGGAAGGGCTGTTGTAGCTTTAGCTGAAGTCGTTTGATTACATCTAGAATCATCATCCTTACATCATAGCTACCATTTATAAAGCACAGACCATGTGGCAGGCACTGTGGTAAACCCTTTAGAAGTATTATATTATTTAACCCTCACAACTCTGGTGTGAGGTAGGTGCAATTATAACTCTCTTTTTACAAAGGAGGAAATTGAGACAAATAGTAGTTCAGTGACTTATCCAGGGTCACACAGCTAGTATGTGTATGAAGCTGGATTTCAGCTCAGTTTTTCCTGACTCCAGGCCTTGTACTTTATCCCCTATACTGTCTAGTCACCTTTCATCTTATAATGATAGGTACTGAATCTGTGATTTCATGACTATAGAGAATGCCTAGATCAGGAAACTTCCTTCACCATAGGTCGGCACATTCTCTGAAACTCATTGTTTTTGAGAGTCACCTAGAGTACTGAGAGGTTAACTGATTTGTCCAACGTCACAGAGCAAGAGTGTATCAGATGCATAATGTGAACTCCAGTCCCCCAGACTCCAAGTATAGATCCTTATGTATTAAGCCATTCTACGTAGTGTTTAAGACTTGCACAATATTTAACAGGCACTCTCTCTTCCAATTTACAGAAACCCTTGTACTCAGCATATATATTACGACTCCCCACTTTTCAGAAGGGAAAACTAAGGCTCTGAAAGCTTATGTGGTTGAATGAGGGTCACAGAACTGACAAATGAGTCAGAATTTGTCCGACATGCTATCCACCGTACCAGACAGCTGTTCTGCAATTGTGCAAACATTACTTAACCATCAGCTATTTATGAGTATCATCTTCATATTTGGATAGCTTCATAATGGAGTTTTGCCTGCACTGATCATCCATGGAGCAGTGGAAGCATATGACATTTTAAAGTCCTTCCCATCTCTAGGATACTTGGAGAGTTTTGAATATGGAGTTCACTGTTCCTGATTGTTATTCAGAATCTGAAGTGTTCCTCTGTAATGATATATTTCAGGATCTTAGGGAAGTTTATAATTCAGCTCTACTATAGCTGACAATAAGCATTTCTCACTAAGACTCATGGTTATTATGATACTTTAGCATAATAAAATGGGCAGGTCAAATTACAAATATTAATTACCCACTGATGAAAGTAATTTTGTTGCATCACAAATTTGATGCAAGATTGAAGTAAGCACTGTACTCCTAGTGCTGGAAGGCAGAGATTGAGCCATTTTTTAACAGTCAAGGAACCAGCCACAGAGGAGGCACCCTAAAGGCCTCAAAGATATTGAGTGTAGCATAGAGGTTTGAAAAATACATAAGAATGTGTAGAACACCCCTCCTAATTTGTTCACTCATAAATATTCCATCAAGAGCTACCAAAATAATTTAAGATCAAACACTGTGCACAGTTGGCTCAGCCAATCTGTAAGAAGGATAAAAGTGTTTAAAAAAAAAAAGAAGCAAAAATTCACATCTGATACTTGTCCTGTGTCTTCTTGAAAGCAAATACATTAGAAGTGATGCATAGCTTTCTCTCTTCCCTCACCTGGATTTTCTCTGGCTTACAATAAAATTGAGCAAAAGGACACATAATTGGTTAACTGAGAAAAGGAGAATTATTAGCTAACTCCCAAATGAAATAATGATTAAACTAAAACAATAATAAAAACAATTTGGTAATAACAATTACTCTTATGACTATTATAATATTCATTATATAACACTTTGAACTTCATAAAGCATATTATATATAATATTTCATTTTAGCCTTGAAACAGCCCCTGAAGAAGGTAATATAATTATCCACATTTTACTAATAACAACACTGAGGCTCAGGTGGTTACTTGCCTATAGTCACATTTACATTCTAAGACACATATGTAATAACTTCCAGAAAAAAAGACTTAAATCTCAGTTTTATGAATCTAAATTTGATATACTGTCTACTAAATCAGGAAGTATCTATATTTGGCTTTAAAATATACACACGTACACATGCATGTGCATATAAACATGTATATATATATATACGTATATGTTTATATGCATGCACATATACACACATATTTGAAGAAAAAACTTAGTTGCTCCTGTGTACAGATGTCATTGTTTGCATCAAGCCCTACAATACTAGCATTACATAAATGAGATCCATAATTACATAAGAGATGTTAGTCTTGTCACTCTTGGAAATATTTGTATTAAATAATGAAGAATGAAGTGAGCAGAATCAAGAGAACATTGTATACAGTAACAGCAATATTATTTTAAGAATGACTTTGAGCAAATAAGCTATTCTGACTCATATAAATACCAACAGGTTGTTGTTCTTCATCCTTCATTCTTGAAGAGGACCAATGACATCAAGAGGGTGAGTTTGATTTAAGCAAGGTGGGGCTGTGCAGAATCATCAGCTTCACTCTCTCCCCCATATTCATCTGATAGTCAAGCAGCTTCATTTGAATCCCGATGGCCTCTATCAAGGTCTGATTTTTCAGAGCTCTATTTTAAGAAGTCTGTAAATGAAAGTATATGAGACAAGATGTAATTGTCCCATTTTTTTTTAAAGATAGAATAAATAGAGGGGAAGATAAAAAGATCTATTCCCCCACCCCAAGATATCTTGTGAGTTTTAACATTACATCTTATCACAGAAAATCACAATATTGTGTTCATACCAGCTTAACATTAGAATGGCCACACAGTTTTCACTACAGTGGCCAAGATATTTAGAACAAAAGAATAATCATCTGGTTTCCCCAAGGGGGAAACCCTCCTTACTTAATCATTCAATCAATTCACAATACAATAATCAATCTTCCACTCATGGGACAACCATCAACTTAATAAGTCACTAATCTAGATTCACAATTACTAAATATCATTAATCACTAAGTACAGTCATTAGAAAATTACACAAACTCTCCACTCCTTGGTGTCTTCAATTTCATCAGGCATTCTGTATCTGAGGAGAGGCCCTTCTTCATCTTGACTAGGGGTGGTCTCTCTGATTTTCTGGATCCCCTTCCATGGTCCCAGCTCCTACCTGAATCCACCAAACAGTCACCTGGATTCAGGGGTAGACTGTTCCCAGGTTCTTATTCAGTCCTCAGAGGTAGAAAGCTCCCAGATCCTTGTCGAGTCCTCCAGGCAGTCCCTGGAACACACTGAAGTTCACAGGGTCTGGCACATTTCAGACCATCACCACTTCTGTTGCAGAGAAATCAAGGATCAGCCAAGCCCTGAAAAAAACAAGTCTTATACTAGTCATGCTTATTCAGTCCTCCAGCAGTTCAGCTGGCCCTAGGACCCAGGAGAAATATTAGCCTTCCAGGCAGCCTTCACCAGATTCTTTAGTATCCCAGCTCCCAGATACTGGTACAATCCTGCTTCCTCCACCAAGAGCCACCAGGAGGAAGATTCCCAATTGTCTCTCTCTGTCTGTAGATCTCTTCTTCTATACACTCACTGGCCTTCTATCTCAGCCAACCCTCTCTTGCCGTGTCAGCAACACCTTCTGTACTTAGCCCTAAGTTACTAAGGGCTAAGTATCTGCTAAATTGACTACTGTTACACAACTACTATTGATTTTTCCCTCCCTGAAGTCTCTCATATACTCTTGCGTTGTTTTTTGTTGTTGTGGTTTTTTATTTTTTTGTCCCTCTGGAACTGACACAGTCCTTGTTCAGGATCTCATTATATCCTTTCTGGACTATTGCAATGGCAATAGATCAGTTCATCCTCCATACACCTAGAAAAGAGAAATTCCTAATGAGATGGTCTGACCATATCATCATCTATTCAATAAATTCTGGTGTTCCTCTATCACCTCTTGGATCAAATTAAAAAATCCTGTCATTCAAAGGCCTACAAAATACGATACAATGTATAAAGCACTGGGTCTATAGTCAGAAAGAACTAAATTCAAATCTAGCTTCAGACACTAAGTTGTTTGAGCCTGGGCAATACACTTAATTTGTGTCTGTGTTAGTTTCTTGAGCTATAAACAAAGATTAATAATAGCACTTACCTTCTAAGTTTGTGATGAGAATCAAATGAGATAATTTTTAAAACACATAACAAAATGCCTGACACACACCATACAGTTAATAAATCTTTGTTCCCTTCCTTCTTACCCTTCCAGTCTTCTTATACCTTATTCATATACCCACATTTTCCTTATACCTCACACCCACACCTACATTCTTCTTATGCCTTACACACACACACACATACACACACACACACAAACACACTGTGATTCAATGGATTCAATGACATTGGTCTCCTTGCTGTACCTTAAACAAGATATTCCAATTCTTGAAATTTTTACTTACTGTCCCCCATGTCTAGAATTTTCTCCCTCTTCACCCACATACATTAGCTTCCCTGGTTTTCATCAATTTCCTGTTAAAATCTCACCGTCTTTAGCAAGCCTTTCCCATTCCCTCTTACTTCTGGTGACTTTCCACTTTTGATTCTCTACAATTTCTACTGCATATTTCATATATATGTATTTATACACACATATGTACATATATATATATATATATATTTCATTCACACACACAATTAGATTGAGAGATGTTTGAGAGTACATATCTTTGCCTTTTTTTGTATCCCCATCTTTTTTTAGTACATAGCAGGTACTTAATAAATTGCTATTCCCTGACTGATCTACCAACTGTGGAACTATAAGGAAGTCATTTGATCATTAGTTTATGCTATAAATTGAAAAGGACAACCTGCATGGTTCAAGAGAGGTTCTTGGTAAGAGAACTCCCTTCACCAAAGAAATCACAGGTCTATTAACTATCCATCATAATTTCTGTATACAACATAAATGTTGTTTATATTAAACATACACATGTACACACAAGTAGATGACACTTTATATATGATATTTTAAGTTTTGCCAGGACCTCTACAGCTCTACATATATTATCCCTTGACTTATCTTTGAATGAAACCTGTTCATTAGAGCACTCTCTCTCCTACCTACCCATTCCTCTCTCTGACTCTCTCTGTCTCTCTCTCTTTCTGTCTCTGTCTCTGTCTCTCTCTCTGTCTTTCTGTCTCTCTCATCTCTCTGTCTATTTATCTTACACAATATACAGGGATCATGATATGGACTTAGAATTGCAAAAATGAGAAGGCAAAACAGTTTATCATTTGGAAAATATTCATTTCTTTCAGTGATCCGAGGATTATGCTAGGAAAAAAGCCCATAATTATTTTTTGAGTTTTTTTAAAATTTATTTTATTAAATTTTTTTTGAGTTACAAATTTTCTCCCCATCTTTCCCCTGCCCACCACCCCAAAACAGCCATCCCAGTGTTTCCCCCCTCCCACAGTCTATTCTCTCCTATGTCACTTTTTGGTAAGGCAGAATGGATCTCCCAATTGCAGTGCCTGTGTATCTCAAGTTCCAGTTGGATGCAGT
>CM053583.1:384586903-384607078 GCA_028627135.1 Pseudochirops cupreus
CCCTACCAAAAAGTGACATAGGAGAGAATAGACTGGGGGAGGGGGGAAACACTGGGATGGCTGCCTTGGGGTGGTGGGCGGGGGAAAGACGGGGAGAAAATATGTAACTCAAAAAAAATTTAATAAAATAAATTTATTATCAATTAAAAAAAATGAATGCAAAAAGTTTTCTTGATATGTAGTACTGGGAAAAATACTATTTAAAGCAAAAAAAAAATAGTACTCCAATGTAGAGAATTGAACGGAATGTAATATCCTCAAAAGATAGCGAGTTTTCAGTTAAAGAAGTAAAAGAAATGTTCTTTGAAAATTTTTAAAGTAGATGATAGATTATGAAAAAATAGAGGGAATTCCAGGATGGAGAGTTGAACAGTTAGAATACATGCAATGCATATTTGAGAGTGTATAGAAAGGAATAGTACTGGTTCGAAAAGAGTTGAGAATTTACAAAGACATAATATAGGCCTCTCCCAACCAGGCTTCAGATAGATAGTAGAGAATCTAATCTGATATATGATGTGAAGATATTTTAAGTTGAGTTCCAGGACCATTCTGAAGGAAAACCCGTGCTTTGTTTTATGAATCAAAGCAACCTATGTACTTCTTACTGGTAACCAGGCAACTGTCTTTTCAAAGCAATTAGATGCAGCATGGGGTTGAACAGTAAGCAGTGAATACAGAGTCAGAAGACGTTTTCAGTCTAACTCTGTAACTTGGTGACCATGTTATTTTGGTAAGCTCTCTGTAACTTTTTTGAGACTCAGTGTCCTTATTGGCAAAATGCACATAATAATGTTTCCACTATCCATTTCAAAGGGTCATTGTGAGGAACGTACTTTAACTCCATTGTTCTATATTGATTTAAGCTATGTCTATTATTGAGGATTGATTAAGTTTTTCCTACATCTAACTGTATACTCTGGAAGGCATTATGGGGAATGGGAGCAGGAGAGGAGAGAGTCAAAATAAATATAAAGAATTTAGAATCTAGCTGGGGAGGTAAGAAAGATTGCATGAAGCAAACAGGGAAGACAAAGCAACCTCTGATTGTTAGCATAAGCTAGGATGGGCAGAATAAATAAAGAAAACTCAGAAAAGTCTCAGTGAAATCAAATGTCTGGAGTTTCACAGAGGAAGTGAAACTAGAGTGGAGAATTAAAAGATAATTAAAAATTTCCTAGTTAAAAGGACGAGAACAGTTATTCTGTATCAGGGGAAATTATGAATGATCAGTCAATCAGCAAGTATGTATTAAATGCTCAGTACATGTCACACATTGAGGACACCAAAACAAAGAATGAATCAGTCCCTAATCTCAAGCATAAATTCTAAGAACAAAAGGAAAGGGAGAGTAAATATGGTGAGTGGCGTTACTAAAGGAAATGGACTTGACTACAGTTTGCTTTGGGTACCAGTGACCCAGCTCATTATTAGTCATTCCAAATTTTCTCTGGGTATTCAGTAGTGCCTTTAATTTCAGATCATCATAAGCCTAAATAAAATTTGACAGCTTCTGCATAATTTGTTTGTTAGGTGCAAAGTTGAATCACAAAATTTTACCACTTAAATTTTCAAAAAAAAATCAGTATACAAGAGAGCTTGGCAACAGTATATAGGAATTGGACTTGGACCAATAATTTAATTATTGGAGGAATCGTCTGTTGAGGAGCTTTGTCTACATTTGGTGACTAGTAAAAGATGAACAGGTTTTTGTAATTTGTAGTCTTCGAACATTATCTGGGACACTAAGGGACTTACACAAGATCATCCATCCAGTCAGAGGCAGGACTTGAAGCCATGAATTCTTAAATTCAAAGTCACCTCTTTATGCAGAATTCCAAGCTTCCTGTTGGCCAATATGGGCAAACAGGTAGTAGCAGCTGCTTAGAAGGGAATATAGGCTTAAGTGACCTTCATAATAATTCTTTAAAATTTAGATAACAGAAAGTAATTATGTTGCAATTGACGTTGGTCAGACCACATCTGGAGCATGGCATTCAATTCCAAGTACCAGATTTCCCTTCAGGGATAAATTGGACTGTGTTTAAGAAAAGGTGAATAGGATGGGGAGGAGCTCCAAAACTATGGAATGTGAGAAAAAGCTTTATCAGCCGTACACTTTTGTACAGAGAAAGAGAAATCAGAGACACAATAGAATAGAAGAAAAATATGTATACAACAACATATGGTTCTCTGACTCTATAGCCTTTCATAAGTCATTGACCTCTACGAACCTTTTTTCATCAATGAGTTTTTCCATCTATAAAATAAAAGTATTTACCTAGATGAGCTCTATGGTTCCTTCCTGTTCTAATTCCCAAGAACTTGATGATTCTAATGTCTGTAATAGGGAGATTTTCAAGAACATACCCACAGGGCATTTTAGTATTTCACATAGCTCTGGAACTGGGCAGGGGGAAAGGGGCAGAACAGGATCTTACAGGTCACCTAGCTTAATATCTCATATTACAAACAAGCAACTAGGGCCCAGGAAAGATAAATGGCGTGCCCAATGTCATATAGATAATAAATAGTGGAAGAAGTCTTTAAACCTAGGGCCTGTGATTCTAGAGTCAGAATTCCTCCTCTCCCCTCAAACTGCCACACACACACACACACACACACACACACACACACACACATACACACATACACACACATGCATACACACACACACAAATTGTGAACTATGCTTGGTTCCATTGTTCCTGTGTTATATTGTCTCTTATCTTACTTTTCATATTAATTTTATAATTTTTTCCCCTCAAGAGCAGCTGCCTGGGTTTTCCTCAATATTTCCCTTTGTTTATTCTATTTACATGCCAATTCCATTTTAACTGGTATCCTAGAACTCAGATTTGTTCATCCCCTGTCTTCTCATTTCTCATCTCTGTTTTCTAGTGCAGCTGCCTTGTTTTAATACCATCCCATGATGCTTCAGCAAAGATGCTGTCTTGTTCCTGCTAATTTAACACTAGCTAGCCTTTGCTTCCTTTGCTACCAGGGAATGTGTCCAATGATTGACATTTTTTTTTAATTTCCCCATTTCTTATACTCCGATCACAATCTTCAGTTCCTTACAAAAGCTACTCTGCCACATTGCAGAGACTCGTGATAATTTGAACTCTAATTTGCTTAGGGAAAAGTCTTTTCCAATGAATTTAAACTTTATTAAAATAAGAGAAAGACTTCCGTTTTCATTCGCCTCAGAGAATTTCATCTTTCAAATTACACACCTCTGTGGCCCTGTCATTTCAAGTGGGGGAGGAAAAGACATGTTGCCTTCCCACCTCTCTGGCCATTGTGGTTTGATCACGGAGCGACATTTCCCCATTCATTCCTGTGTGCACCAACTAGGGCTAGGCTCTGAACAGTGCAGGCCTGTCAGTTTTGAGGGAAGGTAATTTGAAGGTTTCAGCTAAGCTTCCCAGCAGGCAGAAGCCTGCCTTTAACACAGAGCCCTTGCTTTGGCAGAGTGCCCAAGTGGTGAGCAGGAACAACCTGCTTTTATGCACCTGTGACATTGTTATAGAATCATAATTGTGGCATTATGTAAGATGGGGGAAGAGGGATCATTGTATTTCACAGATACTTTTAGACTTCTAGAAATCACACTGACTTTCAAATGTGGTAGTCTTCTTTGTAGGGAAAAGTGAAATCTTTTTAATCTAGGGTTTTTGACAACTTAACCCTGGTGCAGACTGAAAAAAATAAGGAATAAATTTATGGGAAAATTAACAGCACAATATAATGTGAACAGAACTTAATATTGTAAATGTAAATGAAAAACATTTTCATGGAACTTAATTCAACCATGAAGATAGAAAGAATTTACAGGCCTGCTAAGATTTTGTTTGTTTTGCTTCACGGACAACTCTCCTTATCTATAACCTCCAAAGAAATCAGTTACTGGTCACTCTCAATTTCAAATCAATTTTAATCTATTGATTCAGCTGCATTAATTTTACTTCAAGATGTCAATGCTAGATGTATCCATAATTTTGTTGGTGTATGAATTCCAATCTTCTGTGTGTCAATATGTGATCTTCATGAATTATTTTTTTTAATTTATAAAAATTTATTTTATTTTTAATTTATGCAATAAAACAAGCAATTCTATAACATAGTACAATAAAAAAAGATTATTACACAGGAAACTGCAGTTACCCAAACAGTTCATCAGTCTACATGCGATATCATGAAGATCTCCACATCTAACTAGGCCAGTTGGTCCACATGTAATAAATATATGTTCTTCCACTAGGGTCATAACAGAACTAGGGTTCTGTATGTATCTGTTGGAATCTTTCCACCTATCAATCAGCCAGTCAAGAAACGTATTAAACATTTGCTATGAGCCACTCATTGTCCTAAGCCCCTGGTAAACAAAGAGAATGAAAAAATAGCCAGTCCCTGATCTCAGGGATCTCCAAGTATAATAAGCAAGACAACACAAAAACAGGTATGTATAAAAAAAGCTACAGACAATGTAAATAGGAAATAATCAGCAGAAGAAGGTGCTAGCAATAAGAGGGACCAAGAAATATTTCCTGTAGAAGATATGGCTTTATCTGGTACTTGAAGAAAACCAGGGAAGTCAAGAGATGCAGATGAGGAAGGAGAACATTGTAGGCATGGAGGTTAGCTACTGCTGATGCCCGTCAATGAAATTCATGTCAGTAAATATTTATCAAGCATTTACTTTCATTCAGGCACTCTTCTAAGTCTTGGGGATAAATGGACAGGATGAAAAAAGTTCCTGTCCTCAGGTAGCTTATATTCTGAAAGAGATAGGATACAACATATATACAGGTAATTGAATACAAAGTGAATACATAGAAATTATGTAAGTACTAAAAATTGGGGGTATAATCAAAGGTCTATGGTGAAGGTGGGGGTTGAGATGAACCTTGAAGAGACCTAGGAACTGCAAGATGATGAACAAAGGAGAGTGATCATTCCAAACATGGGAAACATCCTGTGCTAAGGCAAGAAAACAAGAGATGGATTGGCACAGATTCACAGCTTTCTAATTAGAAGGGGCACCAATGTTGTACTTGTAACTGTTCTTTAATTGTTTTACTTGTGTCCTGCTCTTTGTGATCCCATTTGGTGTTTTCTTGGCAAAGATAGGGGAGTCATTTACCATTTCCTTCCCCAGCTCACTTTGCAAATGAGGAAACTGAGGCAGTTAAGTGACTTGCCCAGGGTCATACAGCTAAAAAAGTATCAAAGACCAAATTTGAACTTAGGTCTTTCTAATTCCAGGCCCAGTGCTCTCCACTGCTCCACATAGTTAGTTGTCCACAGAAGAGGCAATGGAAGTCAAATAATCCAACCCCCTCATTTTACATTCAACTCAACAAACACCAATTAAGTAACTACCATGTGTTTGATACTGTGCCAAGTGCTCAGGTTAAAAAATAAAACAAAAAACAAAGGCAACATAAGTCCTACTCTCAAAAAAAGTTTTCAGCCATAAGAGAGCCAACATGCCAAAGCTATGTACAAATAGGCTATATATACAGTCAATTGTCAATAATCTCAAAGAGAAGACATTAAGATTAAGGACTATGAAAGTCTTCCTATAGATGTTCAGGCTTTAGCTCAGAATTGAAGGAAACCGGGGAATCTAAGAAGAAGAGATGGGAGCAGGGACTGGAAAACAGGGCAAAAGCCCAGAGTCAGGGGATGGAATGTTCTAAGTGAGGAACAGCATCAAGGTCAAAGTCACTGGATCACAGAGAATATGGTAGCAGGTAATGTACAAGTAGATTGGAATGATAGGAAGGAGTCAGGTATTGGAGGACATTGAAAGTCAAATAGGATTTTATATATGAATCTAGAGAAAATAAGGAGTCACTGGAGTTGACTGAATTGGGCTTTAGGGGGATCAGAAATTATAATATTTGCACTTTAGAAAGTTCAATTTGAATAGAGGATGGACTGGAGTGGAAAGAGATTTTAAGGAAGGAAACCAAGCAGGGAAGCATTGCAACACTCCAGGAGTATAGTGACCAGAATGGTGCAATGCTATGCCAGAGCAGAGATGGGCACATATGTGAGAGAAATTAGTAAGATAGAAAAGTCAGAACTTGGAAACTAATTGGATATGGGCCTAGGGCAAGGGTGGGGAACCTGTGGGCTGAAGACTACATGTAGCCCTCTAGGTCCTCAAGTACAGGCCTTTGACTGAATCCAGAGAGGATCCCTACCCCTGGCTTAGGGTTTATGAGAGTGAGGAGTTGAAGATGACATGTAGGTTTTGAGGAATTGGAAGTCAGGTGACCTTGGGTGACTTGAAAACAGTAAATGTCAGGAACACGGTTTGATCCAGTGTCTTTTAACTCCAAAATCCAGCACTGTTTCTTCTATATTACAGACCATTAAGTAGATAGCTATTGGGTATCCTTTCCCCTTTTATTTTTCATTATCTGCTGTCAATTGCCTCTTCCCATCTGAACAAGTTCTGCCAGGACTAGATCCAACGACATGAGTCCCAGAAAATTTCAGCAGCAAGAACAGAATGTTCCAAAATAAACAAAGTGATATTAATTGAACATATACTATGTACAAGACCCTGGGGATGCAAACATAAATAACACAAAGCCCTAGCCTTCAAGGAATGAAGAAAAATTTTAAATCCATTTGGTCATATTGACAGAACGTAACAAGCATATTCTCTATATAGCTTGTGCTCTGTGAGTTTGACAAATCATGTATTTGAGGTGAACAATGAAGCACTGAATACATTGCTGGACATTACAGGTTCAGCTGTAGTCCAAGATTGGTGTGCCAAATGTTCATAATCTTTCCTTGAACAAAATGACCTACACAGATGAAAACGAAAAAGGCAGAAAATGGAAGGATGTATGTCAGAAGTGGAAATATGCCTAACACATTCCTTCTCATTACTAGATTTTATAATAGCTCACAGGGGAGATGAAGATCATCAGTCATGCCCTCTTCTCTATGAATTTACATTTAAAAGTAATTGTGATCAAGCATAATTGACTGATTAGGTGGACTGAACTCCTTTGGCCCTTCCCAGACCTTAAATACATGTCACATGTTAGCCTTTCAGGAGTAATTTATGCAAGTCAGAGAGATAATTTGTCCCTCCTATAAATTATCACAGTGAAAAATTTTATCACCAGCTAAAGTTGCTCCAGGACCCATGTTATGGTTGTCTGTGATATTAGGAGTCAATGGTATTTTACAGACACATGGAATATTTTATAAGGACCTGGTGTAGTGGAAAGAATATTGGAGGGCCAGGTTCTGTGTCCTTCTCTGTCATTGACTCACTGACCAACTATGGACAAGTCTTTGCTCTTCTCTGAGTTTTTTTTCTCATTTTTAAAGTGAAGATGTTGAACTAGACAAATCTCTGAGCTCTAAAGATCTATTATCATATATAAAGCTGTACAGATAAGTTCAATTGTATATGTGGGTGGAATTAAGCTAGTTCCTAAATGATGTTATTTGAAGAGCTTTAAACACCATCTCCCCCTCTTCTGTCCCAGTTGATAAGAGTCCAGCAGAAGTATGTGTAATGGGGAACTCTTACGAGCAATTTTTCTTCCAATGATACCTTCTTCGTGCACCCTTCTTCTTACCCCTCTTACATGTATCTGTGGTGTCACTTATTTGCTTTTAGAAGCTGCTGAAGTCAAGTTGTTGGGGTAAGTTAGCATAGTCCACTGCACCTGGCCTCAAGAAAATCTATGTGGACATCTCTCCTCAAACACATACTAGCCATCTGACCTTGGCTAAATCTTAAAACCACTCTCTACCTCATTTCCATCTTGTGTTAAATGAAGGGGTTGGACTTGATAGCCACTCTCCTGCCTACCTCCTATTCATGCAGATCCTTTACCTCCATTCCTACAGAAGGAAAATCAGAACTTTATTCCCCTATGACCTGGAGACACCTTGTTTTCATATATAGATATAGATAGATAGATAGATAGATAGATAGATAGATAGATAGATAGATCATACAATTCGAATAAGAAAAACAATCATCAATTACAATGCTTTCAATTAGATCTAATCAAATTCATATACCCAGTCACTCTGTCCTCCAGACCCCACTGCATTGCCATTTACCTTCTATAGAAAACTGAGCAAACCTAGACCTTGACATCAGATCTGCCACTGTTTTATATAGACCACTAGTTCTTTTCTTCTATCTTACAGCTGAAGACTTATGTTTTCTTTCCCACAATTAAAAATGTGAGCCCCATGGGAGCAGTGACTATGTTTTCAATTTCTGTTCCCAGTACTTAGCATGGTCTTTGGCACATAGGATGCAGTTTAAGAAGGGTTTTCCCACTGAAGAAATACTCATCAGTTGGGGAGTGGCTAGCCAAGCTGTGACATATGACTATAAAGGAATATTTTTGTGATATAAGAAAAGACAATCTGGATGATTTCAGAAAAGCCTGGAAAGACTTCCTTGAACTGATGAATAGTGAAATGAACAGAATAAGAAGAGTGAACATTGTACACAGTAACAGCAATATTTGATGAAAAACTGTGAATAACTTAGCTATTCTCAGCAACACAATGATCTAAGACAATGCCAAAAGATTAATGATGAAAAAAAAAGATTAATGAGAAAGAACTGGTATTGTTTGAATACAGACACAACCATGTTATTTTCACTTTTTTTTTTTTTTGGTTTGAGTCATTTTGTAAAAAAAAAAAATGACCAATATGGAAATGTTTTAGTTAATTGTACATGTCTAATCTATATCTGATTGCTTACCATCTGAGGGAGGAGGAAGGGAAAGGAGGGAAGGAGGGATAGAATTTAGAACTCAAAACTATAAGTAACATATTAAAATGTTAAAAAAAAGATTTTTCCTCCCTCCCTTCTTCATCCATTCCTTAATTTCCTTTCTCCTTCCTTCTCTCCCTCCCTTTATCCCTTCCTAATTCATAAAAAAAATTCTTCTTTCTTTATCCATTCTTTTCAGAAAGAAAGAATTATAATAGTGTATTCCATATGTCCCTATAGGAATATAGGGAGTATTAATGTCAGAAGCATAACATTGAATTTGAAATATACATGTATACTCAGCAGTAGATATAGGTTTTTGTGTTGTTTTTAAAAGATATCTATGTTCATCCTTCTATTACTCCTTATTTGTGAAGGAGGGGTATGATTTATAGTATTTCTCTCTATCTCTAGCTTGCAAAAACACTTTGGAACTCTGCTTCTGTCTCCCTGCTCCTCTCTGCTTCTGTCTCTCTCCCTCTTTGTTTCTTTCTATCTCTTTCTTCCTCCTTTCCTTCCCCTCTCTCATACAGAGCTCTTGAATTTTTTTTTGAAGGTCAAAGGGCTGAGAACCTGTTTTGCTTTTTGTCCTACTCAACCAAGAGTTCCATCACATCTAATTAAGAATGGCTTAATGGGACTCACAGAAAGGAATCTTTTTTTTTTTGTAACTCTGTCTAGAGACATAATCATGCCACTGTACTACTCGCTTCAGTCTACAGTGTTCTTTTTCTGTGAATGTAGTTCTCTCTGTGGTGAACCTTAGCCCCTGGTGCTTTCTAGATGGACGGCTTCCCTACCTCAATGTGATTAGAATGATTACTATCAGATATTTTTAAAGTCACATTGTTGAGGCAGTGTTTTCAGTGGACAGGACGTGGGGTTCAGTTTTAGGAAAACCTGTTCTCATCTGTCTCAAACAATTATTAGCTGAATGACACTGGACAAGTCATCTACCTTCTCTGTATCTCAGTGTACTCTTCTATAAAATGACAGTGTTGGATTCAGTGTTATCTAAGGTCCTTCTGGTTCCAAATATAAACTCTTAAATTCTTGATACAAACTATTTATGTAATTGATCTAAGCTTCATCTTGACATGTAATGATGTGAATAATTGAATTTGAAATTCTCTCAGAGTGATTGATATGGATTCTGGTTTTGTGTACTTAATAAACTTACACTTATTTCCAAAGAAAGATTTGTTAGAAAAAAGTGAATCAGTACCCCAAATCTGCCAAAGAATACTTTTCCCAAATTTAGAGATTGTTAAATTCAAGAAACTTATGAAATATCTAGGAAAGATGCATATGTCCCTGCGAGATAATATTAATAAACTCACATTGTAGATAGGGTCCTGGATTGGGAATCAAAACATCTCAGTGCCTCAGATCCTCACACGTCATGGGACTATGGACAAGTTCCCACCTCTCTGAGCCTCAATTTCCTCATCTGTAAAGTAGGGAAAACACTACCTCTAATACCAGCCCACCAGGATTGTATCAGATGGCATATAGAAAATACTTTTCAAACCATAAAACATTACATAAACGTTGACCATTATAATGAAAGAAGTCTCAAGAACAAGGTATATTCCATTGTCATTATCAGTCATAAATATGTTATCAAGAGTTATCTATCCAGTTGCTCTCCATGCTGAACACCAGTTAAGTAAGAGGAATATGACAGACAGACAATTGTTGCTAAAGGACAGAGGCTAGTGACTGATCTACAACAAAAGAGAATACCAGGTATAGCAGGGAAGGTCTAGAGAATCTAGAGAAATCTAGAGAAAAGTTTGGAGTTCCTACATATTAGAAAAAGTGGGTGCCAAGATGGAAGAAAAGTGGAAAGTTATTATGGTGCTGTGAAAAGAAAGCCATATCTGGAGGTCAAAAGAACCGGGTTAAAATTCTGACTCATCCATTTACTCTATTACCTGTGTGACAGTGGGGAAGATCAATCTGTCTCATTGTACCTTACTCTCCTCAACTATAAAGAAAAGGGGAACTAGACCAGATGTCCTCTAATGCCCCTTCCTTCTCTAAAAGTAGGTTAGGAAATAGAACACAGATTCACAGACTTTATATCTGGGAATAACAATATGATTATCTAGACCAAGTCTCTCTTTTTACAAAGAACATTAAGTCCATGGAGAGAAAGTAATTTGCTTAGAATGCAGAAGTAGGAAGGAACCAAGCTGGAATTTAAAACCAAGCCCTCTATCTCCAAATCTGCTCCTCCCTTCCCAATTGTTTGTTTGAAGAAAACCTGCTCTCAAAAACTTGGCTAAAAAGACAAAAACAAAAACAAAAAACATAAAAACAAACAAACAAAAACAAACCTCTCTTAGTCATATATTGTTATGTATCACACCGCACACTGTTGTCTGTAATGACCAAATAGGGAAGTAATGATCTACCCCAGAAATAATTGAGTTTCAAGTCTACCCTACAGAGATGATTAAAAAAACTTTACATCTTAATCCCACTTAGATGAATTGGAAAGCCTTGGTCTATGGTTACCCTTAGAGTGCAATGGCCAATTATCCTTTGGCTATGCCTTTATTCTGGCAAATAATCAGAGATTAACCCGTAGGGAAACAAAGAGTGAACCTCAAAGAGCATGGGTAATGACTAGTATTTTTCCATTTTCCTTTCATATGAGATCCAATGGCAAACCAATTCAAAAGGCATTTAAGTGCCTACTCTGTGTCAGGCACTCTATAAAGTTCTTAGGATTCAAAGAACAGCAAATAGTCCCTACCCTCATGGATTTTAGAGTCTAATGGAGGAAATGAAGTGTAAACAGCCATGGACAAACAAAATGCATGCGGGATGACTTGGAGGGAATGTCTTGAGGTAGATTATGAAGGGATTCTTGCAGACCACAGGGTTTTAGCTAGGACATAAAGGGAGCCAGGGAAACCAGGAGATAGAAACAAGGAAGAAGAACATTCCAGACATGGGGGACAATCAGTGAAACTGAACAGAGTTGGAGATGACCTCATTTTTATTAAAGAGACATTAACATTTCTAGTTTAACAAAAGCCAAAAGTAATCACAGATTCAGAGCTAGAAGTGACCTCTCAAGTGATCTAGAACAAAGCCACCATTTTACAAATGAGGAAACTGAGGCACAGGGGCATTGAAGGATTGCCTAAAGTTCACACTGGTGGCATGTAGTGTAACAAGGGTTTGAACCTAGGTCTATCACTTCAAATTCAGGGTTTTTTCCTTTATACCAAACCCATAACTTTTATATGTCCCAACTTCTCAAACAACAAAGAGGCAATATACCTTCAATTCAATTCAAATTCAATTCATTAATCAACCATTCAGTCAGAATTGATCAAGTGAAAATGAAAGTGTTTATCCTCAAGGACCTTATGTCAAACAGCAAAGAAAACATGCAAATACAAGTATATAGAAAATAAATGAGATAATTTTGTTTTGGGAGACAAGCAGTAGCTGTTATAATAGAAGTTAAAAACTCAAGCAGTAGAGGTATTTTATTCTATTTTTTGTTCTTTGTTTTTGTAGCAAGTAGCACACACTAAGCAATTAATAAATATTTGTTCTTGAATTTAATGCATCAAGAGATGGGGAGGTTTAAATTTAATGGAATGGAGAAATGCCACATTTCCCCTTCACTTTCCATAAAAACTATAAAACTAAAAGAAAAAAAAGTGGCCTATATTCTCAGGAACACAAAAGATTAATTAATGGGCAAAGAAGATTCTTCTAAAAATGAAGTATTTTGTGTTGTAATCCCTTCTTTATTGCTTAAGTAAACATTTTGCAGCTAAGACATAAATCATTTCTTTTTTGTCCTCAATCAAACAATTAGCCACATTCTCAAAGTGACAACATTAATATTGACTTTTGGCAGACAGAGGTCATCCAACAGAAATTTCCTGGACAAAACAGTTGGATCTCCTAAAGCTAGGTCAACAATCAGAACTTCTAACACTGAGGTCATGTGAGCAAATGATGAGGTGGGGGGAAGTCACTCTGAAATGCAGAGCTGGTTCTCTCTAGGCAAATTTTTCCCTACCTCCAAGGGTTATTGTGAGGCTAATATATTATTTGTATTTTGCAAACCTTGAAAGTACATGAAATGTAGTTATTATGAGTAAGATGTAAGCTTTATGGTGCCAAAAGTGATCCTTCACTCATTCAACATTTATTAATCACTTTCTATGAACTAGGGGTAGTGATACAATAACAAAGATGAATATTCACAGATACGTGTTTATGTGATATATACACATATATATATACCTCTCTGTATATATATATGTGTGTATATGTATGTATATGTATACATACATATATATTATCTCAAAGATCTTACAATCTATATGGGGAAGCAGTATGTTCACAAATAAATACATTTAATCTACAAGCAATAAACAATGCAATTTCTGTGAGGAGGAAAATTAACAAATTGAAGAAATTGAAGTGTGGCTTATCAGGAAGGGTGTTGTATCACTTCAAATAAAATGTGAAGGTAATTTTGAATTGTCAGAGATACAGGATGAGAAAATTAGACACACTATTACAGAAATTAGGGATACCCACTCAAAATTAAGGAGGCGGGAGACTAGAAGGCTGTAAACAGACAAAAACAAGTAGACCCTTTTGGTCTGAATGTAGAAGGGTTGTCAATTAAATCTAGAAAGACTGATTATAACCAGAATGTAAAGGTCACATTATTAAAATTCAAACAAAGCAATCTCTGTTTTACTCCAGAGGCAACAGGGAACCACCAAAGTTTTTGAACAAGAGCATGCCACAGTTAGTTCTGTATTTTAGGAATATCAATTTATTGATCCTGAGCAAAGTGTAGTAGAGAAGTCCCTCTAACTCAGTGGTTCTGAACCTTCCTAATGCCTAGACCCTTTAATACTCATCTACATGTGGGCAGACCCACCTGGAGACCGATAGAGGAGCGGTGTCTTGGTTCCTAAGACCATCGGAAATATGTGTTTTCCTGTGAAAGGGTCATTCAACCCCCAAAGCGGATCGTGACCCACAGGTTGAGAACCACTGCTCTAAATGAAAGCAGAGAGATTAATTAGGGGCCATCTGTGATGGTGTGAATGGAGAGGAGGGGAATGACCTCATAAATGGAGAGGTAGAATTGAGGAAAGTTGGGCAATTGTTTGCATATGGGCACATGTAAATGAGAATGAGGCATAGAGAAAGATTCTGGCAAAAGCTTTGATAAAAATAGGGAAAGTAGGAAGAGGGATTGAGAGGAAACTCAAAGCACTGGAAGATACAGGAGGTGACATCCAGGGGTGTGTTGAATCTGGCACTTTGTAGCTTTAAAAAGCCAGCTCTTGAATTTTCTTGTGAATGTTTATACTTTGCCAGAAATCCTGGCTTGATTTACTGTTTTGTTGATCATCTAGACTTATGAAAATAACGGAGAAATGTTAATAATGCATATTAAATTTAGTATGTCCTCTGTACTTTTCTTTTCTCTCCTTTTTTTCTTGTTTTGGAGAATGGCTTGTTGATCATTTACTAGCACTCCCCGAGTTCTACATCATAAATTCTATGACTAGAAAAGATAACATGGCAGGCAAAAGCATAGTGAGCCTATAAGGTAGAAATAGGTAGTAGAAGTTTGTAGGCTAGAGGTAATCAGGCAGCAACTTTTAGCAGACAGAGGTTATCCAACAGAAATTTCCTGGACAAAACAGTTGCACCATTGGGATTCTGCTGCTAAATCTTACCCTTTAAGGTAACTGAGTCAACCTCTAGGAGTGGTTCTGTCCCCCCCAGGGACAGTATTCTATTACCGTTGAAGAAGAGGTGGACAATATGGCCCATCCCTCCACAGTAGAATAGGAACTTTAATGGAAATCAGAGAGTCAGTTCACAAACAGATTAGGAAGGAACCTTACAGGTCATCATGCCCACTCCCTTCATTTTACAGAAGTGGAAATTAAGGTCCTAATAAACTATGTCAAGCCTAAAGTAAAAAAAAAAAAAAAAAAAAGAAAGGAAAAGATCATAAGTTATCAAGCTTGGATTTGAATATAAATCCTGTGATTCAAAACGTATCCATCATTTTTTCCAGTGAGGGTGGGTATCATCTGTGGATGGGGGTGGAAAGTCCAGTTATTTCCCAAATGAGTGAATATTGGCAACTAAAATGGGGTCCTCCTAATTGTAAAACCAGATGAGGCATTTTTTTGGTATTGGAGGTGGTTGGTGAGGGACCTTAAGCAGGTTCCTGGTTTTACTTTGCCATCTTGGCTCTTCCCCCCAATGAAATAATTTTTAAAAAATAAAATTAATTGGTAAGAAAGAGGGATGAAGTGAGAGAAGGGAAAAGAGGAAGAATGGGGGAAAATTTTCTCACATTAAAGAGGCACTAAAGAAAGAACTTTTACAATGGAGGGGAAGATGAAGGGATAACAATGACTGAAACTTACTCTCATTGGAATTGGCTCAGAAAAGGAATAACATGCACACTCAGCTCAGTTTGAAAATGTATCTTATGCTACAAAGAAGTAGAAGTAAAATAGGCTAAGAGAAAGGGAGTGAAGTTGTTAGAAGGGAAGGGACGTGAAGAGAAGTAGTGGTTAAATGCAAAAAGTATTTTATGCAATGACAGGGTAACAAAGAAAGAGAAAGATAATAAATGGAAACATAGGATGGCAGTAAGAACACAGTTAATAATCAAAACTCAAAGTGTAATGGGATGAACTCACCCATAAAATGGAAGTGATTAGCAAATTGCATACAGAGAGACACACAGAGAGTAAAAATAAGGGCTAGAACAGGATCTATTACATATCAACTATGTTAAAAAAAAAGTAAAGGTAGTAAAGATGATCTAAAATTTAAAAAAAAGAAAAAATAAATATAACTAAAAGAGATAAGCAGGAAAATGACATCTTAATGAAAGGTACTATAGACAAAGAAATAATATAAATAATAGACATGTATCAGCAAATTGCATAGTATCCAAATTATTACAGAAAAGTTAAATGAGTTACAGTAGGAAATAGTGAAACCATGCTAGTGGGGAACCACAACTTTCTTTTCTCAGAACTAGATAAATCTAACCATAAATTTATTTTTAAAAAATAGAGCAAGGAGATGAATAGAATTTCAGAAAATTTAGATATGAAAAACCTCTGGAAAAGATGAATGGGAATAAAAGGAAAATGTCTTTTTCATGACTGAATATGATGCTTTTACAAAAATTGACAAGGCGTTAGGGCATAAAAATTTCACAACCAAATGGAGAAAAGCAGAAATCTTAAATGCATTCTTTTCAGATCATAAGGCTTTAAAATTATATTGAAAAAAAGGTCTGTGGAAACTTATTAAAATTACTTAGAAACTAAGTAATCTAATCCTAAAGAATTAATGGCTCAAAGAACAATTAATAGAAATAATCATTAAAGAATATGGCAGCAATGAGACAACATACCAAAATTTATTGGAAGAGCACCAAAGCAGTACTTAAGGGAAAACTTGTCATCTCTAAATGGTTACCTCAATAAAATAGAGAATTAGCAGTTCAAAATATTGAACATGAAACTAAAAAAAACCTAGAAAAATAAAAAAATTAAGAATTTCCAATTGAACAGATAATTAGAAACCCTGAAAATCTAATGACAGATTAATAAAACTGAAAGTAAAAAATAAATGGACCAATAAATAAAGCCAGAAGCTGGTTTTCTTGGGAAAAAAATAATTATTGGATAATTTGATTAAAAAGAGAAATAGGAAAACCAAATTATCAGCTTCGAAAATGAAAAGGTTGAATTCATTACTAATGGAGATGAAATTAAAGCAATTATTAACAGTGAATTTGCCCAATTACATGCCAATAAATCTGACTATCTAAGTGAAATGGATGAATGTCTACAAATGTATATATAAATTTATCAGAATATCAGAAAAGGAAATAGAATACTCTGTCTTAGAAAAAGAAATTGAACAAACCATCAACAAGATCCCTAAAAATATTCTAAGGGTAAGCTGAAATTACAAGACTATATAAACTATTTGAGGAAATAGGTTAAATGGAAGTCTTACTAAATTTCTTTGAAGTTATTCAAACCAGGAAGAGCAAAAGCAGAGAAAAATCTATAAACCGATTTCTCTAGTGAATTTTTCTGCAAAAAAAAAAATTAGCAAGAAGATTAGAGTAATATACCACAAAGATTACACACTATGATCAGGTGGGATTTATACCAGGAATGCAAGGCTAGTTTAATATTATAAAGCCATCAGCATAATTGACCTTAGCAAAAACAGAACCAACAGAAATCATAAAATTATCTCAATAGATGCTGAAAAAGCTTTTTTGACAAAATGTAGCACCCTTTTCTATTAAAAACACTAAGATAGAATAGAAATAAAGGGAGTATTCATTAAAATAATAAGCAGTAACTATCTAAAACCATAAGCAGGCATTACCTGTAATTGGGATAAGCTAAAAGCCTTCCCCATAGGATCAGAGGTAAAGTAAGGGAGCCTATTATCAATACTAATATTCAATATAGTACTAGGAATGTTAAATATAGCAAAATGAGAAAAAAAAGAAATTGAAGAAATTAAATAGGTCAGGAGATCTGCAGCCTCAAGGCCTGTATGTGGTCTGCTAGGTACTCATGTATGGTTCTTTGACTAAATCCAAACTTCAGGCCCCAGGTTCCCCTCCCCTGAAATAGGCAATTAGGAAACAAAACCACCAGTCTTTGCAGATGATATGGTTGGTATACTCAGAGAATAAGCTAAAAAAAAAAAACTACTTGAAATACATAACAACTTCAGCAAAGTTCCAAATATAAAATAAACCCATATACATCACTGGTGTTTCTATATATTATAAACAAAGTCCAGCAGTAGGAGTTAGAAATAAATATTTCATTTAAAATAACAATGAAAAATATCAAATATTTGGGAGGCTACCTGCCAACACAAACACAGGAACTATATGAATGTAATAAAAAAAAAACTTTTTATAGAAATAAAGTGAGACCTAAACAATTGGAGAAATATTAATTGCTCTTGGATAAGGTAAAAATGGTAATTCTACCTAAAGTAAGTAAGTTTCTTATTCAATACCATAAAAATAAAATTATCAAAAAATTGTTATAGAGCTCAAAAAAATAACAAATTTTATCAAGGAGAAGAAAACATCGAGAATATCAAAGAAATCAACAGAAAAAAAAATATGCAAAGAAAGGTACCTTAGCAGCACCAGATTTCAAACTGTATTATAAAAAGGATCATTGAAACAATCTGTTACTGGCTAAGAAATAAAATGGTAAATCAATAGTTTAGATTAGATACACTATACATAGTAGGAAATGACCATAGTTATCTAGCAGTTGACAAGCTCAAATATGCAAGATTTGGGGGAAAGAAATTACTATTTGATAAAAATGGCTTGGAAACCACAGAAAACATTTTGGAATAAACTGTGTATGGACAAGTATGCATACAGAGACTAGATCAAAACGAGTACAAATTATTCAGGCGCAAAGGATGATATTATTAGCACATTAGGGGGTTCATGAATTAATTTACATATATGGATAAGGTTTACATTTTTTACCAAATAAGAGATAAAGAGCATTACAACATATAAAATAGATGATTTTGAAGGTGGTGGAATAAAAGCAAGAACTTCTCTGAGGCCCTGCCCCAACCACCTCCAATACCTGTAATACCTCTAAACAAATTTTAGAGCTACAGAACCCACAAAGTGACAGAGAGAAACAAATCTCCCCCATAAAGGCAGACTGGCAGGCTGACAGGAAGGGTCTATCACATCAAGCTGGGACCTGAGCACCTTCCTCCATGAGCATCAGGGTCCCAAACCAGGGGCAGCCCAGACGAGCAGTATACCACCCAGAGCCAACTTCAGGAGATTGAATCACCAGCAGCTTTCATGGTTTCTATAAACAACAAAGAGTAAGTAAAAGATAAGTGGGGAACTCTGTTATAACCCAGTGACAGAAGAGCATGGTCTGCCCCCTGCCCCCAGAGTGAGAAGTAATGGAGGTATGGCAGCTGCAGGTGTTGCCATGAGGTTGCTTCCAGAGCTCCTGAGCTGCAGATTACAGGGAGACCAAGCAACCAGTCAGAGGGTAATCACTCTTGCTTTGACCTGCATGGATCTGGGTCACAGTATTGGGTGGTAGTCTGGGCTGTATGGTCAGTGTGCCAGAGCTTGGAGTGTCTGTAGACAGTGTGTCCTCATCATAGTTCTGGCAACATTTATGAAAACCCCAGTGATTTGGGACACAGCTCTCTCCACTCTGGAAGCAGAGTTCTACCATGGCAAAGAGCTCAAAAGACAAGTAATTGACTGGCAAGATAAGCAAACAAAGGAAGCACAAACAGCACAGAATCTTTTTTTTGGGGGGGGTGGGACTTGTTATAGACCATGGAGGAGCTCAAGAAGAATTTTGAAAATCACATAAGAGAAATGGAGGAAAAATTAGAAAGAGAAATAAGAATGATGCAAGAAAATCATGAAAAGTGAGTCAACAACCTGACTGAAGAAAATAACACCTACTAACTCAAATGGCAAAAGAGGCACAAAAGGCCAATGATGAGAAGAATGCCTTAAAAAGCTGAAATACCAAGATGGAAAAGGAATTTCAAAAACTTAACTGAAGAGAATAATTCCTTCAAAATTAGATTGGCCCAAATGGAAGTTAAGGACTTTATGAGAAACCAAGACATTCTAAAACAGATCCAAACAATTGAAAAAAATAGAAGGCACTGTGAAATATCTCAGTGGAAAAACCACTGACCTGAAAAATAGATCCAGGAGAGATAACTCAAAAATTATTGAACTACCTGAAAGCTACTATCAGAAAAAGAGCCTAGAAATCATGCTTCAAGAAATTCTTAAGGAAAACTGGGCAAAATGGAAATTGAAAGAATTCACAAATCACCTCTTGAAAAAGATCCCCAAAAGAAAACTCCTAGGAATATCATACCCAAATTCCAGATTTCCCAAATGAAGGAGAAAATATTATAAGCTGTTAGGAAGAAACAATTTGAGTGTGGACTGGGGAAACATCCAGGATAACCAAGACCTAGCAGCTTCTACATTTAGGGATCAAAGGGCTTGGAATATGATATTTTGGAGGACAAAGGAGCTAGGATTAAAACCAAGAATCACGTACCCAGCAAAACTGAGGAGGAAAATATGATCATTCAATGAAACAGAGGACTTTCAAGTATTCTTTTTTTTAATTTTATTATATTGTGCATCATTCATTTTCACAAGATTTTGAGTTACATATTTTCTCCCCGTCTTTCCCCCACCCACCGCCCCAAAACAGCCATCCAAGTGTGTCCCCCCTCCCCCAGTCTATTCTCTCCTATGTCACTTT
>CM053583.1:384607578-384675472 GCA_028627135.1 Pseudochirops cupreus
GAGATCCATCCTGCCCTACCAAAAAGTGACATAGGAGAGAATAGACTGGGGGAGGGGGGAAACACTGGGATGGCTGTTTTGGGGTGGTGGGCGGGGGAAAGAAGGGGAGAAAATATGTAACTCAAAAAAAAATTTAATAAAAATTAAAAAAAAAAAGTTCCATGTTTGGATTCAAGAAGCAACTTCCCATTGACAAAATGGAGGCAATGTGGATAAGAAATGATTCATGAGAAAAACTACTATGGATTTAGCTCGTTACAAAAAAATTGGGTCAACAGTGTGACCTAGCCATGAACCAAAGAACCTAATATCCCTATGGGGTATGATGAAGTATAATGTTCAGAATGAGGAGAGAAGGTTCTCTCTAGAACTCTACACTTCCCATAATTTTTTTTTTATTTAGTAATTATAGAATATAGCTGGTAGTGAAACACAGCATGACAAACGGAAAAGATAACTGAAATCAGAACTAAGAAGACCTAGCAAAGCCATGACTCTAGTATATATTTGATGGTGTGGCATTAAGAAAGTTACTTAACCCCTTGGTGCTCTTGGTCACTGTCTAAGACTACAAGTTGTGGAGAAGATGCAAATGTGCGTTGGTAGGAGTTTACTCATCTGAGAGTTTCCTATACCAATGAAACCACAAGGACTGTCCTGACCCTATGTAACTTACATTCTCCTATCCTTGCATTTATTGCCTCCTCCCAGTAAAATGTAAGATCTTTCTGTCAGGAAGTATTTTAGGGGGAGTCTTATTTGTCTCCTGTCCCTAATATAATACCACACATACCTGATGCAATGTTATTTTAATAGAAGAAAGTATAGTTTGAGTGCAAGAGTGTTAATAAATGACATTTGCACACAGAAACTCCTGCAGCAAGACCAATAATGTCCTTGACCTGTTTGATTTATGTTTTTATGAACCAATTTTAGAATCACTCAGCTCAGACTCTTACATATTTATAACTAATTATAACCAATTTAGCTGGCAAATCATGGAAATGGAAGGGAATTATTTGAGTGTTTCCTAACTACAGTTTCAGGACCTACCTGTGAAATCAGAGACTCTCACTAAGAAAACCCAGAAGTTTATGCTTTCCCCAGGGCTCCTATATTACACCCTACCTGTATAGACTATTCTTTAGGCTGCTACCAACAGGTTTCCTGCATAGGGTCCTTATACTTGAGCATAAGTGGAGAAGGTGACCAATGTTCTTGTAATTCTTCAAACATGATACTTATACTTCACATACTGTCCCCATGCCTGACAGTTCTCTAAGCCTGAAATGTTTTTTCCTCACCTATGTCTCTTACCTTCCATGGCTTTTTCCAAGACTCAATTCAAATCCACTGTTTGAAAGTATTTCTTTGTCCCTTCAGTTGTTAATGCCTTCTCATTTCCGATTACTTACATCTATTCTGTATTTGTCTTGAATCAAATGAGATATTACTGGTAGATCTCTTATCACAATGCCTGGCATATAGTAGGGAGTTTATGTTTTATTCTCTTACCCTTGTGTGAACTTAGTCATTTGCACGTTGTCTCTGTCTAGAATGCGAGCTTCTTGAGGCCAGGGTCTAGTTCTTGTCTTTATTTCTCCAGGGCTTAGTACCTAGTGCATAATAAGCACTTGATAATGTTTGTTGTCTGGTTTGCTGATGACTTGAAAAGTCATGAGGAGACCACCCTACTCCATTATAAATACTTGGAATAGAAGAATATTAGAGCAGAAAGGATCTTTAGATACCATCTAATGCCCTTACTTTAGAAATGAGGAAACTGAAGTTTAGAAAAGAGAAGTAATTTGCAAAGGCCATGAAATGATGAAGACTGAGAATCTAGGTATTCTGATTAAAAATCCAGTGATCTTTTCAGCATAGAATGTGGAAAAAGTAATTAGAACTGGAATTATAAGACCTAAGTATGAGTCTCTCTTCTGTAACTTTCAAGATATGTGAACATAGGTTAAAAACCTAACTTTTCTCAAATGAGTTTCCTTACCTATAAAACTAGGTATAATAACGTTGCCTATTCTCACATGATTGTTAGGAAGAAAATAAGTATTGTATATTATTTCCAACTATGTTATTACTGTTATCATAGCAAGATTCCTTCTCCATCTGTTCTTGGCTGTTTAAAGTTCCTTCAATTCTAGAAAAATGTAATACTGTTACTACATATAATAGTTACAGCACAAATGCCACTAATAAAGAAAACATAAAAATTTAGGTTTTTTTTTTTCCTGTACGGCATCATATTTAATTGACTAGTGCTTTCCCCCCTTGCGAGCTAGTAGAAGATAGTACAAGAAGAAATTGCAGCATCTAGGAGTAGGAGGAGAAAAGGACCAAAAATGTAAAGACAGGAGACAGGAAGATAAATTTGTGGTTAGTGAAGACTTGTGCTGCCAACTTCAAAATATTGCCCAGAAATAACCCTAATCACACTGTCTTTTTCTCTCATCAGTCCTTCTATTTCCCTATAACCTCTAAAACCAGAGCCTAATTTGGAATTCTCTTGGCATATAATCAATCTCTTCTAATCTGGTGCTAGTGGCCTCACTCCAATGTATTGCCCCTTCCACTGTTTTAACTTCTATACATGGACCACTGGTCTTTTTCTCTCCTCCCTGTTCATGACCACACTCCAACATACAATGTTTTTAAACACCTAAAAGTTTCCCCAGCACCATCTCTGATGAGACCATTTCTGGATATCTATTTCCATCAGTCTGCTTTGGGGTCACACTCCCTGGGTTTGCCACAGCAAATTTAGAGTTCCTCAAATGGACTGACATACACAAAAGATGAGAAAAACATTGATTTGATCTACCCCTGTGTTTCAGGGCAGGTCTGACCTCTAATCATCTCAGACATTATATTTGCTAGTGAATTCCTCCCCATCCCTTATGTATTTCCCATACACACATTTTGAAATGAAGAAAAATATTTCCGCCATATAATTTCTTTCCTCAGCATTTTTCCTTTTTATAAACATCAACATGGGGCCAACAGAAACTTCCTCAAATAGGCTACACTTTGTCCTTATCAAGAAAAAGGATATAATTAGAGGAGTACCTAGTTATTTGCAATGGTTGGGCAGGAGGAAGAGAAAACTTAATGTTCACTCTTCTACTCTCAACTAAAAGTTTGTCACCCCTTATTCTGTGTCTGAATTGGGGCAGTCAGGTGGCAAGGTAGATAGAGTCCCAGACTTGGGATAAGGAAGACCACTGTTCACACCCTGCCTTAGATGCTTACTTAGCAGTTTGACTCTGAGGAACACACTTTATCTCTCATTCTCTTTGTTCATCTAGGAAACATGCTGCTAGGACTGTCATTGAATCAATTGAGATAACAAATATAAAATGCTATATAAATTCTAGCTATTATGATAATTTTTGTTTTTTATATATAAAATCCTAAGAATCAGTTAAATTAGCTCTTTTCAACTACGAACTTGAGAAGATAGAATTACTGAGCTAGAACTGCTTCAATGGTAAATACTATACAACTTTATTAGATCTCTGATCTCACCAAAGTGGATACCATTCCAGGGGGGTAAAGTTATCCTCAGTCTTTCTTTCCCAAAAGTGGAAGTCAGGATGCCTTATTTTAGAATTCATATAGAAAACAAGAGACTTTAGCAATGCTGGGAATTGTTTGGGGTATTTTAGGCAAGAAGTTAACAGAGCATATAATGCTTTGGTAGAAAATGGAACAAATAGGGGTAGTTAGGTGGCTCAGTGAATAGAGCACCGGCCCTGCAGTCAAGAGGACCTGAGTTCAAATCTGGCCTCCGACACTTAACACAAAAAACTAGCCATGTGACCTTGGGCAAGTCATTAACCCCAACTGCCCAACCTTCCTCCCTCCAAAAAGCAAAAAAAAAAAAAAAGAAGAAGAAGAAGAAGAAGAAGAAGAAGAAGAAGAAGAAGAAGAAAAATTAATTAAAAAAAAAGAAAATGGAACAAATATGACAGTCAGTTTGTCAAGAAAGAGTTATGGAGGGTGGAGCCAAGATGGCAGAGTGAAAGCAAGAACTTACCTGAGCTTGCCCATAAATTCCTTCATTTACATCTAAAAAGTTAATCTGAACAAATTTTAGAGTGGCAGAATCCACTAGAACACAGAGTGGATCAGATTTCCAGCCCAGTTCAACAACACGGAAAATCCACAAGTAGAATTTGTTGGGGGGGGAGGGGAGAGAATGTAGAGCATGGAGCACATGAGCCATCTAACTATGGTGGGGGGAAGGGAGAGGAGAGGGAGGGAGAGAAAATGTGGAACTCAAAAACTTGTGGAAGAGGAACGTTGCAAGCTAAAAATAAATATTTTTTAAAAGAGTTTTTAAGTACCTACTATGTGACAAGCACTGTGGTAAGTACTGAGGAAAGAGGAGAGGAGAGGACAGGAGAGGACAGGGCAGGACAAGACAGGAGAGGAGAGGAGAGAACTACCTCTGCTCTCAGAAAGTTCACATTCTAGTGGGGGAGACACTGTCAAACAATTATGGACATACAACACATACACAATATATATGGGAGATGATCCTGCCCAAATTCATCCTTGGTAAATCTAGTCAACAAGCTCCAGAGTCTTCCACTCCATCTCTTGAGACTCTGTGGATGTCAAGGGAGCATTATGATAATTATCATTTACCCCTCTTATTTGGCAAAGCTGGCTCTTTTTCTTTTTTCTTTTTTTTGGGAGGGATATTTCTTTTTTATAACTAATTTTTGTTTATTTTTAGTTTACATCATTCATTTCCATGAGATTTTGAGTAACAAATTTTCTTCCCGTCTTTCCCTTACCCACCACCCCAAAACAGTGATCCCACTACATACCTCCTCCCCCAATCTGCTCTCTCCTATATCCTCCTGCATCACCCCTCTGACTTTCCATTAGGGCAAGATGGATTTCCCTATCCCAGTGCCTGTACATTTTATTTCCCAGTTGCATGTAAATAATAACAATTATAATTATAATTTAAATATATATGTATATATATATATACATTTAACCTTTGATTTTAGAACTTTAAATTCTAGATTCTTTCCCTTCCTCCCTTGTGAACCACCCCCACTGGAAATACAAGCAATTCACTACAGGCCATATATGTGTAGTTATACAGAACATCTCCACAATGGACATATTTTGAAAGACTGACTATATTTTCCTCCTTCCTATCCTGCCCTCCACTTGTTCTATTCTCTACTTTGTCTCTGTCCCTTCACAGAAATGTGTGCTTCTAACAGCCCTCCCCCCCAGCCTGCCTACCCTTCCATCATCCCCCCTTCCATCCACTTTCCCCCTGTTCTCCTGTAGGGCAAGACACCCAATTAAGAGTGTATGCCATTCCCTCTCTAAGCCAAATTCAATCAGAGTAATGTTGACCCATTCCTTTTTGCCTTCCTGTTCTTCCCCTCCAGTGTAACAGTTATCCCTTGCCTCTTCCATATGAGATCCTTAACCCCATTCTGTCTCTCCCTATCTCCTCTCATTCTATTCCTCTCTCACACCTCAATTTCTCCTTTTTAAATATCATCCCTTCCTATTCAATTAATGCTGTGCCCTCTGTCCATGTATACCTGTACACATATATACACAAACTCCCATATGTATTCATATGCCTATATCCTCTCTTATATAGACATATGTGTATGTATACATATATATATATATATACATATATATATATATACAGTTATATTCCCTTCACCTATCCTCATACTGAGAAAAGTTTCATGAGTTACAATTCTCATTTTTCCATGATGGCATGTACATAGTTCAACTTTGATAAGTTTCTTATGGTTTCTTTTCCATGTTTACCTTCTCGTGCTTCTTGTGTTTGAGTGTCAAATTTTCTGTTCAGTTCTGATTTTTTCCTCAAGAATGCTTGGAAGTTCTCCACCATATTTTCCCCTGGAGTGTTATATTCAGTTTTGCTGCATAGGTGATTTTTGGTTTTAATCCTAGCTCCCTTGATCTCTGGAATATCATATTCCAGGCCCTTTAATCTCTCAATGTAGAAGCTGCTACATCCTGGGTTATCCTAATTGTTTTTCCACAGTATTCAAATTGTTTCTTCTTGGCAGCTTGTAATATTTTCTCCTTGCTCTGGGTACTATGGAACCTGGCTATAACATTCCTAGGAGTTTTCTTTGGGGGATCTTTTTTCAAGAGGTGATCAGTGAATTCTTTCAAGTTCTCTTTTGCCCTCTGGTTCTAAAATATTAGGGCAATTTTCCTTGAGAATTTCTTGAAGGATGCTTTCTAGGTTCTTTTTTGATCATGGCTTTCAGGTAGTGCAATAATTTTAAAATTGTCCCTCCTGGATCTATTTTCCAGGTCAATGAGATATTTCACATTGCCTTCTATTTGTTCATTTGTTTGGATCCGTTTAATAGTATCTTGATTTCTCATAAAGTCATTTGCTTCCATTTGCTCCACTCTAATTCTGAAGGAATTATTCTCTTCATTGAGCTTTTGAGATTCTATTTCAATCTGGCAAATTCAACTTTTTAAGGCATTCTTCTCCTTATTGGCTTTTTGGGCCTCTTTTGCCATTTGAGTTAGTCTATTTTTTAAGGTGTTATTTTCTTCAGTCAGGTTGTTGGCTCTCTTTTCATGATTTTCTTGCATCATTCTCATTTCTCTTCCCAATTTTTCCTCTACTTCTCTCTTTTTTAAAAAAAAAATCCTTCTTAAGCTCCTCGTTGGCTAGTAACCAGTCTACATTTTTCTTGGAAGCTTTTGATACAGGAATTCTGACTGGGTTGTCTTCCTCCTGTTACATGCTTTGCTTCTTTTTGTCCCCAAAAAAGGAATCTAAAGTTGGATTGCTGAGCTTTCTTTGCTTCTTTTGCCTGCTCGTGTTGCCAGTCAGTTACTTGATGTTTGGACTCAGTAGATCTCTGCTTCCATAGGGGAGAGCTTTGTCTCAAATTTCTGGGGGTTTTGCAGCTGCTAGAGTTATTTGGAGGCCGCTGTTGCTGCACTCCCCACCAGCTTTGGCTCACTGGTCACACACCTCAGGGCCACCACCCAAGACCATAATCCTAATTCAGGCAGCTCAAGGCAAGAACACTTAGCTTCTGAATGATCACTTGGCCCCCCTGCAATCTTCAGGCCACCAGCTCTGAAGCAGCCATGTGGAGGTGGCTGCGGGGCTGCCACTTCAGACTGCTTCTAGGTCTGGAGGCAGTTGGTTAGACCCTCTCCCCTCAATTTAGCAAGTTCCACTGACCTTTTCCCTTTGTCCTTGGCTTTTATGGGTTGGTAATTCTGGAAACTGCCACAGCTGCTGGTAATCTGCTCACCTGAAAGCTGCAGCCGGGACTTCTCCTGGATAGGCTGGGGCTAAAACCACATGGGGCTAGGCTCTGCTCCTAGCACACTGTGATGAGCCCTTTCTATCTGTCTGCCAGGCTGCCTTCATCAGGAGCCTTGTTTCTCTGTCGTTTTATGAGTTCTAGAGTCCTAAAATTTGTTTAGAGTCATATTTTATAGATATTTGAGTTGATTATGGTGAGAGCTATGCAGTTCTCTTGCTTCTATGCCACCATCTTGACTGCCCCTTGCCGGCTCTTTTTCTAGCCATATATTGCTTTGGTGATATCTATTATACCACATTTCCTATCCAGTTTCTCTGCATTTTCTTTTGGGTAGGCAAAAACCCAAGACTTGTTTCTCAGAATGAAAGTGTTCATTATATTTGACATTTACAAACATAAAGGAAACCTAAGTAGAACAACCTATTGCAAGTCATTGCTTAGTCTCTCTTTCCAAAATGAAGAAATCAAGAATCTACATCATAGACTTTACGTAGAAAGTAGGAGATCTCAGAAAGACTGGAATTGCTTAAGAGAGATATTTTGAAGAAGAGATCAACAAACATAAAATACTTTGGTATAAATGGAACAAATATACCAACAGTTCTAGACTAGTAGATTTTCATCATCAGAGAGAAATCACTATGTTAGGAACATACCGCCTTAGTCTCCAGCATGTTAGATGAGCCAGCGTTGTATAAGCTGACAGACCCTATACTTGCATTTGGGAAGATGTCAAACAGTCCTTAGTAATGAAACACTAGGCTAGTCTCTTACGCTATCTCAGCTTCAATTTCTTCATCTTTAAAAGGAGAAGGTTGGATAAGAAAGGTGTAAAGACTCCTTCTAACTCTAAATCTATTAGATTAAAATGGAAGCCAAAGAGATGAAGTTAGATCAGCTTTATGAAACCTTACACACAACAAGGAAATTGATGGTGAAGATGGAATATTCTTGAAAGCATTGAGGAAATTTTTAAAAACTCATGAAAAATATAACAAAACAATGGGAAAGAATATGATCTACATTTCTTCCCCCAAAATATGATGGGGACATCAATAATTATTTGGTCTGCATATCTATCAAATGTCAGCTGCAGTCAGTAATTTTATTCTCACCAATGCCAAGCTAGGTCAACTGGCAGAAGATTCACTCAAAGGGCTGCAGTGTGTAGGAAGGCCTTACAGACTACGAGATAGTGCTCTGCACCTTTCCATTCACATTCATTCAATATTAAAATCACCAATTTCTGTGACAGTTTATGTCACTTCAGGTAGATCTATATGGAATATGAGGTGAACCATTGTTCAAAAAGGTACCATCCCATGTCTGATGTGATGCTACGTATAAAGCATCAAGACAATGAGGGGTAGTGTTACAGTGAAAACCTGACAATGAAGCAATAGTATTGTTCCTAAAAAGTGAGGGAGTATTGCAAAACAGTTTATTTATGTGGAGTCCCTTCACTGTAATATGACTTTTACTTTATGTATATCTGTTGGGAACCTTTATGTCCTCCTATGCATGTTTCTTAAACTTGTCAAATAGTACAACTTTACAAAAGTGCTAAACGACAATCTAGATCAATTTAGCATGGAGTTGATTAGTAACATATGGACATTTGGACATTTAAATCATGTAAATTCAACGATACGTGGAGAGACAGAGAGAGAGAGAGAGAGAGAGAGAGAGAGAGAGAGAGAGAGAGGAGGGAGAATCATCCAAATTTTGTCCCTTGATTTTCACTGAAGCCCAATGGAAGCAGACCTTCAGCTCCAGTATTTGAGGAATGATACAGCAATATTTGTCTATGACTACTTCTATCATTAAAGAAACTTTGTCTTCATCTGCAACCCAGAACACATCAGAATACAGGTGAATAAATGTTGTTCCATTTAGCAGTAATCATATATTACTGCCAAAATGCCATTGTAGAGAATTTCATTATGGTCTAGAGCAGCAGTTTTCAACCTGTGGGTCGCGACCCCTTTGGGGGTTGAATGACCCTTTCACAGGGGTCGCCTAAGACCATCAGAAAACACATATTTCTGATGGTGTTAAGAACCAAGACACCGCTCCTCTATCAGTCTCCAGGCGGGTCCACCCACATGCAGATATGCCCACATATGAGTATTAAAGGGTCATCTCATTAGGAAGGTTGAAAACCACTGGTCTGGAGGCCTTCTACCTGTAATTCTGACAGAGGATGATAAAAAGTCTCTTTCATCATTGTTCTTTTGCTCCACTGTGGCCTAGATCAATCTCATATTTCTCTTTTGTTTTTAAAACAAGTTTGCTTTTCAACTTATCAGTCCTCCACTTCCATCATCCCTAGAGTACATGGAGGATAAGAGAGTCAGCAGTTACTTCCCATTGCAGTGTTACATAGAGAAGAAACACAATGGAAATGAATATTCCCAACCTATAGGATGGAAGTAGAAATTCATAGATTAAGGATGTTCAGTTTCAAATGATTTTAACTCTCACTGAATCAAAGTTTCAAGATCCAGTCTACCTCTAGAGCAAAAGTTGAACTTTAAAGATGATAAAAGAGAGTCTGTATTGTAGTAGGTAAAGGATTTGGTCTTAGAATCGTAAGTGCTTGCTATGTTTAAGCTCCAGCTTTGACACTTGATAATTGTATGATCTTGTACAAAATAGTTAATGTCTCTGGGTCACTGTTTCTAAAATTAAGCTATCAGTTTGTATCAGGGGTTCTTAGGCTGTAAACATTTTTTAAATTATGCTTTAATATAATTGTTCTTCTTTATTATTGTATATATTTATTTTATGTATACAAAAACATTATTCTGATATCTTCATAGGGTTTACCAGGCCAACAAAAAAATCTGTGACATATAGTTAAGAACCCCTGGACTAAGTCATCCCAATTTTGACTTTTTATATTAAATTTATGATACCTTCTTGCTTAGCAAATAGTCACTTTTTATAAAGTGTTTATCAAAAATGTATATTAATTTCTGATCACACCCAGATGATCTCACAACCTTTAAAATTTAACTTATCCAAAAATTTTTCCAATGATATATTTTATTTTAGATCGTCTTTTCTTTGCAAGATTTAGCTATGTCCAAAAAAGGAATTTAAAGTTTCCTATAATTATTATCATACTATCTAGGATTCTTTGCAATTTGGTTAATTTATCATTTAAGAATTTAGATGCTATGCTATTTAGAGGATATGAATTTAAAAACCATATCATTTATTTTCTATGAAACCCTTAATCATAATGTACTTCCCCTGTTTGTCTCCATGACATTTTAGATTTTCATATTATCTAACAGCATAATAGAAGCTCACGACTTTTAGAATCATACAATGCCTAGTCCATCTTCTATGTTTTTATTCTTTTAATGTTTTCAGTATACAGTAAAATGTATTTCTCTCTTTCCATTTTGCAATTCTTTAAATTTTATTGGATTATTTAATCCATTCATTTTTAACGTTAAAGGCATTATGCTGTTTTCCTCTCTTTGTGTATTTATGTATTGATTTTTAGTTTTATTTTCTTTAATTCTGCACATTTTCTGTGATTACTTTTACTTACAATAATTGATTCCTATTCCACTTATCTTCTCCATGCTAAATTCCTTGAGTATATTTGTTATTAATTTCCCTTTGTTTATTAGCCTTCCCCTTTCTCCTTTTGGTCCTTCAATTTCCTCACCTAGATAAATGGCTGGTTCAAAATATTTTTTATACATATATTACAGACTCTTAGCTTATTATTTAAATGACTTTCTCAATAATTTTTATTTAATTATTTAAATAATTCTTCCCATTAATTATTCATTTATTGTGCCTTCTTTAATTCTATCTACATCTCATTTCTTTTGAATTATATTTTTCTCGTTACTTGGTTAGATTACTATTTATTATTTCTTTATTTTTTCTATATACCTCTAAAGAGATACAGAAAATAGGATATCAAATATAAGCTCCCTCCTCTCTTCCATTTTTTATGTTAATGCATCCATAGTTCTCATTACATATTCTATTAGTGTTGAGTATTGACTAATTATATTACTTTATTGTTTTTGTGAGGCATTCTTCAACACAAAAAAATATCAATTTATTAAGATCATGAAAGAACAATGATGTATGGAGGGAATGGCTGTCTTCCTATTGATGAGACCTAGTCTTATCCTCTGCCTTTAAAATGATCGCCTACAATTCTTAAGATCAATTCATCCTGTCTATGTATTCCTATCTCCCTCCTACTATTCTCTATTAAGTATTAAGAATCAGAATTTCATTATGTGGTTTCTCATATTCTCTGCCCCCTTTTCTGTTCCTCTGACTCCTTTGCTGAAGAAATACAAGAAGAGAAGTATCTGGAGCACAGAGGGGCCCTTTTGCAGTTTTTGTTCATTCTATTGTTTCCGAAGAGTGAAACATACACATATACATACATCTAGACATGCATACATATAAGCATACGTACATACAACAACGCATCACTTGGTTGCCAGACTTCTGGTTGATGATTCTTACAAAACTACTTTTCAGAAATAAAGACCCAATGAGGTAAGTAGTGAGAGTATAATTATTTCTATTTTAGATTTGAAGAAATTGAGGTTCAAACTATGAAAGAATCTTTGATGGTCACATAAGTAGCCTATGCAGAACTCAGATATCAGTCTCTAAATCCCATGTTCTTTCCACTGGATCAAAGCTGCCCCTCTAATGAAAGTTTCTTTCTTAACCATTACTGTTATGAATTTGTTTATAATATATAGCTTACGAAAGGCTATTTTTTTAAATTTTAAAGTAAATCAGTAAAGAAATATTAAACTGACTTTCTACAAAACTCCAGTAAAAAAGAATGAATGATGCTATTCATCTTTGAGTCTTCCATTTCCCAGAGACTTAACTTCCTTCAGAAACAATAAAAGACAGTGCAGAAAATATAGAGGAAGTGGCATGTCTCTATCTTGATTTGGCATTGAAATAACATGAATAATGTTTATGATATTGTCTGGAGATAATTTTACAACTGGAAAAATCACAACCTTATTTATGTTGCAGCAGACAGTTCAGGAGATAGAAAAAGGAAATATGTTATACCACTTTATACACTTTATAAATTAAACTGTTTTCCCTGGTATCAAGGGTTACTCCATGTTGCTATTAAAATTATAGCCAGCAAGCAAACATAAAGCCCTTAGACTAACAAAAATAGGGATGGAAATATAGTGGAGTCAAGACATCAATCTTTAGAAGAAATATGATAAAGCCAGTAATATTTATTAGTGGAATGAACTTTAAGAGGAAAGATCAGGGATGGAATGGGAAAGATTTGAGGGACTGTTAAAACTTCATTTTCTTAAAAAAGTAAAGTAGACCCCATCCAAATTTGCAAGGAATTTAATCTAGAGTGAGGAAGCACATTGTGTTCTACTCAAGGTTGAATGAAGATAGATCCTTTTATCTAGATCAGCAGCTCTCAACCTGTGGGTCGCAAACCCTTTGGGAGTTGAACAACTGTTTCACAGGGCCCACAGGGGTTGCTTAAGACTATTGGAAAACACATATTTCTGATGGTCTTAGGAACTGAGATACCACTCCTCTATCCTTCTCCAGGCAGGTCCAGCCACATGCACCTATGCCCACATACAAGTATTAAAGGGTTGCAGCATTAGGAAGGTTGTAATTTCTCAGTCTAGGGAGTCACTCCCAGCTGAACCCTGCCCCCCCTCATTGAAAGGGGTATATAAACTGTGAGCCCTGCCACCATGATGGTCTTTGGTCTAAGAAAGATGGCTAAATGACCATCTTTGTATTAATAACCTACTGGCCTTATTAATAAAAATGATTAAATTACCCAGAAATTATGTCTCTCAAACCTTTTTAAATATTTTCTTACCTGCATTCCTTTGCTTAGGTGATTACATATCCCTTGAACTAATTTCCTATTCACTTTTGCCTCAAAATATTTCTTGCTTCTCTTCAAGAATGGTTCACATGTCAACTCTCACATAAATCCTTTCCTGATATCCTCTACCACCCATTACTACCATTCTTTCCTTGAAATGATTTTGAATTAAATTGAATATATTTTAATTGTTCACTTGTGCTCTTATTGTATCTACTCATTTGAATCTAAGATTTTTGAGGGTAGAGACTGATTCTTTTTTAAATTTGTTTCCTTATTGTCTACCATCATCTCTATTATATTTTGTTGAGTTGAAGTAAACATGCTCTATTGCGGGGAATATTAACTATTAATTAACACTTAATTATTACATTAACAATGCTTAACATTATTAATAATCTTTATTATAGTGCATAATTTTTGAGGGTGGGAACCAGAATTTCATTTGCAAGTTGAAAGAATTTCAGAGACCAACCATAAAAACCTCCTCAGCTTACAGAAAGGTAGAAACTGAGGCCCCAGAGAAGTTAAGTGACTTACTAGAATCACAAGCAAGTGTCAGGAATGAGATTGGAATCTAAATTACTTGAATTCAAACAGGTGCTAATTCAACTATATCACACCAAGTCCTTAAATTTGGAATGGACCATAGGGATCTTCCCATTTACAGGATGCCAACCAATCACTTCTGTTTGAAGATCGTTGATGGGGAAGAAATCACCTTTAGCTGAAAAAAATGTCTTCTACTTTTGGAAGCCACTAATCGTTAGGAAGTTTTCTTTGTTTGCAGAGTCTTTTAATTATCCCTACTTCTGCCCTCTTCAGTCAAGAGGAAAAATGTAAAACCTTTTCTAACAGTACTATCATTTTGATACTTTATGACGGTAACTATCACTCCCTTGAATTTTCTCATCACTGGAATAACGAAATGTCCTTGTTTCTATTGGTCTTCATGTGAACTGGAATTTTCTTCTGTATCCCACATAATATTTGAGAGTTTTGCATAGAATTGAATATGCAGACAGACAACCTATCCATTAATTAATGAAAATCTCTCTAAATAATAGCCACTGTGATTCCTGGAAAGATCAATGAGTTTGGAGATCAAAGATCTGAGTTCAAATTCCACCACTAACACTTAAATACCTGTATAATATCAAGCAAGCATATGCTTGATGTTGTCTCTACAAAGATCTACTTTATTTTATCCTGGAGACAAGAAAATTCAAAGGCTCCATGGTTACCATCATCAATTAATTCAACGGCTTAATTTCTCATCCGTATTTGACAAATTCCAACTAGATGAACTTTTAGAGCCATTCCATCTTTACATCTATACTCCAGACATTAGTTCCATACCTGACAAATAGTAGGTACTGTGAAAATGCTACTTACCATTTATCATTATTTTATTACATTTATTATTATTATTACATCATAAGCACTTGAGTATGATTATTATATCACCGATCTAGTATAAGGGAACTGCCAAGTGAGAAATTATGTTCTGATATATTGCCTGCATAAATTCCCCTTTCTCTTCCTTAAAAGTAAAATTTTAGGCATAGGGTATAAAGGGGATCAAAGAAGAAGTTATAGCATAAAATTTGATATCTACAACAGAATGCTACTCTCATAGCATGTGAACTTAGTGCAAAATTAAAGAAATGAAATGTGACAGAATGGCCTATCATTGCATCAAGCTGAGGAATTCAGCCCTCTTTTGAAATGAAATCTACTCAATTGTCTAGACATTTGAACTTTAGGAATTAATCTATTACCCAGATAGATACTTACCTTTAGGAAGTTTTGATTTTGAATTGGAGATATATTCTTTAAAAAAAAAATACTGATATACTATCATGGAGCAGAAAATCCACCAATGTCTTTGATTGACAGTTTTATGCTACTTGACGTGGAAATGATCCCTATTTTTCTCCCTTCAACCCACCTACCATGGACTTTATGTGTTGAAGAACTACAGCCCCATAGCTAAGATCCATTATCTTATATGCTTCACTAAGTCAAATTCAATGGTCAAAGGTGGAAGAGAAAAATAAATATGTGTTCCCCAAGTGGGAAGGAGACTAGTGAAGCAAAGAGGAGCCAAATAATAAATTGTAGCACAGTCTGACAGGCAAAAAGAAAGTAAGGTAATGATGTGTAAAAGGGACAAATTTATTCCTGGATTACTATCCATCTTCTGGATCAGAGCCCTAAGATCCCCCAAAATAAATAGAAGCAATTTCTTTAAACAGTGAAAACTTTAAAATCTTTTTCACCACAGATTTTATTGCTCCCCTTAGTGTATTCTATCAGTAGGAAGCTCTGAGATGTAAACATAATCCACAGCTAATGGAGGTGGAGCATTATGGTAACATGATATATGTCCACATAATGATTACATTTTTTCAAAGAATCAGAAATTTATGATAGGAAAAAGGAGTGGGTGAAATTCTTTAAAATTTCAGTAGGATTTTGCTTTATCAGTTTATAAAACTGCTGACTCTCCCCAGGATGGTTTGTTAAAAATACTTTCCACTTTGGAGATGTATCGGGTTATGTGCTACACAGTTTTCTTTGTTACTTTCCTTCTCTTCCCCAGATTAGAAAGGGTTTTGTTGAAATGGATTACATTCAATGTTGCTTCATCTCTTTAGTCTAGAATCCTTGGCAGTAGGGAGAATGAACCCTATTAGATCCACACATAAACTCTCACACCTCAACCACCAGGTTTCTCAAATTTTCATTATTAGTAAGTTGGTTTTATCATTTCTATAGTAAAAGAGATCCGTGGTAAAAGGTCTGGATCCTTTTCAATTCATTGTTCTGGGAGAAATTCAGTTCAGAGTGGAAATTATGAATAGCTGCTCAGTGAAGAGATGGGCACCACCATTCACTAACCTTCTTTGACCTTCAGATTCACCCTCACAATGCTACTTACAGAGCTACATGACAAAATGGCTCAATTTACAGCATGGAGAAATTACCTCTGTTAAGGAAAAATTTGCAATGTTTTAACCACCATAGGACACTGTTAGCCACCAATTCAATCTTGTTTAATAAAAACGCTCAAATCTTGCATGCACATCACACTCACCTTAGTATATGCTATTATGTATCTCTCAGCTTGCTTACTGAGTAGGTTCATTAAAGAAACCTAAGCATTCTGTGCTTCTCAGGAAAGCAAAAAGGCAACTCTTTTCCAATATGCCTCTTTTTTCTGTGATTGTGCCATGTAATTGGTTTAAAAGATATGATTAGGGTTTTTTCAATCAGCATTTACTCTAAGCCCCCATCTACTGGTGATCCTGCCTGCTCCCTGATATTCTTCATTGCACAGAGCCCTAGTGACATAATCTCATCACAACAGAGTAGGCATACCAGGAAGTTTGCAAAACATACTTCATTCCATACATCATTTTACCCTTTATATAAAATCAGTTGCAGGAATAATATTATGCATAATAAAATATAGTCCATACAGCAGGGTCAGTTAGCTCCAGGGTATTCCTAATCAATAATGGGAAGTGTACTTGAGACTAGATACAGGAAAAAACAGCCACTTTTTTGTCCATAGCTTCTCCAGTTTTTCTTCCTCTAGCTTGAAGTTATCTGCATCTGCTTCTTTTCAAAGCTAGCTCATCACTGATAGAACAACAGGGTCATTCAATGAACAATGCAGGATCATACGGCTCAGAAAGGCAAGGGATGGGCCCGGTCACAGGGTCAAAACACATTAGAGGACAGAAGCAGTACAAATTTCACAGTAAGAGACTCCAAAAAGGGAAACCTGGGTCATAGACTAGTTTCAGGTGGTTGGTAGCCTAAAATGTTGAAGGAAGGGAGGAATGAAGGAAGGTGAGAGACACGGAAGAAAAACAAAGACAGAGAGACACAGTGACTAGTTACAGAGATATGGACAGACTAGTTTGAATAGAGAAAGAGAAATGAGGAAGAGAGACAGGGACAGAAAGACAGAAAAGAAAGAGTAAGGTAGAGACAGAGATAAAAAAGAGCACTTTGGGGGAGATATGTATTAGACAACAAAGCCTGAAAAGTACTGAAATTTCTTTGGGGGCCTGACAATGGAGGATTTCCCTTGACTAAGGGCAGAAGCATCAAAAGCTTTTTTTTTTTTGTCTATTGTCTGAACATTCAAGATAAGGTCTTCCAAGATTAGATGTGATTGGATAGTAAAAAAAAAAAGAAAAAGAGCTACTAGTAGGCCTTAAACTGTCATGTCACTAATAGAGAGGTAGAGATTTCAGAAAGTTAAAACAGTAGCCTAGACAGTTAAGTTTGTAGCAAAATAACTAGAAATAAGATAATACTGAGGCCAAACTTTATAGGCAACCATCTGGTAAGTTAGAAGAATAAGGTCAAGATTGAAATATAACAACTTTGTAGAATTTAAGCTCTTTGAGATTAAGGAATGCCCATCATAGTACCTTGTACATAATGGGAGCTTCATAAATACTTATCAAATTGAATTTAATGGGAATATTTAAGCATACATGATTTAATCATTCTTGTAGAGAAATTTTTCTAAGTTTATAGCTAACATTATTTACCAAGCTTTGGCTCAGACCATTTAATGAATTTCCACTGAATCCCAAAACATTATCATCTATCCCATACTTACATTTTTCCTAAAGGAATAGTATGTGAGACTTGACTATAGGGTAGATAATAGCTATAGGAGTCATCTGATCAACCAAGTCTAATAATTCTTTAACAAAAAAAGGAAATTAGGCCACTCTGGCATGATCTATTTTTCATGAAGACATGATGACTTTTTGTGATCATCAAAATCCTTTCTTCTCTAGATATTCATGTATCATCCTTTTAATAATATGTTTTGGCAGTTTGCCATAAACTGAATTTATACCCACTAACACAAAGATCAAAGTCTTAGCTTTCTTTCAGACCCCAGTAAAGTGTCCCAGGGCACAATACTATCTAACATTTTTATGAATGACTTGGATAAGAATTCAGATGCCAAACTTTTCAAATCTTTCGATGACACAAAGATTGGAGGGATAAACAATATGCTAGATAAGAATTAGATTTTAAAAAGATTTTGATAGGCCAGAATTTAGAACTGAATCTAACAAGATATAATTTAATATAACTAAATTTGAAAAAATCACACAAGTCCCCAAATGCAACCTGTCAATATATATCTATATCTATATCTATATCTATATCTATCTATCTATCTATCTATCCATCTATATACATATATATATTTTAATACGTGGGATCAAGAAAGTTAATTTGGTCTTCAGAATCATTGAGATGTATTATCCAAGACCAGGAAGATGATACTGCTAATATCATCTGTTTCAAACAGACATCTTGACTATTATACTAACTTCTTGGTGCCTTACTTCAGGAAGGACAGTGATTACCTGGAGACTGTGAAGAGAACAACCAATACGATAATGGAGAGCCTAGCACTTATGATGACATGTGAGGATACTTTCAATAACCTGAATACGTTTAGCTTGAAGAGGAAAAGATTTAAAGGGAACAAGATAGTTGTTCTTTAAATCTTTGAAGTGCTACCACATTGAAGAAGGACTGAGCTTGTTCCACTAGACCCTTCAAGAGTATCAAGGAGGCCAATGTAGGCTTGACACCAAGAGGCACACTCCATGGAGTTTGGAAATGACAAAAAATAGAGCGGGAAGTGTGGAAGGAACGAAGACCCAACCCTCTGCCCTGATTGGAGGTTTTCAAAGAGAGGAAGCATTATCATTTGTCTTATTGGTTAGCAAGGAAATGTTTGTTTGTTTCTGCTATGGCTTTGAATGGATGGGTCTTGAGAGATTCTCTATTTCATCCAGAATGTGAATAATTCTTTTTTATTCTTGTCAATAGGTTGAAAAATTATTACTCCATATCCTTCAATGATGTTGGGGTGGGGATAACAAATAACTCTTTCCTTTATTCTTTGACTGATACTGGTTCATCTTTTACTTGATAATACCTAGCAATTCACAGCCCCCCACTTCTCGTGACAAGTAGTGTCTCCTTTCTCAGCTGGTTCAATGCTTTTCTCTTCAGGAAAATATTCATGTTTTGCTTCACTCCAAGCGTTCAGTGGTCATTTCTCCCTTTCATCAGTCATATTCTTCTACCTTCCAACCTTCTGACATTGGTCTGACATAGGTTTCTTCATGTTCTATTTATTTTTTATCTTCCTATTGAAACTTGCCTCCTTCTCTTCCAAATCCTCCTCCTATCTTTTTTTTTCTTTTCTCCATCTTCTCTATCTTTGTCTCTGTATCCTTTTCCTTCTATCTTTCTATGTCTCTGTCTCTTGGTTTCTCTCTGTCAGTGCCCTCTCTCTCTCTCTCTCTCTCTCTCTCTCTCTCTCTCTCTCTCTCTCTCTCTTTCTCTCTCTCTGTCTCTCTCTCTCTCTTTCTCTCTTTCTCTCTGTCTCCCCCCCCTCAAGTCTCTGATAAACTGAAGAAAGAAGGAAGAAATCAAGAAGGAGTCCTTGAGTCATGTCTATCTTCTCCCCAGACAGAAAACAAGTGGGTACTTTAAGTATAGATCACAATAATTTTACTCTGAAAAAAAAATGAATAAATATAAGCATTATACTCTGTACTGGTCACTGCAAAATGTTCCCTCCTCTATATTTCATAGTTCTCCTTAAAAGAAGTAGCACCTCTAGAGAATTTTGTCAATTTCTATCAAAAAAAAACAACACAATTTTCATTTGTACTTTGAGTAGGTAAAGCAGTGGGAGAAAATAAGAAAGAAGATGGAGTAATACAGACCAGTAATTCTTTATTTTTCTTTTATTCAGCGATGGTTGGATGGGGGAGAGGTGTGAAAAGATGATTGACTATCACTGAATACAATAATGCTGGAATATACTGCCAAATTCTTCACCCCTCTATCCCTCTGAAACCATCTGCAGCTGCAGCTGTAGATGAGTTACACGGATAACCTATCATAGAAAATGATGTTCATAATGATGGCCCAAATCATCAAGGAACATTTAAATTATGCTCACTATACTCTATATGGGAAAGCAGTGCCTATGTACTACATTTCAGAAGTATTTGCGTAGCATAGAAGTTAAATTGAAAAGTTTCTAACACTGAGAGTTAATCTTCAGCATAACTGGGTAATATTGACCATCCAGAACTGCTCTCTCAGGGTTCTGGATAGCTGAAATTTTGATATAGTTCAATGCTTTTAATTATAGCAACGCATGACTCAATGATATATACACACATCCCTATATATGTGTATGTATACATTATATGTATGTATATGTGTGTGTTCATGAATGTTTATTATATTAGCATGGTTATACATGAATCTGTTGATGTATATGTACATGTTTAAATGCGTATGTGATATGCAGACATCTATATGTGGTATGCTATGCATGTCAAACAAAACATTTGTATAGAAGAAGGCATATACACGTGTGCTATATAGTATAATATGCATATTATACACACATAATGTGTAGGTATACTTTTATACACATGCATACATGTGTACGTATATATACGTGAACACATATATTGAAGGCATGTTTCTATTTGTCAGATTCCTGGAAGAGGTAACAACACTTTGAGAATGCTCAAGCAAAATTCATTTTTTTAAAAGGAGAATTCAGTAGTATTCTTTGGCCATTAGTGGTTATTACTATTTTTTTTTTTTGGTCCTTCATTCTGGAATAGGACCCATGACATCAAAAGGGTGGAGTTTTGACTTGCACCTGAATTGGATTTAAGTGAGGTAGAACTGTGCTAAGTCATTAGTCTCACTCACTTCTCCAGGCTTATGCAGAGGCAAGACAAAAGACATGATTGGAGATGGCCCAGGATGCACCAGTTGACCTTGGTCTTTTTAAGTTTAGGTCCTTCCACGGTCTCAGTTTGTCTGATAGAATGCCCATTCAATGATTAAGGGTTGGGTAATAATTGAGAGGAAAAAAAAGCCTAGTTTGCCATCACAAAAGAATCAATCTGGAAGGAGAAGACGCTCAGAGTTTCTGACCAAAACAGAAAACAATTGCTATTATTGATCATTCAATGAAAACCACAGTGATTAGAGTTTAAAGGCATAGTCAAGCAGCTCCATTTAATCACGATGGACTTTTTCAAAGCCTGTTTTTTCAGAGCTATATTTCAAGAAATCATAAATGAAAACTTTGCAATATAAAGAGTTGATTGTTCCAACTTTTTGAAAAAAAAATGAAAGCATAAAGAAATAGGGAATTTAAAAAATGTCTAGCCCCCAAACCCCAAGATACTTTAGAAAATATAGTGACTGAAAATTATACTCTTTTGGACAGAGCACCCACATGTATGACTCCTCACATGGACAGAGGGACCATGTGATAAAGGATAAAGAAGAAACAGAAGGGTAAGTATGAGGAAGAGGAGGAGGAGGATGAGAAGAAAAAGGAGACATCCCCCTATAAGACTAATTTGGAGGAAAAATATAGCCACCGGCTCATGAATCTTTTTTTTAACACATCATTTCAGGCAGATTATTTTAAAAGTCATGAATAGTGTGTAACATTCATTGATGTAATGTGCCATTTATTGGATTAGTTGGTGGACCTGGAGTCAACAAGAACTCAGTTCAAATCTTCTTTCATCTACTTATTGGCATCATTACCCAAGCTAAGTCACTTAGACTCTTCAAGTCTCAGTTTCTTCATTTGGAAAAAAAAAAAGGATAACAGTATTACTTTATAGGATTGTTATGAGGCTTAAATGAAATAACATATATAAACATTTTGCAAATGTTAAAGCTCTGTGCCTGATGAATCATCTGCTAGATTGTAGATGACAAAAACAAACTCATCAATCTTTAAAAAAAAAGCATAAATGGGGCATAACTAAATACCCCTTGGACAAGTTGCATGCAGAAGCTTTTTTATCCATGTTGCTGATCTTCCATCATTCATTAGAGAAATATTTCACTCCTTTAAACATGAGTTATATCAAACCATAGGTAGCTGAAAAAAATTAATATAAACACTTCCCTTGGGAAAATTCCCTAACACTTGCTTATTTTTTAGCCTCTCTGCTCTGACCTGAAGCCCACCTGAAAGAATGAATTATTTTTTTCTTTCTATAGAGTATTTTTATTCTACTAGTTAAAGTCAAAGAAGGCTCAGTTTGATTAAATCCACCTCAGCAACAGTTCAACATTTGATTCATAATCTATCAAAATCTGAATCTAATAGCAAATAGCTTTATTGCCATTGTTTCAGTATCTAGCACAATGCCTTCTCAGTGGACAGAATGGATGGGATAGGTGGGAAAACAAAACAAAAGAAAAGAAAAACAAGAACATTTGTTTGAACATGGATATATTCAATCCACTGTTGTAGAATGCTTACATACCCTAGAGATAAGTATGTAATCTCTTTATCTACTTTTAAACAAGCAGGATTCTCTGGTATATTTATGAGTAGGGATAAAAATAAACCTTTCACATAAAGCTTCTGGGCTCCCTATGAAAAGAAAAGAACAAAGCACGAAGAGGGAAAAAAAAACTAACCCCAAATGTTCGAAAGTCAGCCTTCCAGCCTTATCCTGCTTGGTAGCCTTTTCAGATCAGGTCAAAAGAAACACAGAAATGCACACTTGGCAGAAGATATTGAAGCTTAATCACTTCATATTTTTGGTTTGTTTGTTAGCTTTTGTTTTTGCTTTATAGAGGAAATTAGCTCTCCTTACCCTGGCTGTAAAGAAAAATTCCAACAAGAGAATCATTTTTTTCCTGCTGATTTGAAATCATGGAATGTAGGAGCCAGAAGTGATCTGAGACTTTGTTCGTTACAATCCCCTCCTTCGCTTTGAAGGGTTGGAAAATGTGAGAGAGAAAAGGTGCGTTGACTCACCTAACTTCATGAAGGGCATTTTTATCAGAGCCAAAATGAGAATCCAAGTGTCATAATTTCTAATCTAGTGTTATTTCCCCTAAACCTTGACCCCTGAACTGCCATCATCCAGTAACAAAAAAAGACATCTGGGAAGCAATGGCATTAGAGAAAAGATCATGATTATAGAGAACAGGGAGCTTTTTCACTTCCCTTATATCATCTAGGATTCATCCTTTCAATGATGGAAAGAAATCAATGAGGTTAAACTAGATGATTTATATTGGGCTTCCTAGATCTAGATCCTAAGAGGTTGATGAATAAGAAATGTATTTTTTGAAAAATAAATTAAATGATGTCCTAATTATATCTATTTTTTAAAAAAAATACAATTTACTCATCAAAATAATCTTAAGATCAGAAGAAAAATTGCTTCTTTCTGAAACAGCTTAAATTTGTCATTCTAGTTACTGAGCCAAAGGATTTCAGAGTTATTTCTACAGAAGAGCAAAATAATCTACTCAGGGTGTCATGGAAGTTCATGTGATAGAGACATTCTACAATCAGAGTTAATATCTGTAGTTTCAAAGCAGGAACTCTGCATTAGAATAATTGGAAGTTTCTGTGGCTTTAGAGAACAATTTCTTTAAACTATAATGAAGGAAACAATTTTGTGTTTTATTATGTGATTAATGTTCACTGTAAATGGTAAATAAATAGCTCTGTGCTTCGGTAAAGTGGTACAGTTATCTGAATTATGATCTGAATTATGCATTTTGAATACAGTTAGGGTTGGTGGTTGGATGACAAGTAATCATGTGCTGTTCCTAGACATGCTTAGCATTTGGAAATGGTAAATTTGAACTTACCTTCGGGGACTCATTTTCAAACTTCACAGTATAGTGTCTGTTCCCAGGTTTTATTTTTTACTGCTAAAGTTTTGGAAGCTACAGACCTCAAGGCAGATGGCTTTTTATGGACTTTTGCTTGGAAAATAGTTGCTGTTACCATTGTTATATTATTAAGAAACACAATTTGAGCCATATGCCAGAAAGTGTCCATAACTTCTCTAAAAGTGATGGCATGCAGAATCACAAAAAGGTTTACTTGTTTTTTTCTTTTTGAAGGGGGCAAGGCAAAGCACTTGGGATTAAATCATTTGCCCAAGGTCACACAGTATCAAGGATCTGAGGCCATATTTGAACTCAGGTCCTCCTGACTCTAGGGCCAGTGCTCTAATTACTGCACTACTTAGTTGTCCCAAGTACACATTTAAATAGATATTTAAGGTTAGCAAAAATCTTTTCTCTTTTTTCCTACTTTCTTGTCAAAAAATAATCTAAGTAAATATAAACCAATAGAAAAAATCTCTCCAGTGAAAATGAACATCCCCTGGTATGAGGAATTAATCAGAGTGGGTAGCTCTCTTCTGAGAAGAGCAAGAGCATTGATAGGAGGAGCTGCCTCCTCAGAATTTCCCTTTCCCAGCATGTTAGCTCTAACCAAAAAACAAAGAGAACAGGTGAAAAAAAATATTAGAATTAAGATTTCTTCCAGACAAATCTTCACTCAGCAGCTTTTTAGCAGTATTACCCTGGTTAAGTCACTTAATTTCTTGATCTCGCTATCTTCATTTGTAAAGTAGGGATAATAATAGGTCACATATGGCAATATCGTTTTGACTCTTAAATGAGATAAAATATGGAAAGTATTCTGCAAACATTAAAGTTTGCTAGCAAACTTCTATGATACATATGCCATAATAAACTTTTTCATAAAGAAGTTTGCTAGCAAAAAACTAGCAATACTAGTTATGTTATCAGAGGTTTGAGGATTGTGTCTCTGTGTACAGACACAAACACATTTGTCTTAAAGTTCTATATAAATATTACCGTTTTTATGAGTATCTACATAAATACAATTGTAGATCCCTTACAATATGGAAGTCTATGTGTGAACATTCTAGTGATATTTAGAGGAGGAAGAGATTTTAAAAATCACCCAACTCTACTGGTGTGTTTCTGCAGAATAAATATTCCCCAGAGCCTGTAATAGACATTAGAGGTCGACGAAGATCTTTTTCTTTCTTTCTACCTTCCTGTCAAAAAGTAATCCAAATAAACATAAAGCAATAGAAAAGACTCTCCAGTAAGAATGAGTACGGACACAACATCATCCTAATAGAACTGGGAATTTATGAGGAAAAAAAAATAAAACAATTTAGCTCTAGTTCTTCATGACAGAAGAGATCCAAGTCCCATCTACCTTGGATGGTAGCATATGCCAGATTGATAATTGCCACGCTCACTCATTCATCTCTTTACAATAAAAAAAGGTAATTGATAAATAATTGTATACTTCACCCTGCTAAATTCTGGAAGGACAACCCAGATGCATACGACCTACAATACAGGCTCGGAGACCAAAGGTTTAAAACTGAAAGGGCCTTCAGAAGGAGTCTGTTCCAGCCCCTTACTTATTGAGGAAACTCAATTTAAGAGAATCTAAGTGACATGCCTACAGATAGGCAGGCATTAAGGGTCAGCCGTGGGATTTGAACCTGTCTTCCCATTCCTCAACCAGTTCATTTTCAAATGTACTATACCACTTGGGCTCTTTGGTAGAAAGGGAAGAAACAATACACTCAATCAAGCCATTTTTGTAATGTTCATCGTTCTCCCCACCACTGCCCAGAGCAGAACTCAATGCAATCCATATGTTCTGTAGCTACGTTAATACAGTAATAACACTATTTACTGCAGTCAGGGCTGGTGCTTGTATTTACCTGGGCAATCATGCATAGCTTTTTGAATAGCACACAGTAGCTTTGTTTCAGGGCTCATTTGAGCGTATAATAGAGTTCCAATGAGTTGCAATTTTCTGCTTAAGGGAATATTTTAGCCAGTTGTTTTCCTGTTTTAGCTGGGTCAGGGTGTTTGTGCTTTGGAAGAATGACTGAAGCAGCCTTTGCTATGCAACATCAGGTTTACTGGGTTGAACCTCACTCAGCCCAAGGAAGGCCCATCAGCAGTAAGTTAACAAGGATATAGGGCTACACAGCAAGTGTGTTACTGCAAACCAGGACTCCATATGAGTTAAGGGCAACTGAAAGTCATAAATCATCACTGTCCTGATAAATGTCTACAATCCTTACCATCAGTAACAATAGCTAGCATTTTTATAGCGTTTCAAGGCATACAAAGAAAATACTTTATACAAATTTACATCTATTACTCTTAGTAGTGTTTTTTAGGATTTGTTTAATATTTTAATTTTCCCCACTGACATGTAAAAAAAATTGTAACATTTGTTGTTAAAACTTTGAGTTCTAAATTCTCTCCCTTCCTCTCTCCCTACCCCCTTCATTGAGAAGGCAAGTGATTTGATAGAGGTCATACGTGTGTTGTCGTGCAAAATGTTTAAGTATTAGTCATGTTGTGAAAGAACATATACCAAAACCAACACCCTCAAGAAAAAAGTAAAAAGAACATGATTCAATCAATATTCAGATACAATTAGCTCTTTCTCTAGGGACTGATAGCATTTTTCATCACAAGTTCTTCAGAGTTGTCTGGTATTTTATTGCTGAGAATAGCTAAGTCATTCACAGTCGTTCATCTTAGAATATTGCCGTTATTTTGTACACAGGACATTTCCCTTTGCATTAGCCTATGTAAATCTTTCCAGCTTTTCCTGAGAACATCCTAGTCATCACTTCTTAAAGCACAATAGTATTCCATCATAACTACATATCACAATTTGTTCAGCCATTCCCCAACCGTTGGCTATTCCCTCAATTTCCAGTTCTTTGCCCATAGAAATGAGCTGCTATAAATATTTTTGCACATATAGATCCTTCTCCTTTTTGAAATCTCTTTTGGAATATATACCTAGTAGTGATATTGCTAGGTCGAAGGGTATGCATGATTTTATAGCCTTTTAGGCATAGTTCCAAAGTGCTTTACAGAGTGGTTGAATCACTTCCCAACTCCACCAAACAGTGAACTAATGTTGTATTTTCCCCACATTCCCTCCACCATTTCTCATTTTCCTTTTCTGTTCTATTAGGTATAAGGTAATATCTCAGAATAGGTATGAGGTTATAGGTATGAAGTAATATCTCAGAATAATTTTAATTTCTTAATTATTTTAATTTAATTTAAAATTTAATTTTAGTTCAATTGTGATTAATTTCTCTAACCAATAGTGAGTTAGAGCATTTTTCCATATGGTTATAAATAGTTTTGATTGCCTCCTTTGAAAACTGTTTATACGCTTTGATCATTTATCAGTTGTGAAATGGTTGTTTTTTATAAATTTGACTCAGTTATCTATATGTTTGAAAAATGAGGCCTTTATCAGAGAAACGTCTTTCAATTTTTTTTCACAGTTGATATTGATAGCTGTATTTCCCTCCATCCTATTTCCCAACCCCATTTATTCTATTTTCTCTCTCCTTTCACCCTGTCCCTCTGCAAAAATGTTTTGTTTCTAACTATCCCCTCCCCCAATCTATCCTGCCTTCTGTCATGCTCCCTCTTTTCTTAGTCCTTTTTCCTCCTATTTTCTGGTAGGGTAAGATAGCCAATTGAGAGTGTATGTTATTCCCTCTTTGAGACAGTTCTGATGAAAGTAAAATTCACTCTCCCTCCCCCCTCTTCCCTTCCACTCTAAAAGCTTTCTTTTACCTCTTTTATATGAAATCATTTATACCATTTTAACTCTCCCTTTCCCCTTCAGTGCATACTTCTTTCTCACCCTTAATTTTATTTTTAGATACCATCCAATCATATTCAATTCATACTTGTGCCCTCTGTCTAGATATACTCCTTCTAACTACCATAATAATGAGAAAACTCTTATGAATTACAAATATCACCTTCCCTTGTAGGAATATAAACAGTGTAACCTTATTAAATCCCTTACTATTTTCTTTTCCTGTTTATCTTTTTATGCTTCTTTTGAGTCTTGTATTTGAAAGTTGAATTTTCTATTCACTTCTGGTCTTTTCACCAAGAATTCTTGAAAACACTCTATTTCATTGAATATCAATTTTACCCCTGAAGGATATTGCTTAGTTTTGCTGGGTGGGTGATTCCTGCTTGTAATTCTAGCTCCTTTGTCCTCTGGAACATCATATACCAAGACTTCTGATCCTTTAATGTAGAAGCTGCTAAACATTATGTTATATAGACTGTGGCTCCACAATACTTAAATTGTTTCTTTCTGGCTACTTGCAATATTTTGTCCTTGACCTGGGAGCTTTGAAATTTGTCCATAATGTTTCTGGGAGTTTTTCTTTTGGGATTTCTTTCAGGAGGTTATAGGTGGATTCTTTCCATTTCCACTTTATCTTCTGGTTCTAGAATATCAGGGCAGTTTTCCTTGATAATTTCTTAAAAGATGAAGTCCAGGCTTTTTTTGTGATCATGGCTCTCAGGAAATTGCTTTTTAAAAATTATCTTTTCTTGATCTATTATTCAGATCAGTTTTTTTTTCCCCAATGAGATATTTCACATTGACTTCTATTCTTTCATTCTTTTTTTTTCATTGACTTGTTTATTTACTTTATGTTTACAAGATTCAGTTCCACAATCCATTGAGTTTCAAATTGTCTCCCTTCCCTTCCCCCTCCACTCTATGGTGGTGTGCAATCATGTATAGGATCTGCAAATATTTTTACATTGTACAATAGTCTGGTTGTATAGAAGGGTTGTAACCAGTGGAGGGAACAATGGGAAAAAAGAAAGAAAATCAAACATGAAAAAGAATGATAGCATGTATTACTTCAGTCTCCATTCAAACTCTGGTCTTTCTCTATTCTTTCATTCTTTTGTTTTGTATTTATTTTTTCTTGATTTCTCAAAAAGTCATTGACTTCCATTTGCTGAATTCTAATTTTTAAGGAATAATTTTTTTCAATAAGCTTTTGTACGTCCTTTTCCATTTGACCTATTCTACTTTTAAAGGAGTTTTTCTTTTTCCTAAAGAGAATTTTTGTGCCTCTTTTTCCATTTGGTGTAGTCTGTTTTTTAAAGGTGTTATTTTCTTCACTATTTTTTGTATCTCCTTTATCAAGCTGTTGACTCATTTTTCATGATTTTCTTGCATCACTATCATTTCTTTTCCCAATTTTTCCTCTACCTCCCTTACTTGATTTTTAAAATCCTTTTTGAGCTTTTCCATGGCCTGAGATGAATTCATATTTTTCTTGGAAGCTTTAGATGTAGAAGCTTTTTCTTTGTTATCTTCTTCTCAGTGTGTGTTTTGATTTTCTTTATCACCATAGCAACATTCTATGGTGAGATTTTTATCCTGTTGTTTGTTCATTCCCCCAGTTTATTATTTGACTTTTAAGTCTGTTGAAATAGGGCTCTGTTACCAGGGTGGAGGATACACTGTCTCAAGTTTCAGGGGTTTTGTGCAGCTTGTTTTTGGAGATACTTCTAGCATCCTCTAAGTTTTTAGTTATTGCGAGGTAGTATGATATAAGGAGAGATGTTTGCTCCTCTCCTGGCCTGTGCTCTTGTTTTTGAGCGACCACACACACTCTTCTTCCCTGGAACTGTGATGAAGGTCCAAGCTCCACTGTGATTTCAACCTCTGATGTGCTAGTGTTCCTCCTCACCCTGGGACTGCCACCCAGGGCTGCAATCCAGATCCAAGTAGGGACAAAGCAACAGAGTCCTGCCTCAGTGCTAGGGAAGAGACATCTTTAATCTCCTTCTGACCAGTTATGCAATCCCATTGTTGTCCATGTGCTAAAAGCTCTGGAAACAAGTGTTCCTCCTGTTGATTCAGTGGCTCCCAAGTCTTGTTCCTGGGATAGCTGTAGCTATAGCTGCAGACCCAGCACTGACATAACCTGCTATGTACTGCACTTCTCTCTCAATCTGGTGTAATAGACCTTTCCTGCCAACCTTCAAAGTTGTCTTGTGCTAGAAAGTTGTTCCTCTTCATCTTTTTGTGGATTCTGCCACTGCAGAATTTGTTTAGAGTCACTATAGGTATTTTGAGGGTATTTTTAGAGTCACTCATGATATCTGGAGGAGAGCTCAGGTGAGTCCCTGCCTTTACTCCATCATCTTGGCTCTGCCTCCTACTCTTCTTAATCTTGACTCAAGATGCCCTTTCCAAGACAAATTCATCATTTCTAAACTGCAGCTAACTAAACCCTTGAGTGACATCACTTCCCAAAGCCTTCTTTCCCATCTGATTAGAGGGCTATAGGGCAGAGTACTACATTCCCCCTAAAGTCTTCCTTTATACAGGACAAAAACTGAACTCTCAGTTCATCTGCTTTGCAACTGCTCCTCCACCTCATTTCAGCTCTACAGAATAAGATGCCCCTTCTCCAGATAACCAGTCCTGGGCCCCCTTCCCTGCCCCACTTTGCGTATTGTTTCCTCTTTTAAGTTGTAAACTCGTACAGCAAAGTTTACTTGTAAACTCCACAGTCCCTGTTCAGATCAGAGACTGTATATCCCTTACACAGCAGAGTGCCTGGCACATAGTAGGTGCTTCATGAATATTTATTGGATTGGAATAAATTGTTTAATCATCACAATAATCTGTGAAGTAGGTATTATTATCATCCCCATTTTATAGCTGATAAGAGAGGCGATCCATTGCCCAGGGATATAGTAACTGATTGAAATGTAGGTTTTCCTGACTTGAAGGCTAACATTCTATCTATAGCCCCACTTATCTGCCTTGGTGAAATTAAAGCTATTCCTTTCAGTTAAGGCATTTTATCTCTAGGAGGCCCCTATCAAAATGTGAAATAGACAGTATTACCCACTTTAGATTTCAAGTAACCTAATTAAACTCATTAAGACCTTAACGTGAATTTACTTATTTTATTATGAACAAATACTATTATGGTAGGGATTAAGGTGCATAAAATTTTTTTTATTTTTAGAAGACATTGCAATTCAGGGTAGAAGGATAAGATATACAAAAGAAAAAATAAACAACTACATTATGTGGCAAATGTACAATAACCCAATGCATTATAAATGTCTTAGGGGTTCAGATGATAAGCATAACATATTAGTGAGGGAATGAGCCTTTCCCAAAGGGAAAATTCCACATTCTTCATGTCCAATTTCTAGCTAGTTTGCTAGTACATTTTCATTAATATTAACCTACTGTGAACTTCCTTGCAGTAGCATCTTGTTTTATGATGCCATATCTTAAAGTGTCAAGTCTCAACACAAAATTATATAAATGAGATTCTCTAGAAGTTCTAGATCCCAGAGATGCTGATGCCAGATCATTAGATGTAAAAAGTTTTGTAGGTCCTTGGACTTATTAAAAATGTATGTGTTGGGAGAGGCAAAGAGAAAAGATCATAAAATGAGAACCAGAAGAGAACTTCAAGACAGTCTAATGTAACATCTTCATTTTACAGATGAGGAAATAAAAGTCAAGGGAACCTAAATGGAGCCTAAGGGAACCTATGGTCACCTGCCTAATAAGGGTCAGTGGAAGATTTGAATCCAGTCATGTGACTCTAGCCTAGTCTCTGAATCCTCTGTTACACTGACTCTCCACAGGAATGACTTAGGACTGGAGTCTTTGTTCATGACTTTCATTCTTTCTTTTTTTCTTTATAATTGATTTATTTATTTACTTTTAGTTTACAAAATTCAGTTCCACAATCTCTTGAGTTTCAAATTTTCTCCCGTCCCTCTCCCCCCAACCATGGCAACATGCAATCAAATATAGGACCTGCAAATACTTTCACACTGGACATTAGTCTGATTGTATAGAAGGGTTGTAACCAATAGAGAGAACAATAGGAAAGAAGGAACAAAATGAAACATGGAAAAGAATGATAGCATGTAGTTTGCTTCAGTCTCCATTTAAACTCTGTTCTTTCTAGATCTTTCTCTGAATGTAGACATCTCCTTCCATCCTGAGACTTTTAGAGTTGTCTTATAATTGTGCATTGCTTAGAAGAGGCCAGTTTATCAAAGTTGGTCTTCGTACATATGATATGTCTGTGATTGTATACAAATTTTTCCTGGTCTGCTTGTCTCACTTAGCATCAGTTTGTATAAGCCTCTCCAGGTAAATATGAAGTCCATCTGCTCCTCATCTCTTATAGCACAATAGTATTCCATTACATTCATATACCACAATTTGTTTAGTCATTCCCCAATTGATGGGCATCTCCTTAATTTCCAAATTTTTGCCACCATAAAGAGAACTGCAATAAATATTTTTGTACATATGGGTCTGCCTACCACTTCTATGATCTCTTAGGGATACAACCTCAGAAGTGGTATTATTGGGTCAAAGGATATGTAATTATTTATAGTTCTTTGGGCATAGTTCTAGATTGCTCTCCAGAATGGTTGAATCAGTTCACAACTCCACCAACAATGTATTAGTGTTCCAATTTTTCCCCATCCTCTCCAGCAGTTGTCATTTTCCTGTTTTGTCATCTTAGCCAATCTGACTGGTGAGATGTGGTACCTCAAAGTTGTTTTGATTTGCATTTCTCAAATCAACAATGATATAGAGAATTTTTTTCATATGCTTATAGATATCTTTAATTTCTACCTCTGAAAATTGCCTGTTCATATTCTTTGACCATTTGTAAACTGGGGAATGACTTGTATTCTTATAGATTTGAGTCAATTCCCTGTTTATTTTAGAAATCAGGCCTTTATCAGAGACACTGGTTGTAAAAAATTTTTCCCAATTTCCCACTTCCCTCTTAATCTTAGTTACATTGGCTTTGTTTGTACAGAGACTTTTCAGTTTAATGTAATCAAGATTATCCATCTAGCATTTCATAATGCTCCCTAACTCTTCTTTGGTCATAAAGTCTTCCCTACTCCATAAATCTGACAGGTAAACTATTCCTTGCTTCCCCAGATTATTTACAGTATCAGCCTTCATACCTAGATTGTGCTCCCATCTAAACTTGATTTTGGTGTATGGAGTTAGATGATGGTCTATGCCCAGTTTCTGCCATACTATATTCCATTTTTTCACAGCAGTTTTTGTCAAATAGTGAGTTCTATCCCCAAAACTGGGGTCTTTTGGTTTATCAAACAGTATATTACTATCATTGTTGACTACTGAGTCTTTTGCACCCAATTTATTCCATGAATCCACTACTCTATTTCTCAGCCAGTTACAAATAGTTTTGATGACTGGTGTTTTATAATAGAGATTAAAATCTGGTATGGTTAGGCCACCTTCCCTAGTATTTCTTTTCAGTAATTGCTTTGATATTCTGGACCTTTTGCTCTTCCAAATGAATTTTGTCAGTATTTTTTTCTAGCTCTATAAAGTAATTTTTTGGTAGATTGATTGGTATGACACTAAATATGTAATTTAATTTAGGTAGAATTGTCATTTTTATTATATCAGCTTGGCCCAGCCACAAGCAATTGATGTTTTTCTAATTAGTTAGATCTGATTTTATTTGTGTGGAAAGTGTTTTGTAGTTTGCTCATATAGGTACTGGGTGTTCATGACTTTCAAATAGCTTCTGGATTGGTTTAGGCAGTAGTTTTGCTTATGCATCCATGTATCCTTATGGGAACTTCTCTAGTTAGGGATAGAATTCTTTTCCTTTGCTTCAAAAAGAGTTGATAATTGCTGGGGAGCATCTGCAAATTTAATGAAAGAAAATTCTTATTTCATGCTATAAACTGTTAGTTACGCCCCCTTGAGACGTGTAATTTTACGCTATTTTAACTCATTTCCATGACTTCATCATGGGAGGCGAAACAATAGAGCAAAGAGCATTATCTGGAATGAGAGAAGCTGTATTTAATCAGAAGTCTAGCATGTACTATTGCATGTAATCCTGTACACGTCACTGAACTTCTAAAAGCTTTGATCTCAATGCAAAATAAAGGGAGGTATACCAAACAGTGTCAAGGATAATTTCCTCTTTTAAAAATCAATTAATCATTTATCTATTTTACCATTGTTTTTTTAATTTTGAGTTCCATATTCCCACCCTTCCTCAGACCCCCTCCCCACTCACTGAGCAAAAAATATGATTTCAATTAAACATATGAAATCATACAAAAGAGGGTACATCCCACCAAGGTTCCATGGTGATCCATGATCAAAAGGCTAACCTTTCTAACATAAACATTTTAACAATGATTTTGTATGGCTAAAAAGTTAGAACTCCCAAATTTCTGATGGACCAAACTTTGGGTGACCCAAATATCAATAAAGAGAGATGCATGTTGTTTCCAAGAAATGCGTGCCGTACTGCCAATGATAAACTGTGGTTAAGAACAAGCACAGCGGAAACAATTTTTAAAGGCATGATAGGAAAAAGGAAGTAGGCTCATCACGCTGTGAGAGAAAGGGATAACACATAGAGCCCTGAAAAGGTTGAAAAGAGTAGAGGAAGATGCCTAGCATGTTAAACTGATCCTCCATTAAGGAAAAATGGAAGAATATGCACAAAAATCAAACAGGAGGCAACGATGGAGACAAATGAGGAGACAATGATGAGCTGCAGTGTTCACTAATGGAGAGTGTCCTCATTCATGAGTTTCATGCACCCACTGAAATGCTGCTATATTCAGATTCCCAAAAATGTATAAGCACCATTGAATAGAAGACTTGAATCAGGCCTATTCAGAAAAAATGTATGGGGCATACAGCGGCTATACCTTTAGCTAACTTTGCAGCCATTTTGTTTTTCTTTACAAATTCTTTCTTAGGTCTTAGATTGACTTTTTTCTTTACTTTTTTCTTTTAGTAAAAGGAAATACTTCACATATTATGGGAAAGAAAACGAAGTCTAAAAAGTTCTCTTCACACATGTTAATAACAATCACTCTATCAGCAGGACTGCAAATCTCTTCCAATGCATCTCCAATTGAAAAGTGGAGATTTTCAAAGATTAAGTGGAATTGAAGTTCCTGAAACACCCTGACTGATGGATTAATTCAAGTTGTGAAGGTAACAAGCTCTGCGAATATGTACAGACTTCTCAAGCACAATGAAAATAGCCTTATTTTATTAAACCTGATAATTGAATTCTGTTTGACCTGACACAATTTTTCCTACTCTTTTCCTAAGCTTAGCTTCAGAAATCTAAAAAAATCAAAACTTATCTGTATTTTCTAAGATAAACTGCAGAGGGGCAACATGGTGAATTAGAGTCATGATGACCTGAGTTTAAATCCTGCATCTATTACGGATTATCTACGTGACCCTACATAAGTCATAAATCAACAGTGAGCTATAAACATTATAGAAAGGCTTAAAATGAATCATTTCATAATAAACTAAAAGTTTTTAGGTGAAAGCAGGGGAATTCCTTTTATTATGGCTATAATAAAGTAGTAACAAGAAGAATGTAAACTTCATGACAGGGAAGGTTTTATCTGCACTTTGTATCCCTAGTCCTATCCAACTACGTATTTTAAGAAATATTTGTCCTTTTTGTTTTAAATAACATTTTATTCCTCCAAATTATTCATTTTTTAAAATTTTGAGTTCCAAATTATTTCCCTCCTTCCTAACTCACCCCATTCCTGCTAATACAATCATTGGTATTCAATCTGCTATAGATTACACATGTGCAATCATTGAAAACATTTCCACTAATAAATATGTGTAATATAGAAAAAAACTTGAATTTTTTTACTGCATCTAATTGTCTTAGAATCAAATAAATTTGATATTATAAAAAATAGGTTTTTTTAAACCCTTAGAGTTTTCTTTGGGGTTTTTAGGAATTCTAAGACAACATGGTATACATATATAGGTGAAAAAGTTGAAGCAGCATGTTTTAGAGATCTTAGTGACCTTAGAGTTCATGTAGAAGAACCCTCTTATTTTAGAGACTTTATAACAATGGATTCACAGCTAAAAAGTAACTTAGAACATCATTTAGTCCAAATGCCTCTTGCAAAATTAATTCACCTCTCTAGTTTTTTTTTTAACCTATGTAAGAGGTTAGACTACATAAAAGTCACATTAAGTAAACAGGAAGGCAGTATGAGTAAGCATTGGAGACGGAATGTTTTGTTTTACCTTAAATTCATGTTTTCTTTCCTCAATAATCCACTTACCTTCATTTATATACTGTCATATGTCATAAAAGTCATACTCATTTGGGTATTTCTATAAATGTATGGAATGGAATAAAAGGTTTCTGAAGCCTCTTCCAACTCTGAGATTGTGCTATTCAATCCACTATCTATCATTTCCTTCACTACTTTTTCTTCTATTTTACAAAAGTATCCACTTACCAAATGGTCTGCTAATGACCCATTAAAGTTACTCAGCCTCTAAAGACATTTTAATCACTGATCTGGTGAGTCAGGCTTGATCAAGACTTGTGGAACATTTCCTTTGCTTGTTAATATACAAATTCTCAAGGCTGCTAATTTCAGGTAACAGAAAATGTGAAAACATTCTTTTCAGTCTACTCTGGAAAATGAATTTATCAAAGAAAGAGCTCACCTTAGAACAAAAAAAAATGAGAGAAAACAATATGCTATAGGAAACTGAGATAGGCACTGACTATTGCCAACTCAAAACTAAATGACAACCATCTACTTCCCATAATAAAAGTGTGTTTACTAACCAATGTGATGGAACAGAAACTGTTCAATAAAAAATGTAGGGCATTCATCCTTTTCATAGTGTTTTCTATGTACATGATATGCTATGTATGAAAATTGTGCCAGGAACAATTGCCCATCTGCCTCTGTGTCTTTGTAAATAATGAAAAAGAACTCTTCCTTTGTGAGGCTGCCCCTCTTGAATTTGTTCAGGTCAAACCAATCCTGGCCTAATTTTTCACAGTTTCAAAGGCCACCTTCTCAGTTCCACTTTGTGAAGTGAAATATTGATGAAGAGAGTTTGATGGAGAGAAGCTCAGACTATGTCAATGACAAATATGCTCTCCTTACTTTCAGAACAACTCAATTGTGTGTAATTCTGCCACAATAATTCTAATCACTGTTGTAGGAAGTGAAGGGATCTGTGTAATGGAAGCATCATTATCTGCCAGGAAAATGGAGCTCGTGCAACACGGTTACTTTTACAGTCTCATGTATTTTGCTTACTTGGAAGACAAGAATCAACCAACCAGAAAATTTCTGATTTGAAAGGGACCTCATTGACCAAGTAGTCCAACCCAAACTTCAAAAGGAACTCCTTCTACCCCGTACCTGACAAGTAGTTACCCAGTTTATTCCTGAGGGACCCCAAAGAGGAGGAATCCACTACCTCCTCGTGTACTTCATTCAACTTTTAGATAACTTTAAATATTAGAAAATTTGTCTTCACATCAAACTCTAAATGTCATTTTGATCATGCCATAGGAGTCAAGAAAGTTATTCTCTATTTTGTAATGAAACACCATGATTTAGGACAAGAAAAAAATATTAGAGAATGTTTTTTTGAGATTATCTAGTAGAATCTCTTTTGTTGAAACCTAAGACCCATAAGAATGCAGTGAATTGTTTAAGGATGCATACTTTAGGGATGATGATATTTAATTGTATGTACCTGAAATTAACGTCAGGGGTAAGGGGGAAGTGTTTCCTCAGGCTTATTGCCCTAAATTAACCTTATTATTATAAAATAATAGCAATAGAAGAATTCAGTAGAAACTATATATCTAAGCTCAGTCCTCTTTCCATGATATCTCAGGACCTCAGTGCACTGTTGGTTGTTTTCACTGCATTTGGCACTGTTCCTGGCAAGAAAAGCTGAATTAATGCCTCCTAAGTTTTCCTTAAGGACTTGACATCTTTGTGAATGAATCCCTTGCTATGTTCACTACTATCTTCCCATCCTTTTGTGCGTCTTACGTAAAATTGGTTAGTAGGATATTGCTGTGTTCCAAGAATTCCAATTATATAACCAGCCCAGGTAAATATTTGTGTCTAAAAATGGTTCTTTTCTCCTTGGACTAGCTGAAGATGGTTGCTGTGACTGTGCAATTTCCTAAGCACAATATGAGCTGTTCTCTCTCTGCTATTCAATTCTAGACCTGATTATGCCTTGCCTGTTCCAGATAAATGGACTGATACAGAAACCTACTAGAATGCCAAAGACATGTATAATGTTTGCTTCTTTTATATCCCCTTCTTCTTGATCTTTCTGTAGCAATTAGCACTTAGCAGAATTTTAGCACTAATTGTCTTTCTTGAAACTTTCTTGAAATTCTTCTTAGGCTTACAGAGCACTACATATTCCTGGTTTTCCTACTACCCTTCTGACTATTATGAAGTCTCCTTTTGTGGAGGAGTTCTTCCTCTTCCTTCTCCTAATTATAGGTATCTGCATTGTAAGCTCCTTGAGGGTAGAGGCTCCTTTTTAACTTTTTTGTATCCCCAGTGATACAAAGTGGCACACTGCCTGGCGCATAGTAGGCACTTAATAAATACTAATTGATTATAGATTTAGAGCTGAAAGATATCTTAGATATTATTGAGTCTAACTCTTTTATTTTAGGGACAAGAAACTTGAAGGAGGGAGAATTAAAGTGTCAGCTGTCAAGAATTTGTTAAGTGTTTAAGTATAAAGTACTATGCTAAGCATGGGGAATGATGGGGGAAAAATTCAACAACATGAGTCATGACTTCAAGTAAATAGCATTCTTATTTGATGGATGAAGTGACTCAACCAGGGTCATGAGGTTGTGTCTGAAAAGAGATATGGATCCAGGTCTTCCTGATTCAAAGTTCAGTGCCCTCATTACTATATTCTGCTCTTCTCTCTGAATACTTTTCTCTCTTCATAATCTCATCCTTTCCTCTGAAGTCACTGATTAACCCAGAGCAAATCAGTCAGTCCCCGATGACCAACTATGTTCTTTGTGTTCACATATTTGCAGCTACTTGTAAGTCATCTCTAATTGGATGTCCCAATGTTTGCTCATTCACTCAACACAAACTTATTGAGTTAACATAAAATAATGCCTCAAGGAAAAAGCGTTCTTGTCTACTTATCGATTACAGACATTAGAATGCTAGGTAAAGGAGGGTATTGGCATCGATAGAAATTGCTACTATCTACTTTGCTCCACCCTAGGCGAGGAGGCGAGTAGAAACAACATTGTATGAAGTCCCCTATAATATACCATTGCTTAATGAGGAAATTCCACCATACCTTCTGCTGGTACCATGACACCTTTTGTCCTCTTGTAGTTTCCTGACTGTATCTTTATGTAGTCACTTCTTGCCAGGCCACCTCTTTTTTAGCTCTTCTTAGCTCTGAGGCTAGAGGGTTAAATATATATAGTCCCTAGGTTGTCTTCCAGCTTTGCATTGTATAATTCTACCCAAGGCATTAAATCTGTACTAGTCAAGGTGAACAAATACCCTATCTTCTCACACCAATATTGTTAGTCAAGAATAACTGAATATGTATAGTCAAATGATGGAATATTTGCAATGTTTAACAAACTGGAAGGGGCCAGGAGATTACATAAGGTTAGTCACATGGCTTCATCCTCACTGGTTCAATTCTTAATCAAGGAATTGAGGAAATGTTCTAGATGCTCATTATCTATTAACAAAAGGGACCACTCTTCAAATACTACCTTTGTAGGATAGAAAAGTTTTGTGGGCTGTGGATATGATCTCTAATAAATGCCTTCAAATGCCTTTCTTTCTCTGTAACAACCTTGTGAAATAACAAAACAAAGGCATCTGTTGCCTTCGTTCTACCCACAAGAAAACAAACTGAGAAGCAAAGGTACTTAATAACTCTCCAAAGATTATGCAGTGAGCCAGTTGAGGTAATCTAGGTCTCATTTATTTCTAATCTTCTTGAGGGCTGGTGTCATTGGGGGGATTTTGTCTGCTTTTTATTGGTTTTTGGTTGTGGGGTGTTTTTGTTGTTGCTTTTGCAACTCAGGGGAAAGGAAGAAAGTGCAGTGAAAGCAAAAGGAGGAGGAGTGAGTGTGTGTTATGTATGGATCTTCATGGAAAGAGAAATAGAAGGGGAGAGAGAGAGAGAGAGAGGAGAAGAAGAAGAAGAAGAAGAAGAAGAAGAAGAGGAGGAGGAGGAGGAGGAAGAAGAGGAAGAAGAGGAAGAAGAAATAGGAATAGCAATAGGAGGAAGGGAATGATGGAGACTGTAGGTAAGAAGAAGAGACAGAAAGAATGGCAGACAAATAGGGAAACAGAAAGAGGCAGAGACAGAGTTTGAGAAAAACACAGACATGTACATAATAATATGAGAAAATTAGGAGGAGGGGAAAAGTCACAGAGAAAGCTTTCTCTCTGGCATGGAGTGAGAACCATTACCACCATCCTACTCTAAAATTACCACAAGGGAACTTTAGTAGTTCCAAGTCTCCCTCTCAATAAGAGATACAAAGTCTTCCCCTATTGCCTCACCTGCCCTGTGCTGTCACGGCAGTTTGGGATTAAAAGTGTCAACGCATATGTTCTGCCACATTTTCCACACACTAATAAAATGCAGGGTAGATAGGTGGCATAGTGGATAGAGTGCCCGGCCTGGAGTCAGGAAACCTCTTTCTGAGTTCAAATAGAGATTCAGATACTTTCTAGCTCTATGACACTGGATAAGTCATTTAACCCTTTGTTTCTCAGTTTCCTCACTTGCAAAATGAGCTGGAGAGGGAGATGACAAACCACTCCAGTATCTTTACCAAGATAATCCCAAAGGGGTCACAAACATTTGGACATGACTGAAAATGACTAAACAACCACAACAATAAAATGCTTTGTGCAATAATGCTTCTGTGCTCTGATGAAAGAAAGACTCACACCAAATAAAATGTTATTATTATCCATATATCTTTAAAAAAAATAAAAGGCAGAAATGCTTTGCCCAAAGAAAACATGATTGTTTTCTGATCAACATTCAAAGTATCAGATAACATAACCTCCTAGAAAGAGAAGATTTTCAAACTGCATGCCATTCGGAACATTGTCAGGCCTTTGCCTCGGCTATCATCTGCTTTTATCTTTGCAAATAACTCTGGCAATCACAATTCAACACTTTGCTCTCAATTCATCTGCTTCATTTTGATATAGCAAATTTTATTATATAAAAAAAGGTGACTCGTTACCTAGAAATTTGTGAATGTTCCTTTTTCACTGAACTAAGTAGACACTAAAATACAAATTTACGTACAAGATTTCATGAGTTTTTAATCATCTAGATCAAGGTCATGTTCAAGTAGACTTCCCTGATGGCCCAACCTGAAAGTGGCCTGTCATTTCTCTGATCTTCCATTTTCCCTAGGTTAAATGACTTGTCATATGTCACTGAGATAGTCAACAGCACGGTTAAGGATTTACTACTAAATTGTAAGGTCTTTAGGTGGCTGAGGGAGGGAGGAATTTAAGGTTTGAGGAAAGGGGACTTCATCTTATTTCATCTTTACATCTCTCTGTAACTTGGATAATGAAAGTGCTTGTTGAAAAAAATAAAACAGTATTTCTAATTAAAATGTCTCATTCCATTTAAATATGTCTTTGCATCATTCAGTATGAACATATACCCTTTGAATTGCTAAATATGAGAGATAATGATTGTGTTCTGTGAATGCCTCCATATTGAACTTAAATCACTATTCTATTTTTTTTAACCGCAAACAATCTAAGGAAGTTAGAAATTATCAGTAATGATAACACATAAACTTTATACACATTTCCATTGTATATATACACATGTCATCATTGAATAAGATTCTAAGTATCAAAAAGGATCTTCACTCCCATCTAATAAAGTCCATTCGTGGGGGGGGGGGAACCTATCACAAAAACAAAAAAGGGCATCCAGCTTTTTCCAGAATTCTTTTGATGAGAGGGAATCATCTATTCCCCCCCATGCCCCCCCCAAAAAAAACCAGCCAATCCCACTTTTGGAGAGAGAAGGAAGGAAGAATTCAGCATTTATTAAGTGCCTACTATATGGAGATTTTACCAACATTATCTCATTTAATCTGATGGTTTAATCTAATTGTTAGCATTTTGTTATCAAGCCTATATCTGTCTCTTTCCAGTTACTTCCCATTGTTCCCAGTCCACTTTTCTAAGGTCAACCAAAATAATTTTATTCATCTTATATGGGACTTTCAAATACTTGAAGAATGGTACCCACTCCTGCCCTGAGTCTTTCCTTCTGCATCGTCAGTTCCTTTGATAATCATATGGCACAAATTTTATGTCTTTCTGGTTTCTGGGAAGCAGAAGTTCAAATGCACTAGATAAATTGTCTAATCAAAGCTATAAATGGTATAGCCAAGACTCAAACTTAGGGCATCCAGCTCCATATTCATTCAGTCCTTCAATAGTAAGCACCTACTATGTGCCAGCAACTGTGCTATGTGCTATGGTTACAAAGAAAGATGAAAGACAGTCCCTGTTCTCAAGGGAGTCGCATTCTAATGAGGAGACAACAACTACAAATGATGCATATACAGGAGAAATTAAGTATACCCATCAGAAGGAAGACACTAGCACTAAAGGGATTTGTAGAAGGTAGGGTTTAGCATGGGACAGGAAGGAATCCAGGGAAGTCAGGAGGTGGAGATAAGAAGGCAGAACATTCAAAGAATGGTTATAGCTTGTGAAAATATGCTGAATTGGGCAATAGCGTGCTTTTTTGGAGAGAAGGCAAAGAAACCAGTGTCACTGGATCACAGAGTATGTGAGTGAGGGGAGTAAAATGCAAGAAGGCAGGAAGGGTAGGGAGGAACCAGATTATGAAGGGCTTTCAGTGTCAAACAGCAGATTTTACATGTGATTCTGGAGGTTAGAGTAAGAAACTGGAGTTAATTGAAGGGGAGGGAAGGATGACATGATCAGACTTGTGCTTTAGGAACATTGCTTTGGCAGCTGAGGCTAGGATGGACTGGAGTGGGGACAGATTTTTGGCAGGCAGACAAACCAGCAGGCTATAGCAATAGTGCAGGCATGAGATAATGAGGGCTTGAACCAGGCAGTGTCAGAGGCAAAAAGGGGCATATAAAAGAGATGCTATACCACCCTGATAGGTTTTTGCTTTAATACATGGTTAAATAAAGCAGAAACAAAATTTTCATTAACCATTCATTTCCAAATGGAATCAAAGTTAGATCAAGGTCTTTGAAGAAATATTATAAATACATACATGTACACACACACACACACACACATATACATATACATGAACACACATATATACATTTGTACACACATTCATATACCCTATTAAATATATAACTAAATTTATTATATAGTTCTATATCGTAACATGTAACTATTAATATTATGCAATATATCCAACTATAAAACATACATTGCAAGAGACAGATCTGAATAATTGTAGAAATAATAATTGATGGATAGTTAGAGGCGATATAATAAAAATCAAAATACAACTTAATGAATTAATTTAATTACTCTAACAAAGTAATTAATTAACTAATTAAACTAACAGAGAATTCTTTTATAGACCTAAAAAACAATACATTTCATATAGCAACAACAGGTCAGCAATTCTAAGGTCAATAATAATTAAAAAGTGAGAAGAAAGGAGGTCTATAATTACCAGGTCTTTGACTATACTATAAAATAGTAACCCTTAAAATGAACTAAATCGAGAGATATGGCTAAATATATGGGTGGGACAGACTAGATACGTAACATGTGGAAATAAGTGAACATAGTAGTGTAGTGCTCAATAAACTCAGACATCCCAGTCGCTGAAGGTAAGGAGTCACTTTTTAATTGGTTTGGCAGTTATTATATCTATATGAACATCTCATTTCATATGAAAATGTAAATTCCAAATACATAGACTTAGATTTAAATGTATGTGTAAAATCAAATTAGAGGAACAAGAAATGACTTTTTAGATCAATTCATAGAAGAGCTGATGACCCAACAAGTGATAGAGGGCATCACAAAACTTAAAGTGACAGTTTTCATTATGTGGAAGGTGAAACTTCTGCACAAACAGATCTAATGCTATTAGATAAAAGTAGAAGAGAAATGAGTAACTGGGAGAAAGTATCTTTGTAGTGCTTCTCTGGTAAACATCTCTTATGTAGGAGATATGGCAAAATAAATCAAATTTATAAGATTATAACCTTTCTCCAGTAGATAAATTGTCGAAGAGCAAAAACAGCTTCTTTTCAGAGGATGAAGTCTAAAGGTATCAAAAACCATATGAAAAAATATTTCAAGTCACTGATAATTTGAAAACTAAAATCAAAGCAACCTGGAGATTCTACTCATATTCCCAATTGAGAAAGATAACAAAAGGAAAATTACAAATGTTGAAAGGACTATGGGGAAAGGCACACTAATGTACTGTTATTGGAGCTAAGGATGGAAAACAATTTGTAACTATGCCCCCAAAGTTTTTTTTTTTAACTGTGCATAATCATTGACCCAACTGTGTGATTAGTATGCCTACACTGCAAAGAGATGAGTAAAAGAGGAAAATGACTCATACTTCAAATATATACATACATATACATATATATATATATATATGTATACATATAGCATTTCTTTTCATAGTAACAAAAAACTAGAAACTTCTAGGGAAAGAGCTAAACAAATCATGATGTGTGAATTAATGAATTATGATGGTGCCATAAGAAATAATGCAATAAACAATATAAGAAGAAACTAGGTAGATTTTTATGAAGTGATGATAATGAGCAGAGCTAAGAAGAATTTCTACAACAACAATGATATTATAAAGACAATTTTGAAAAAAAAATTTTAGATATGTGATTAATGCAATGTAAAATAGCAAGTACAAAAGACTGGAGATAAATCATACCACCCACCTCCTCCCAAAGGTGGTGATGGACTAAAAATTCAGATTGAGGCATCCTTTTTAGGACATGGCCCATGAGGGGATTTATATCACTTTACTACATGTGCTTGTTATGAGGTCTTACTTTTCATTCCCAGTGTTCAAATAAAAGTAGGCAGGAGAGAGACAAAAGAAATGCTTCTACAATTAGTCAATTTGAGAAGAATATTATAGTGAACTTAAGAGAGTTGTGATTATTTTCCATGACAATATAATGTAAAAATACATATTTCAAAAGAGATTCTCAAAATAAGAAATGTATCTCTCCTAAGCTCTAAAGAAAGATAAAAGCCAGAATTGTGACATGAAAATCTAATTTTCATCTCTTCACTTTAAATGGGTTTCTTGATGCAATACTGAAAGACAGAGGCAGATGGATGAGGTGATGGCATGATAAATCTGTTGTTTGAGTTCCTAGTTAATTGCCCATCATACTTGTGTGTCTTATCATATCACATTTCCCAACCCACCCCACCCTCCCCACTCCCTTTACTGAAAAGGGAATAGGATTGTCACAAAACAGTCTTCTCATATGTTTTATCTGATGAGTCCTACAGATTCAGCATTATAATCGAAAGACAGTCTATGTCAGCATCTGGGCAACACATGCCTGTATAGAACAAACTTTTCCACACAACCTGAGGGGAAATGACACCCTTAATAACTTTATATTAATTTTCCCATTTAGTAAGTTCTGTCATTATATCTCTGGTAATTAATATCCTCTTCTTTTCCCCAATTCTGGATTAAAATAGTTTTAATGTCTTTATCATTCATCATCATTCATTATCAATTTTAATGTACCTCAAAATATTTGCATAGGATAAAATGACAAAATATATAGCAACACTTACTATATTTTAGGAACTGTGATTAATGTTGGGGATATAGAGAAATGTAAAAGACAATCCTTGCTCTCAAAGAGTTTCACAGTATAAAGCAGCGGTTCTCAATCTGTGGGTTGTGAGCCCTTTGGGGATCGAACAACCCTTTCACAGGGATCACAGAGGTCGCCCAAGACCATTGGAAAACACATATTTCCCATGGTCTTAGGAACCGAGACCCGCTCCTCTATCTGTCTCCAGGTGTGTCCGCCCACATGCAGATACGGCCACATACGAGTATTAAAGGGTCGCAGCATTGGGAAGGTTGAGAACCACTGGTCTAAAGTGAGAAAAAAAACTATGCAAACCACTATTTACATATAAGACAAAAAAAAAAGGCTTGACTGGATATAACCAGTGGAGGGAAGGCATAAGGATGGGGGCGGGGAGGGATTGGGAAAAGTTTCTTAGAGAATCTGGAATTTTGACTGACATTTGAAGGAAGACAGGAAAGTTAGAAAAGCCAGAAATAAGAAATAAAGTACTTTTTACACCTTAAATCACTGTATCATTGCTAGCTGTTATTAGCTACCATGCCAGAGTTTTTTTTTTAATTTATTCCTCCATCACCTGCCCTTGCTTTCATCTTTTATCCATATCTTAACAAAAAAAAGAAAAGAAAAAAGAACAAAAAGACAATACCTAAGTGTAACCCTATCAGCTCTTTGGAAAGCTCCATCTTTTCTTCCTCATTGGAATTGTTCTTCCTTTTGTCTTCAAAAGCTTCTTCGTAAGACTTCTCTCCTGGGCTTACTTCCCCTATTAAATTTCTGTACATGGTATCCCTTTAAACTTTCATCTGAATTCTTTGAAATTTGCCCCATAATGACCTATGATTCATGTAAAACTATGCTCTGCTTTACTATTGTTTCTCTACTGTGATTTCTAAGATATACTTACTGCTCACTCCCAAAGTTTCCATTGGATTCTCTTTGGATGTTGGTCAAAATCAGGTCCAGAATGGCATTTTTTATCGTAAAATTATGAACCTTTTAAATAACATAAAAATCTTTATTTTTATTTCAGTAAATAGGTATTTTTCTTTTTTCCAATTACATGTAAAGATAGTTTTGAACATTCATTTTCATAAGATTTTGAGTTCCAAATTTAGTTCCTCCCTCTCCCCAAGATAGCAAGCAATATGATACAGGTTGTGCATGAATAGTTGTGTTAAACATATTTCCACATTAGTCCTGTTGTGAAAAATGAAACAGAACAAAAGAAAAAAACCACAAAACACACACAAAAAAATGAAAATAGCAGGTTTCAATATGCATTCAAACTCCATAATTCTTTTTCTGGATGCCAATAGCATTTTTCATCATAAGTCTTTTAGAACTATCCTAGAACATAATCCTGAGAAGAGCTAAGTCAATTATAGTTGGTCATCACATAATGTGTTAACTATAGACAATGTTCTCCTGGTTCTGCTCACTTTACTCAGTCTCAGTTCACATAAGTCTTTCCAGGTTTTTGTTTGTTTGTTTGTTTTTTGTGATATCCACTTGCTCATAATTACATTCATATACCACAACTTGTTTAGCCATTCCCCAAATGATGGGACCTCTCTCGATCTACAATTCTTTGCCATCCCAAAAAGAGCTGCTATAAATATTTTTGAACACTTAAGTCATTTTCTCTCTCTTATCATCCCTTTGGGATATAGATCTAGTAGTGGTATTGCTCGATCAGAAAGTATGCAAAGTTTGATTGCCCTTTGGGCATAGTTCTAAATTGATTTTCAGAATGGTTGTGTCAGAAGAACATAAAAGTATTTAAAGCAAGCCAACCATTAATTGGGTATTTTACATCTGGCAGAGCGAGAGGTGGAGCAGATTTCTAGTTATTTGAAGTTCCCCATCATGATGATATCTTGCTTCTGTGCAAGTCCCCAAATCTCCTCTCTATCCTCAAATTCTTCCTAATGATCCCTCAGATACACTGGTTCACTTACAAAATCTCCATGTCCATTTAAAATACCTTCTTTCAGTAGGTAAAGCAACCAGAAGACTACCTATCTTCTACTATAAATTATTTCTTTCCAAAGACTTAGCAATCATCCCCATGTTTCTTTTGTTAATGTCATTACTATTAGGAATTACAAGGAATGAGCATTGGTCATAAAGTTTGACCAGTATGGGAATCTTTCTGTCAGATTCCAGATGTATCCCTCAGGGACATAGTTGTATAATTTCTCCAACTTTTGAAATCTATAAGGGCTATCCCCCACTTAATTCCTATTTTTTATTATTTTCTTGGAAATTATAGATCTTTTGTTACTCCAAATAAATTTTATTATCATTTTTTCTGGCTCTATAATGTATCCCTGTTTGTATTTTGATTGATTTAGTAAGAAATCTAAGAATTATTATTGGGTCTTTTTGTTTGTTTGTTTGTTTGTGTTACTATCATTTAGAGAAATAATCCCTTCTCCCCCTTCACCTTGTAGCACACAGCAGGAAGTCTTTGGTCATTAGTACTTATCTCTACTTCCTTTTAACTTCACTAAATGATCTCTTTCCTTATAGCACCTAGTGATCTGATTATTTCAGGCACTACTGGCAGCTGCTTCTCCATAGAGCATTCAAATTTACTGTAAGAAAATCACTTTATTCCTATTATCCCTTCCCCTAAGGTTCAGGGTCCTTTTTCTTCCCTTAATCGCCTGTGTCATCTAATTCTACACCCTTCACATTTCAAATGCCCTTTAACCTTTTCAGATCCTTTTTTCTTAAACCTTGAAAATACTCTATGGCTTCGTTTACTTTATTCTCCCTAATACCATTCAGAGTGAAAAGATATATCACAAACCAATTTCCTTTTATTTATGTATATATGATCTCTCGTTTTGGTATCCCTCAAATTTCTCAAGATATTTCTCCTCACTTTTCCCAACTTTTAGAGTCAAATCTTACAACAAGAGGGGAAAGTCAACAAAACACTGACCAACATATAGTAAAATAAGACATTAAAATCAAAATTCCACACATACGGTCTCCCAATTCTTCAAAGAAGGGAAGGATGCATATTTTTTATATCTTTCCTTTGTGGATATGGTTGTTTGATATAATTTCAAGAAATTTCTTTAATTCTGCGGTAGCAGATTTGGTTTCCATATACCTCTTGGACATTGTACATAATTGTTTTCCTCATTCTGCTTATTCAATGTTGCATCATTTCATATTTTTCCATATTTCCTTGCTTTTTCATGCTTATAATTTTAATGCATCCAATTACGTGCATGTTCCTCAATTTGATTAATTATCCCCTAATCAAAGAGGATCTACTTTGTTTCCAGTTCTTTGATACCACAAAAAAAGTATCTCTATAAGTATTATGGTATTTGTTGGCTACTTCTTTTAGTAATTGACACCCATGAGGTGCATACTGACAAGTAAAATCTGGGTCAAAAGCATATATTTTGACAAAGATTTTCTATATAGTTTTTTATGTTTTTAAAAATGATATGACTAATTCACAGTTCTACCTATATTTTATTAGTTTGCCTTATGTCTATAATTCCTTCAACACTATTCCCACCTTTGAAGTCTCTGTCAATTACTTGCACAAGAAGTAAAAGTTCTCATATTTCTTCATTTTTATTTGATGGAGTCTTTGAAACAGCTGTTAATATTTTACATGCCTTCTTTTGACAACTGTTTCCTTTTATTCTTTGACCACTTAGTCTTTGGAGGATGGATATTAACCATATAGACATGTGTTATTTCCTTCTCTACCAAGACCATCAGATGCTTATGAGAGACATTTCATGAAATTGTCCCCTAATCCACCGCTTCTTTTCTTATTCTGGCTGTGTTAAATTTCCCACCCCAAATAAACTAAATTTCACAAATCAAAATTTGTTTGTACAGAAGTTATACATGTATATATATAATGAGAAAGAGTGAGAGAGAAAAAGAGAAAAAGAGAGAGAGAGAGAGAGAGAGAGAGAGAGAGAGAGAGAGAGAGAGAGATTAAACTTATCTACTTTTTTGGTAATCACTTCTATACCTTCTTTGGTGAAAAATTCCCCTTTTCTTCATAGGTGTGAAAAAGACCTTATCTGATTCCCATAACTTTTTCTTTTTGTAGTATGACCTTTAATATACTTTTGTATATTTGGACATATCCTTTTAGAGCTTGTTATGGTATCTGAAATAAAACACTAAGCCAAACAGAGTTTCTTCCAAACCATTTTCCAAGTTTTTTGAGTTCTTTGTATAAATGCTTGAGTTCATTAAACTCTATATCATTGAGTTCATTTATTTTCTGATTTTCATTATCCAGTCTGTTATCTAGTCAATTGTTTATTTTTCTATTTTTCGTCTGATATGAAATAATTTATTACTTTTTAATTTTCATCATAATTTTAAAAATACTAGTGATGTCATTTCTTTTTTTCCTTTTTTATCATTTCCCTTAAAATTATAAATATTTTACTTTAAGTGGACTTTTAAAATATTTTGTAACTCTGTAAAGAATACTCTTAATAGTTTAGTAGGAAAAACATTCTGAATTAATTTGGGTAGTTTTGTAAATGTTATTGCAATGACACAACTGAGCCATGAGTACACTATTTACTTCATTACCCCTTCATATTATTTAATCCATTCTTTATTTCTAAGGAGAAGTTTTCATTTCATCTGGCAGATTGATTGGCACTTACATGGCACAATGGATAGAATGCCAGGCCTGAAGTCATGAGGATTCATTTTCCTGAGTTCAAATCTGACCTCAGACACTTACTAGCTGTGTGACCCTGGGCAAGTCTTTTAACTGTTTCTCTCAATTTCCTCATCTGTAAAATCAATTGGAGAAGGGAATGGCAAACTACTTCAATATCTTTGCCCAAGAAAACCCCAAATGGGGATGTGAAGAGTTGGACACAACTGAAAGACAAACTAAACAAATATTGATTCCCATCTATTTTATAGATTTCAGTTAGTTTCAATAGGACCTCCTTTTCTATCATTTCATCCTAAGTTTTCTAACTGTTATGTAGAAATGCTGTTGATGTAACATAGTAGTAATGGGAATTTGAAGATCTTCCCTGCTCCTTAATAAGTCTAAGAGAATTTGAAGACCTTCCTTGCTTTGAAAATAAACTCTGTTCTCTAATAGGCTGAATGTAATCACATGGAGGCTATGGTGGCAGGAGTTTGCTGAAGGGTGGAACAGAGCCCACAGGAAGCTGGAGGTCAGAGCTAGCTAGATGGCTGGGAAGAGAGCATACTTCCCAGGGAGATACAGGCTTATGAGTAAATATTGGTTTTGTATTGGTTTGTGGGAAGGCTAAAAGATGTTGTGGCTCTCTGTGCTGTCATGGCTTATTAACTTCTTTGCTACTATGATGGAATCAGGTTATTGGTTTTGGGATTTGGTTTTCTGGTGTCTGAATAGATGTTTTGCTTCTGTCTTCTATATGGAGATTATGTTTTGTGATTGAGTACCATGCAGGTATATTTATAGTGACCATGGCTTCTGTGAATATGGAATTCCAACTCATCCAATTGAAGAGAGCCATGAAATGAAACTTTATTCATCCATACCCCTGGCCCATACCCTCTCAATTCTGATACGCCCACATAGAATTTCTTGGTCAAGTCAATTCTCCTCTCAGCACAGCTGGGAAGAAAGCTCAAGTCAGATTTCGTTTTGGACCTCCAGCTTCAGCAGGGAGCCATTGGATTCAATAAGCACTGAGAGCCTTTCTAGTACATCCAGGAAAACATCATTCTTGTGACTGGTCACAGCAGCCTGTTAAGACAGAACAGTAGCTGCACTGTTTGGTGTCACTTTGCTCTGCTGTGTTTCAGCCCCAAACAGACCAACACTGCTGAACTCAAAGAGGCTGAAGGGCTTGCTGAGCTCAGCCTCAGTTTGAATGAAGTTCCGCAGCATCTCTGTAGACGTAATCTGGATGTAGTCATAGTCCAGCACTTCATCCAAGAGTTCATAAACAAGTGCTACATCAAAGGAGAGAGTCTTCTCACTGATGGAGCCACAGTAACCACTTAGTAGGGTGGCCAACCTTCATAACAGCTCTAGGAGGATGAACAGGGAACACCCCCTGAGATGGCGACCACAAGGTAGAGGCTGAAGGGTCGAAGGTAGACAAAGTGGTAGCCTTTGTGACGCACCACTGCATGCAGCTGGTCCCCTGGCAGCCCCATAACCTTCCTGTAGAAGGTCTCAGCTACATCACTGCCCCCACAGTCTCTATGGAAGTCCTTGTAGATGAGAGCTTATCCCTTGGATGGCAAAATGAAGAGCTGGGAGATCATGGACCTCCGGGGGGAAACAACACAGGCTCTGCAAGTCTGGAGAAGAGGTCGACTGGCCACGACTGGGGCTTCAATAACAAGGAACTTCTTCCTCAGTAAGCCCAGCCTCTCTAGGCATAATCTTCCCCTTTCGTCCCTGAATGGCTGAAGTTTGGTGGACAAGCAGAGGTTACAGTTCCCCCCTTGGGGCGGGGTCTTACTCCGAGCCACGCCCATGGGGAGGGAACCTTGGTGGCCTTGGCAAACATTCCTTTTCCTATTGTCTGTAATGCAGAGTGTAGATCACGTGGTAAGGGACAGTTCATGCCAATTTCTGTTGCTCCTGGAGCTAGTTCTTCTTCTTCCTCTGCTTTTATTTTGCTTGCTGTTACTTTAGTTAAGCTACTAATTGTATCAATTAGTGTGTTTACTTATTCTCTAGAATTTCTAAGCAGCTAAAGTAATGAATTCCTTAAGTGATTGCATTATTTGAATTCTCCCTGTATATTTCCATTGGCCTGGAACCAATTGTCATAGTTCACAAAATCATAATTTTGAATAATGCAAATTTAAATATATATGCAGCCTTCTGAGGGATTCTTTTTTCTGCGCTAATCAGAATTAGCTTAAGTCATCACATTGTCAGCAAATAGACTTTTTTGGTTCTTTTCGTATATATTATTTTAATTTTTCTATATTTTCTTGTAATTATTAGCATGCTTAGAATTTGGTCAAATAAATGGGAAGTGAGGTGAGGAGAAAAGAGGGCATCCTTGCCTTAACCCCTGCCTTAATCCTTGCCTTAACCTTTAATATGAAAATTTCTAATATTTTTCTACTTCTTATTATGCTAGTTTTTGTTTTTATGTAGGTATTTTCATAATGTTAAAAATGTACCTTTTGTGCCTATAATATTTTTTCCTCTTTGAATGGGCTTTTTAAAATATAGATATATATATATTTTAGTTTTAGTTTTCAACATTTACCTCCTTAAATTCTCAATTTTCTCCCCCTCTCTCCTCCGTCCCTTGCCAAGACAGCATGTGATATGATATGGCTCTACGCATACATTCATATTAAACATATTTTCACACTAGTCATTGCAGAGAATAATTACAACAAACAGGAGAGACCATGAGAAAGAAAAAAAGCAACAAAAGTCTGCTTTAATCTGCATGGATGGAGGCCTATAATTTTGGAGGCCTATAGAATCGATGTTGCACTTTCTTACATTTGTTTTCTATACCTACTGAAAAAAATCACTTGACTTTGAAAAAAAGATGAATTTGCTTTGAACACGTTGAAGGTCAGCTGTATACCAAGCATCACTATGTTCTGTAGGTATTTGGGGGCCCAGAAAGGCAGGTCATTAGGAGATTAAGCCTGGATATATGGATATAGCAAATAGAGAAATGATAATTTAAGCTGTTAACAATGATACAGTCACCAAGAAAATGAGATCCTTAGTGATTCTCTGAGAGGTTCTTAATATTCTGTCTTCTTTTTTAGTTGGTTTTGATAGTTCTTATGGCCAACTACTGGTTCCAAATACCTTTGGCATGTCTTTTCCGCTGGAACCCTCGTCCTTTCCTTTATTTGTTTAAGTCAACAAACATTTTATTAGTCTTCTATATATCAGGTTCCATGTAAAGGATAAACAAAGAGAAATAAGATAAATACCCTGTATCAAATGAGAGAGTATTTGTAAAGTATTCAATACAATGCTTGACATAGAATAGAAACTTTATAAATCTTTGTTTTCTTCTCTTTCCCCTTTTGCTGTCCTCAAAGAGCAAATATTCTAAGATGTTATCTGTTTTTAACTCTTTTTTCCAGTATTGTACTTATATTTTGATCAGAAAATTCTAACTTGACACAATAAATAGTAACATATCCCTATTTGGCAAACTAAGCAAATTTGATTAAGTCAAGAAAAGGAGAGTATTCAGATACTGGTGATATCACATGCTGTCTCTAGGGGCTGGAATTATATTCATGTATAAAAATACATGTTTCCATATTGCAGAAGGTGGTATCTCCTGCTGTAAGATGAGAAATCATCTAGTGTAATATAGAAAATTTTTCCCAGTATTCCAGCTACATATATACATATCTTTTATATCATTCGTGCCCTGCCTAGAATCATTTGAGTCATAAGGGAACTTATACAGTTCCCTGAATTAGGGGAAGGATTCAAATACACTTATTTCTCTATGGTTCATATGGTTCAATAAAGTATTTTGTGCATAGGAAGTATGAAAATATTATTTTAACAAGTAGATTAATTGCCCCTTACTTCCAGGTGGAGTGTTTACATAATCTTAGACTCTCCCCTTATTCCCAAAAGTTGACTCTTACTTTTCTTTTCACATCTCCAGAAGGTCAATTGCTCCCTTGCTTCTGACACCTCTTCCATTCAAGTAACCCTTTCTTTAGCTTTCAGACTAAAATAAAGGAACAAATCTGACCTCGGCTAATGGACAAGGTATGAAAGGGAAACATATCCAAGAATTCTACCTGTTTTCTGACTCAAAACTCAGAGACAATGGGGTCCTATTTTTTAAACCAATTTAAGGAGGATTACAAAATTATTCAGAGAAGAATAGAAAGTCGATAATCAGTAAACCTGTCAAGAGGAATTACAATAAAATGGTGTGGGGGGAATCTCCTCTAAGCCCTCCCAAATGCTTTATTTTAATATTCTAGGAGCAATTACAAAAGTAAGTAGCTTAAATCCAAAGATGTGCCTGCTTTTGCCGTATTATAATAGCAATCCACAAGAAGATACAAAGAAAATTAAATGCATATTTCTATTTCTTTAAATAGGATGAGCATTTTCCAAAAATAAAAAAGCAAACCACTGATGTTTTGCTGGAAAGTTGTGAAGAAGGTGTGCCGTAATTTTCAATGTTAACAGTTAAAATTATGCCTTCCAGGCAGTGCTGAAGATAAAGTAATGAAAAATAATTTATATTGAATTAGCACTTTGTGTTTTTAAAATGCTACCTGACTTTAGATAAGGGGTTATGTGGAGGTCTTCATTTTTTAACCAAACAATAACTCCTCCAAATTCTAGGAAGAAGAATTAAGTTTATAGATACACAAGCTGCATATGCATATTTGCAGGTAGCTTGGACAATGGTATGAATATTGGATTCTATTATTTTTAGAAAATTTAATTTAAAAAGTTTCAGTCTTACAGTTTGATCAGTGCAAGACAATGATCCACTATAGAGAAATATATTACCTCATACATAAGAAATTTTTAGGACATAAATAAATCAAGTGTTTGATAGTTGCACTGAATGAAAAAGTGAAGTATTATAGCTCGGCTCCATTGGAGGAGGAAGAAGAAGAAGATGATGATGATGGTGGTGGTAGTGGTGGTAGCATGCAGGTTCATTTTGAATCACTTAGCATAGGTGAAATCTCCACAGTTTGGAGGAAAATGAATTTGTAGGAAGTTTCTTAGAAGGAAGTTAGTTCTTATTAAGTCTTAATAAAGTGTTATGATTCCATTTAAATTTTAAAAGGTCCCGTTAGCATCGCACATGACTTTCAGTAGCCTAATCATTGGCCAGTAACATGAGATTGCTATTTCTCTCCTCATGATTCCCGGGATCACCAATTTATGAATATCTGTCTGTAGAGATAAGGCTCATTGATAGACCAAACCTTGGGTGGGACTGATTCCATTTATTGCTTTTTATAGAGTAAAATACAAGTACAAACTCTATTTTAGGAGATTCCTTTCCTAAAAAGATAGATATTTGCATTATATAGCTTGTATTATTTTATAGTATTTGCCTGAAGTAGAGTGTTTCTGCATTATTTTAAAAATTTTCTTTGACATACAAGAAAGTCACTTGAAATTTTTTAGGTGAACAATAGTTCACCCACATTGTAACTTTTATAAATATGCTTTTACTCTGCCGATTCCCCAACATTATTTACCATACAAACTCTCCCAAGTTCATTCTAGGTATTATTATCAGCACCTCAGTGTAGAAGTCTCTCTGTCTTCAGATAATTGTTGCATCCCAAAGTTACTATTTTTTATAGGCTAATTATGATGAGAAGTCCCATAAGTATATGCTTAAAGCCCATTCAAACTGACTCAGCAGAATCAGTTGTCAAATTTTCAGTGTGACCTCTTACACTTTGGACATTGGCTAATGCTGCAAGTAATGTTACACACACACACACACACACACACACACACATGCACGCCTTTCTATCTATACATATATGTATATAAAATAAAATAAATTATGTAAAAACGTGTGCAGGACGCATTTTAAGTTTAATGTATATGACTAACATTTTATCCACTATCTTTCTACACACATACATATGTGTGTATGTATGTATATCATGTACATACACACAGAGATAGGTAGGTGGATGGATGAATACATAGATAGATAGATAGATAGATAGATAGATATATAGACAGATAGATAGGTAGATGGATAGATAGGTAGATAGATAGATAGATAGATAGATAGATAGATAGATAGATAGATAGATAGATAGATACGTAGATAGATAGTTTGCCCAGCTTTAAGAAGTTATGGATAAAATGTTAATCTTACAGATTAAACTTAAAATGTGTCCTATACACATTTTTTTCAGAGAATTGGTTGTTAAACAGTCATCTTGACTTTTCTCAGTTTGGGCCTTACAATCTTTTAAGAGACATATCTAAGGCTTCTCAAGAGGTGTGGGTTGGTGAATGTGTGCTAGGTTCCACCCCTCCCCCCAAAAAAGAAAAAGTATCAGATGATGAGACAAGTTCAGCCACTTGAACATTGACCCAACAATCAATGCTTCCGAAACATTTCAATCCAAATTTAAGTGGAATATTTGCTTATAAATTACATACAAATGAAGCATTTTCTCTGTATAACCAAGAGCATTTTAACCCAAAATTAACATTGCCAAAGACCACCGCTGGGAAAAGTCATTGTTGCTCAGGATTAAGGGTTGCCTGCCTTCTTCTCATATGGAAACTGGTAAAGCATGAAGACTTATCATATATCTTGGAAGAACATTGGATTCAGATCCCTTTATGCACATTACTCCATCACTTTGAGACCTGATCAGCTCCGTGCTCAGTTCTGTGATAAATTTATGGCACGATGATAGCACTTAAAACATGAATATCTATTTAGAGATAACAGATTGCTCAATGCTGGGTGAATGGGGAGATAGATGGATCCCTTCTCCAAACTCTGAAATTAAGACCTTAAATCGAGGTCACATGTGCGATTTACCATGAGTCTGACCACAATCTTAGAGAGTTATAGAGTGTCAAAACTTGAAGGAAACTTTGGTATCATTTAGACCAAAACTCATTATAGAAGTGAGCAAACCAATTCAGAGATGAGAATTAACTTCTTCATTGCTAAGTAGAGAGGATATGGCAAATTCACTACTCAAACCGAGGTCTCTTGATTTCCGTTACAATGTCCTTTTCTTACCACTTTGTCACTGCCGTATTATCCTTCACCAAAAGTATTAAATTGTATCTTTGAAAAATTTTGTTGGCTTCTTTGTCAATGCTTGGCAAGCATTAAAAACAACACAAATGTGAGGCCCTGTAATGCTACAACTCTAGTGACACTGGTCACAGTCATTGTTTTAGAAGAAAATTATTTGGATCTTGACTAATGGTTATCCATTGTTGCTCGGACAGAAGGGAGAGAGTCTGGTTTAATGGATATAATTCTAAATGGGCATGCTTTTCTCATTTAAGCTATAATTGCTTTGTGATTTTTAAGTCTGTGAAATTAATGAAACATTTTATTGTATCTGTCAAGGAATATTTCTAGTATCTTATCCTTGGTAATCCTCCACAATTATACTGTGTACTCAGTATACACATGTGTATGTGTGGGTATGGTTGTATACACAAGGACACAAAGACAAAGAAATGTCCAAAATCTGATTCTAATCTCTGGTTAATCCAAATCAAGAAAAATTCCTGATGTGAATTTGTTTTCCTCTTAAAAAAAAAATTAAGACTCACAGTGGCAAGGAAAGCTTTGAATAAAATATCACTCACAATTAAAATGTATCAGTTAAATGAAAATGAGTATGAAGAATACTAATGACACGTCCGTTCATGAAGACATGAAATGTGGCCCTGAAACACTAAAAACTGATGTGATGCAAGTTTTCTCACAGGACTGAAATTGTGTGTGTGTGTGTGTGTGTGTGTGTGTGTTTCTATATCAGTATATTCATGAATTTAATGCTAGAAGGCATCTTAGAGGCCATGAAATCAATCTCTCCATTTTTCCAGATGAGGAAACTGAGGCACTAAGAGGTTAAATGTATTGTCTAAAGTCACATAGTAAGAGTCACAGGTAGGATTCAAACCCAGGTTTTCCTGACTCAGAGTCTAGCACTATGTTCACTACATGACCTAACTGCTTGACCAAGCAGTGCATTCACTTCTATCCTAGTATATTTAACTCAGTATTGACTTTATCTTTGGAGGATAGAAGACTTACCAGGGATTTCTATTGACATTCAGTGGACCTTTGGATAACTGGTCAACACTTATTGAACAAATACAGTGTGCAGGTTTCTACATAGGTGGCAGGGTGGTACAATGTGAAAAAGAGAAAGATTTACTGTCCAATAGAGGGACAAATACAACATTTAGGATTCAGAGGTTAATAGCCTGTGCATGAAAGGATATTAGACCAAGCCCTTTCTTTTCCAGAAGAAAAACAGGTCCTAAGTGTATAATGATTTGCCAATGCCACCCAGTAAGCAGAGAAAATATTTTATCTTAGGTTTCTCCAATTCCAATCCCTGGGCTCTTTTTACCCTACTATGTTCAGGCACAGAGCCTGAAGTTAGAACAAGATGTATGGGACAATGATCAATGCAATACACACACAGACACACGCACACATTTATATGTAGATGTAGATATACATCTACATATAATACACAATACACACATGTGTATATACACACAAACACATATACATATGTGCACATATATACACATGCAATACACACATATAGATATATGGATGCATCTTGTATGTTTGTGTATATATGTGTGTAGAGCATGTTCCTTTGGCATTTATTGTCCCCTTGACTATTCTCATTGTCTTGGACCTCTAGCATTCCTGGATTTCAGGGAGCACTAGTCAGAAGGTCTGTATACCTCTAGGAGCCTCCAATCACTGCTATGTTAATGAATTTAGCCCTCTTAACTCTTCTGTCTGTGTGGGGAAGGACCTCTGCCTCTTCCCAAATCACCCATCATACCATTGTCCTATCCATACTTCCTGAGCAAAGATTAAAAGCTCTCATGAATATTTAAGCACTGGAGGTTGGCTTGCTCTCCTCTACTTGAAAATAATCTGTTGGTGCATTTTGCCGTACATATATAATTTTATTGAAGATTCCTAAGGTATACAGGGTTGTGAGGGACATTATTAAAAAGAAAATAGAAAAAATTCCCTGTCCCAGGTATTATTATGGCATAGGTGTTCATCTTTACAGTAAGTACATGCCTACTAGATGAAGCAGGAAGGAAATCATACAGTGTATCTATAGAATTGGTGGTTGATTTTCCTGGGAACTGGTATTTGAGAGTGAAAGGATTTTTCTCAAAGCATATCCACTGATCAAGGTCTTTTAGATTTCTGAGCAAGGAAGGAGTAAGAGGAGATAGAAATAGCTAAGGGGGAAAAATGGTATCAGGAAATACATTCTGAGCTAATTTGCTTGACGATGACTATCTCTGTATATTTAAAGAGAATTTGTACTGGTTAGCAAGAATGTGTAAATAAAAAAGATTGAATTAAACATTTACAAATAGCAAGTACATAGAGACTAAATACACACACATACATGTATGTTTGTATGTGTGTATGTCTGTTTGTGTAGGTGTGTGTATGTGTGTGTGCACCTTGACATTGTTGCAGTATTTATCTTGTGTCTCAAAGACACTTTTTAATCTGGTTCTATAGGTTGATAAATCTAATGTATACTAAGATCATTGGTATCCCTGCTTCCACTCCTTGTCTTCTCCAATGTATCCTTTACCCAGATGCCAAATTGATATCATTAGGTATAAGGCCTATCTTGTTCCATCTCCCCTCAACAACCTCACTCTTGCCCCTAAGACTAAAGATTTTTTTTTTCCTTTAGGTATGTAAACTCCTTAACCAAGTGGTTACAAGCATATCTTTCATTTTTGATGAATGATGAATATTCTTCATATTCATCACCCTCATACACACCATATCACAGGAAAATTGTTTTCCCAATTTCCCACATGTGACTTTCTATCTCTTGCACGTGTATAAGAGATGGAAAGTCATTTATACTCTGCAGTGTAATGTGAAGTGTACATAGAGTCAATTCTCCCACCCCAAATTTTTACCATTGAGAATATGTATCAACTGATTCAACCAATTAGACATATTGAATGAGGTGAGAATAAAATCTATACATTTCCACTGGATCAATCAAAAGACATTTTAACATTTGAAATTCAGATTGTTTGAGGGACTTGTTTTGACACACACTATGACACATATAAAACATGAAGTGACTTCGGAATGAGAAATTAGAATGGTGACCCAAAAGGAGGATTCACTTGTGAATGAGGAGAAGATTTTTGGCCTCATCTTGCTCTCCTGCTATCACAATCTCATTGATTATTGAAAGGTCTTGTGAAGTTCAAGAAATTTTTCTGGACTCCCCATTTTTATCCTAGTCATAGGAGTATCTTCAATGAGTCAATTGCTACATCAAGAACCAAAGACAAATGACAAATGACAAAGGAGAAAAGTAACCTGCAAAGCTCTCTAAGGAGTCTTGCAGAAATCTGTACCAAACCTCATTATAAATAATGAGGACTGAAAAACAAAGAAAAAGTTTGATTTGTCCCCATTGTCACATGTACTCTAAGTATGAGCTTACCATTCCCTCCTTTTCATATATATTTGTGTGAGTGTGTTACATATTTTCAGGAAATATTTTCTACAGCTGCTCTTACCATAGTCACTTTGGTAACTACCCCTTTCTATTAGGGGATCAGTTTGGCTGGCTAATTGATATTAATTGATAATTAATTTGAAGAAGGACACATGGTATTTGCAACATAATATCTACTAGATACTTATATGATTTGCTTTAGTTCATGAAAATTATATATATCAGAGATGGGGCTTGAATCCATATCCTATATATTTATTGAGGCAACTTGCTAGCCACTAAGACACATTGCCTTTTGGCACTAGAGATACAAAGATGAAATGAAATGGTAGCATTAGGTAACAATACCACCCCTTCACTTCAAAATTACCCAGAGAATCCTGAAAGGACAAATAGCAGCCATGCTATAGAGATTGGCCCTGCCAGTGTGAGTAGTGGTTGGGAGAGTAGCTCAAGAGCCTGAGTTATACCCATTTTACTCTCCCTCTTCCACTCTGCCTTTTGTAATCATCAACTACCTTCAGAGTTCAGCTCATATTTCACCTACAGGAGATTTTTTTCTTAACCTTCCTCAGCCATGCTCCAATTTATTAGTACTTTCTTCTGTGTGAAATTGGGTTTTCTTCTTGTTTTTCCATGTTTTATTTCTCCCCCTCCCATCAACAAGTGGAAGAATGTAAACTCCCTAAGAAGAAGCACCATTTCATTTCATCTTTGTATTTCTAGTGCCAAAAGGCAATGTGTCTTAGTGGCTAGCAAGTTGCCTCAATAAATATATAGGATATGGATTCAAGCCCCATCTCTGACATATATAATTTTCATGAACTAAAGCAAATCATACAAGTACCTAGTAGACATTATGTTGCAAAGCACATACACTGGGTTCAGAAGGAAGAGAGAGGAATAATGTTAAATTATCCACATGAAGAGGCATGAGAAACTTATTACAGTAAAAGGAAATATGAAAAGGTAGGCAATGGATATTGCTTGAACCTCACTCTCATCAGTATTGGCTCAAAGGGGGAATAAAAACCACAATCAGTTAAATACAGAAATCTGAAGAGGAATCGGGGATGATGGCAGAGTAGATAAAAAAATTCCAAGCACTCCAGATTTCCTCCTCAAACAAGATAAAATAGCACCTCAGTGTGAATGTACAGTGGAAGAATTAAACAAGAATTGGAGGATAACAGTGGTCTTCCTGGGACAACCAAAGAAGATGTGAAGAAATATCCCAAAGTAAAGATTCAGCCAGAGTGAAGTGTAAACACCTACAGGCTACATCTGATGAAATAATAAATGGTAACTCCTTGGGGTAGCTGAATTTAGGCATAGCCTTGACCTCAGCCACAAACATTCTTACTTCCCTGACTATGTGGCGAACCAGACATCTGAGTAGGAGGAGATTGAGGGAACCTCTACTGAAAAGGAATGCCAGGCCCAGCCATGCTCCTGAGATATGGTCCTGGGCAAGAAGGAACCAGCACATTCCCGGTCAGTGAAGAAGTACCGAGGAAAGGATGCTGGTGGCTATGGATACTTACAAGAGAGCTGAGGTTTTTGTCTCAGTTCCAGGTCAGACAGAAGAACTGAAGGTTATAGAAAGTAGAAGGTTCTCTCTCAGGGGAGAAGGGTATTTCCAGCATGTGTTCTTGGGGATCCTAGCTGTGGCTTAGAATGGGAAAAGAGTATAGAAGTAGGGACCAAGACAAAAAAAAATTACAATAAGAAAGACAAGAGGCCTCAGGCAGTATCTTCCTCATCCCAGGATTAGAGGTGATTATAATAATAAGCTGCTAAAAATTAAAAAAAAAAAGTAAAAGAGCAGCCAAAGAAGAAAGGACCTAACCATAGAGGGTTAATATAGAACTAGAGAATATTCATCTTCAGAGGAGGATATTGAAGCAAAAAAAAAAAAAACAAAAACATTTCCCCCAAAGAGTAATGTCAAATGGTCACCTACCAAAAAAGAATTCACAGAACTCAAAAAAGACTTCAAAAATCAGATAAGAGAGATTGAGGGAAATGTTTTAAAAATAAAAACAATCCAAGAAAAATAAAGTTATGAAAAGAAAGTCAACCAACTAGAAAAGGAGATCTAGAATCTTAAGGAAGAAAATGATTCCTTGAAAATTAGAATTGAGCAAGGGGAAAACAGTGAAGTAATAAGAGATCAAGAAATAGTAAAAGAGGGGCAGCTAAGTGGTGCAGTGAGTAGAGCACCAGCCCTGGAGTCAGGAGGACATGAGTTCAAATCCGACCTCAGACACTTAACACAATAACTAGCCATGTGGCCTTGGGCAAGTCACTTAACCCCAATTGCCCTGCATTCCCTCCTCCAAAAAGCAAATAACAATAATAATAATAATAAAAGAAATTAGAAAGAATGATAATGTGAAGCATCTCTTAAGAAAAACAGCTGATCTAGAGAACAGATCAAGAAGAGAAAACATAAGAATAATCAGACTGCCTGAAAGTTATGATTAAAAATAAAGAATCTTGATACAAAAACGTGAGAAATAATTAAAGAAAATGTTTCAGAATATTGTTGTGTAGGAAATTATGACTAGTGAATTTTTTAAAATCTGAAAAAACTTGGACTCCCCAAGAAAGATGCTATTCACCTAGTAAGACTAATAGATGACAAATTTAAATAAGCATAACATATGCTTAGATATATGCATGTGAGTGTATGCGTGTATGTTTATTTCTATGTAATCTTTATATGTATGTGTATATGTAAGTATATGTATGTATATGTTATATATGTGTCTGTGCATGTGAATATGTGTATGTATATATATATGTATATATATACATACACATATATGTGTGTGTATGTACACACAGATATATGTTTTAAGTATAAATCTCCACACTTAATAGTAGCCTCCTTGGGAGGGAGGGGAAAATAAAGCAAAGTGCAGAGCAGAAGTCAAAAGAAAACATAAAATAAAATTTAAAAATAGGCAGCTAAGGGATTAATGTATATTATAGTATTATTTATTAATAGTATTTATTATATGGATTTCCTTGGAATGGAAATTTATTGCTTTATATTGAGTCCTCTGTTATGTTCTGCTGTGTACATGGCAATTTTTTTTATTATTTTATTTTGCATTTTAATTTAAAATACATTCAAATATAATGAAAAAAAAGAATTAGAAATCTATCTTACCAGACAGGAAAGTAGGAGGGGAGGGTATTAAATGAAGGTGGCAGGATGTGTGGGATGAACAGAAGACTGGGAAGATGGAAGTGGTAGACCAAAAGAAATCATTGTCAAGGAAAGAATGAAAGGAAAGAGGACAAACTCTAGAAAAGAATTCACAGTTAGTAGGATGAACTTTCCAATAAAATGGAAGCAGATATAGAGTGGCTCAAAAACCAGAAGTTTATAATATGTTGTTTATTTAAAAAAAAAAAACGTACTTGAAGCAGAGAAAGACACACAGAATAAAGGTAAGGGGCTGGGCCAAAATCTATTATGCTTCTACTGAGAAAAAAAAAAAAGCAGAAGTAGCAATCCTGATCTTATACAAAGTAAAAACAAAATTAGATCTAATTAAAAGAGATAAGGAAGGAAACTACATCTTCCTGAAAGCTACCATAGGCAATGAAGTAATAGCAATACTAAACATATATGAAACAACGGATATATCATTCAAATTCTTAAAGAAGCTAAATGAGTTACAGGAAGAAATAGGCAACACAACTAACTATACATGTGAGGGGCTTCAACTACTCTCTCTTAGAACTTGATAAATCCTATGGAAAAAATAAACAAAAAAGAAACTTAGATGAACAGAATATTAGAAAAGTTTTATATGACAAACCTTTGGAGAAAGTGAAAGGGACCAAAAAGAAATATGCCTTTTTCTCAGCAGAACATGGCACAGCACAAAAAAATTGACCATGTAAAGGGCATACAATCCTCAAAATCAAATGTAAAAAAGCAGAAATATTATATGTATTCTCATTGGATCACAACGCAATAAAAATTACATTCAAAGAATGGCATGGAAAGATAGATTAAAAATTAATTGGAAAAAAAATAATCTAATTGTGAAGAATAAGAGGGTCAAAGAACAAGTTATAGAAATAATAAATAATTTCACTAAAGAGAATGACAACAACTGAAAAACTTACCATAATTTATGAAATACAGCTGAAGTAGTAATTAGAGGAAATTTTATTTCTCTAAATTACATCAACAAAAGAGAAAGAACAGATTGATGAATTGGGAATCCAACTAAAAAGAATAGGAAAAAAAACAAATTAAATGCTCCAATAGTGCACCAAATTGAAAATCCTGAAAAATCAAAGGAGAGATTAATAAAATTGAAAGGAAATAACTACTGAGATAGTAAATAAAACTAAGAGCTGGTTTTATGAAAAAAAAAAAAACTTGGGGCAGGTGGTGATGCAGTGAATAGAGCACCAACCTTGAAGTCAGAAAGATCCAAGTTTAAATCTTCTCTAAGATACTTGATACTTAACTAGCCATGTGACCTTGGGCAGGTCACTTAACCCCAATTGCCTTGCATTTCCCATTCCAAGAAAAAAAAAAAAGAAAAATAAACTAAAACTAGAGATAAACCATTGGTTAATTTGATTTTTAAAAAAAGAAAGAAGAAAACAAAATAAGCCATATAAAAAGTGAAAACGGTGAAATCACCATTAATGAAGAAATCAAAGTAATCAGGAAATATGTTGCTCAATTATATGCCAATAAATCTGACAACCTGAGTGAAATTGAGACCAACTATGCCAAGGCAGAGGCCATAAGAGGAAAGCAGTGATATCTAGGAATATTCTATAGGGCGGACATCAGTCATGATCCTGATAGAAATGCCTGATAGAACTCTTGAAGATATACTGAAAGACATTGAAAGATGGCATCAATATTTGCCCAGAGAATAATATATTAAAAAAATTGAACACCAGAGGTGGAACCAAGATAGTGGCGTGGAAGCAGGAAATTCCACGAGCTTCTGCCACAGCCACCTCCAATATCTGTAAAATATGACTCTAAACAAATTTTAGAGCTGCAGAACTCACAAAGTGACAGAGAGAAACAAATCTCCCACCAAAGCCAGCTGGGCAGGCAAAAAGGAAGGGTCTATCACACCAGACTGGGAGCCATGCACAGTGCCGGGGTGGCACTGACCAGCGGCCCTGACTGGCCAGAGCAGACTTCAGGAAAGTGAATCACTAGCAGTTCTGGCAGTTTTCAGACTTCTCAACCCATAAACACCAAAGAGAAAGTAAATGAGCAGTAGGAAACTCTGTTGGAATTGGGTGACTAAAGAGCATGTCCTGGGCCCTGCCCCTGGGAGAGAGTTTCCTGAAGCATGGAGGCTGTAGCTCCTGCCACATGGCTTCATCCAGAGCTCCTGACCTATAGATCATAGGGGAACCAACAGACCATTCAGAGGGTAATCTCTTTTGCTTTGACCTACTTGAATCTGGATCATGGTCTTAGTGGTGGTCCTGGGGTATGTGGACAGTGGGCAAAAGCTTCTGGTGGCTGTAGACAGACCACCCTCCTCAGAACTCTGACATTTTCAAAAACCTCAGCTATTTTGGACAAAGCTCTCCACTTTGGAAGCAGAGTTCTACCATGGCAAAAAGCTCAAAAGTCAAATAATTGGCTGGTAAGATGAGCAAGCAGAGAAAGCACAAAAACACCATAGAATTCCTTTTTGGGGACAAAAAGGATCAAAACATGGAACCAGAAGAAGTCAACAAAGACAAACTCCAGCATCAAAACTTCCAAGAAAAATATGAACTAGTTACAGGTTATGGAGGAACTCAAGAAGGATTTTGAAAATCAAGTAAGAGAAGTAGAGAAAAAATTAGGAAGAGAAATGAGAATGATACAAGAAAATCATGAAAAGCAAGTCAACAGCCTGCTAAAGGGGAATCAAAAAATGCTGAAGAAAATACCTTAAAAAATAGACTAACTCAAATGACAAAAGAGGCTCAAAAAGCCAATGAGGAGAAGAATGCCTTAAAAAGCCAAATTGACCAGACAGAAAAGGAATTTCAAAAGCTCACTGAATAGAACAACTCCATCAAAATTAGATTGGAGCAAATGGAAGCTAATGACTTAATCAAGATACTATAAAACAGGTCCAAACACTTGAAAAAGTAGAAGGCAATATGAAATATCTCATTGGAAAAACCACTGACCTGGGAAATAAATCCAGGAAAGATAACTTGAAAATTATTGGACTACCTGAAAGCCATGATCAAAAAAGGAACCTAGAAATTGTCTTTCAAGAAATTCTCAAGGAAAAATTGCCCTGATATTTTAGAACCAGAGGACAAAATAGAAATGGAAAGAATTCACCAATCACCTTTTGAAAAAGATCCCCAAAAGAAAACTCCTAGGAATATCATAGTCAAATTCCAGAGTTCTCAGGTCAAGGAGAAAATAATATAAGTAGTTAGGAAAAAGCAATTTGAATATTGTGGAAACACAATCAAAATAATACAACATCTAGCACTTTCTACATTAAGGGATCAAAATCCTTTGAATATGATATTCCAGAGGTCAAAGGAGCCAGGATTAAAACCAAGAATCACCTACCCAGAAAAACTGAGTATAATGCTTCAGGCAAAAATATTGTTATTCAATAAAATAGAGGACTTTCAAGCATTCTTGATGAAACAAAAACCAGAGCTGAACAGAAAATTTGACTTTCAAATACAAGAAGCAAGAGAAGCATGAGAAGGTAAGAAGAAAAAGAAATCATAAGGAACTTACTAAAGTTGAACTGTTTACATTCCTACATGGAAAAACAATAATTGTAACTCATAAGACTTTTCTCAGTATGAAGATAGTTGAAGGGAAT
>CM053583.1:384675572-384690572 GCA_028627135.1 Pseudochirops cupreus
GAAGGGATGATATCTAAAAAATAAAGTTAAGAGATAAGAGAGGAATATAATGAGAGAAGGAGATAGGCAGAGATAGAATAGGGTAAATTATTTCATATAAAAGAGGCAAGAGAAAACTATTACAATGGAGTGGAAGAACAGGAAGGTGGAAGGGAATGGGTCAACTTTACTTTCATTGAATTTGGCTTAAGGAGGGAAAACACACACACAATCAATTGGGTATCTTACCTACTTACTTGAAAGTAGGGGGGAAGGGCATGAGAGGGGGGATGATAGAAGAGAGGGCAGACTGGGCGAGAGGGTAGTTAGAAGCACACGCTTTTGAAAACAGACAGGGTCAAAGTAGAAAATAGAATAAGTGGGAGATGGGATAGGATGGAGGGAAATATAATTAGTCTTTTACAATATATCTACTATGCAAATGTTTTGCATAACTACACATGTACAACCTATATTGAATTGCTTATCTTCCCAGTGGGGGTGGGTGAGGAGGGAAGAAGGGAAAGAATCTGGAAATCAAAGTTTAAAAAAAATGTTAAAAAAATATTTTTTTTGACGTGCAACTGGGAAATAAGATATACAGCACTGAGGCATAGAAATCCATCTTGCCCTACTGGAAAATTAGAGGAGATATGGAGGAGGATATTAGAGAGAGCAGATTGGGGGAAGGGGTATTTAGTAGGCTTGCTATTTGGGTGTGGGGGTAGGGAAAATATGGGGAGAAAAAATTATAACTCAAAATCTTAGAGAAATGAGTGTTGAAAACAAAAGATAAATTTTAAAAATTGAACACCATAGTTGCATAAAGTAATCAAAACAAAAACTGAAGAACCAGCCTATGGATTAAAATAATATTTGCCAGTACTCAGATTTTGCACATTTTTTTAACATGGCCAAAATGTGAATTTATTTTATAGGACTATACTCATTTGGTACATGAGGATCTTTATTGGATAGGGGAAGTGAAAGACATCATAAGCAAAAAGAAATAAAAGAAAAGAATGATGAAACTATAGGTAGGAGAGAAGTTCAGAAGGGAACAGAGACAGATAAGGAGGGCTGTGTTGGTATTACCATGTTAAATTATATACACACATATATATCCACTAACAAGATCAAACATCTTTACCATTTGAACTGACATACTCTGAGATTCAAATTTCTCTGACTTCTGCTTTGCTTTGAAAAAGAAAGTAACCCCTTACTACCTGCTGAGGTGAAAGATTTCATCTTCTTCCAGATCTTTTTATTTCTGTTAACCTCAGGTGGCATCAATTTAATTTTTTAAAAAAAAATGCTAACTAAACAGCTACTATGTATTTGGCACTCATCCAGATGCTGGGGATAAAAAGACAATAGAATACTGAAAACTAAAAATAAATAAATTTAAAAGGAAAAAAATAAAGCAATGGTTGACATCAAAAATTTACATTCTGGTCTTCTTCAGTAGCTGGGATGACAAGAAATCAGCTCTACATTTTCTTTTCTGCAAGCTCTGCAGTGGCCTCAAAAGAAAGCATGGAGAGTCCAGGCCCAACTGAAAAAGTAGACTGTGATTCAGGAGGCAAGTACACTCCCTGTATTTGGCCATTCTCCAGCCACAGCATAACAGCACAGTGATGATGCCATGGAGCTCCTGGCACCCAAGCCATACGGATCATTTTGGCTCATAATGAACAACATTTTTTTGAGCTGGATGAGAAAGCTTTAGTCCGAGTCCTCTTGCAATACAATATCAGGGCCTTTGATATGGTAGTGATATCAGGGGTCCAAGAATTCTGCATGGGCAAGTCCTTCTTTCTAGACTTCCTGATTCACTACCTGTATAACCAGAAGGAAGGTGGTCATCCACAATGGCTGGATGATGAAGAGGAATCTGCTAACAGGCTTTATATCACAAGGGGTTTCTGGCCCTGAAACCAAGGGAATTCAGATTTGGAGTGAAATTTTCACAATGGAAAAACATGATGTGGAAAAGGTTGACATTATCTTGGTGTATACTCAAGGTGCAATTTGACAGCCATTCAATAGCAAAGGATTGTGCTGCCATATTTACCCTCAGTACCATGACCAGTTCTATCCAGATTTGTAATTTGTCCCAGAACATTCAAAATGATGACCTGTATTAGTTGCAGCTATTCACAGAATATGGTCACCTGGCAATGGATGAATCTTTTCCAAAAGCCCTTCTCGACTCTGATGTACTTGGTTCAAGATTGGAGTTTTCCTTATAACTATGAACTTGAGGGAGGAATGGCATTTTATAGCAGCATGAAGAAATTCACAACATCTAAAATGACAGTCACTTGTATTTTATCAATGTCAATTACTTTCTCCTCCTATATCCAAGGCTCCAAGTGGCCACTAGCATAATTTTTGATGGAAAATGCATACGTCACTTCTGAATTTAAAGAACAATGACAGGTCCTGATACTATTTGTGGTAGAAACAAGCAAGTTAATAGAAAAAAAGATCGACAGCTCCGAAGTCACTTGTCAAGGTCTGCTGTAGTATTTTAAGGCCTACATTGAGATTTACCAGGGAGAACAACTTTCTCACCTCAAATCAATGCTTCAGGCCACTGTTGAAGTCAACAATTTAGCTACTGGGGTCATACCAAGGATATACATTATAGCAACATGGAAAAGGTCTGCAGAGAGGGGAAGTCCTGCTTGGCATCTGAAACCCTGCAGAAGAAACATCATGAATTCAGAAAGCAGGCCATGGGTCAGTTTAAGAAGAGAAAGAAGATGGCGGATGGGGCAAGGACTTCAGCCTGCAGTACCAGAGTGGGCTGTCAGGAATTGTATAGCCACTGAATCAAGTACAACCACAGCAAGAACAATTCAGCTCCTTTCCACATAGTCCATACTCTCCAGCTTCATTGTAGTGCTCAATCTGAGCTCGGGCTTCACAGGCCTCCTCGTCTTCAACACAGTCACTCAGTTCTGTTACAGCATGCTGGGCCTGCTACTCATCTGTCTGCTGACCTGGGGCTACATCTGCTACTCTTGCCAAAAGTCAAGTGATGCTGCCAACTCTAGCATAGCCTCCAGCCTGCTATGTTTTGCATGAATAGTTCCACCCATGAAGATGCTGAGGAAGCAGAATGCAGTAAACCATTCAAGGATAAAAAGTGCCGATAAAGGTATGGATCTGGGCCAAGCACTCCTTGATATGACTTACTCAATGAGCCTCCTGGTCAGGCTTTCCCCAGCAGTCAGAGAGAATGTGAAAGTGGGATTCGATCCCAGAAGAAGCTAAATACAATGCTGTAATAAATGAAGTAGAAATTTTTCTGTGACTCAACCATCTCCCCCCCAAAAAAGAATTTATATTCTATAGGGAAAGGGAAGATTTAAAGGCAAGAAGAAGATGAAAAATATTTATTAAGCACTTACTTAACATGTTTGTCACTCTGCTAAGCACTTTACATGTTTCATTTTAAGTAAATATATCCTGTATACAAAATAATTTCAGTAATATGGAGCCATAGCAATGTGGAGAATCAGAAAACTGTCCCCTATTAGTTGTCCCTGCTTATTAAACTCTTACACAAATTATTCTCAGGATAAGGATCTTAGAGGCAAAGGCAAATACAGGGCAAAAAAAAAATCAGCTTGAAGTAAGCCTTCATATTCCAAGAGAATATTATGGTTCAATTAAGTAGTGATTGCTAATAGTTAAAGTCAAGTCAGTCAGGTATCAGATTATATTTAAGTGTTTATATCTCTTAATTTTTATATCCAAACAGCTGCTTTGCCTTAAATGCCCAGTGTCCTCAGTGTAAAACTCAGCTAAATACATCAAGCCTGAACTAGCCCCATAAGCCTTAGTGACAGAAAGGAGCCCATCTGCTTGTTCAACGAGCTTTATATAAAGCACATGGTCTTATTTGCTAGCACTTAGAGATTTGACATATTGCTCATGGTGGCTCAACCATGGCCTATTTATTCTTTCAAAGCACTCTTTATGAGAGAAAATAAACCTGAAGGAAATGTATGTATGCATTCATGATCCTTGAAATTTTAAGAAAACTGTAACTGCTGAGTTAATGTGCTCTGAATAAAGTATAAAGGATCCTTCAAGGACATATATAAATTCTTTTTAAAATGCACAGTCTATTGAGTTTTAACTCAACTACTCAAGTAGACCTGTGATCTCATCAATGTAGCTATTCCCTCTACCCTTCAGTGACAAAGATGGCAACACATCCATGACTGCCTATCCTGTCAGATTTTTGTCCATACCCTCCTGTAAACACCATGGGGGGGGGGAGGGTCTAGCTAAAACCAACATTCTGAGGTACTTACTCAGTTTTCCTGACACTGTAAGTATACCAGTAAACAAAATAGCTGTATAGCAGTTGTCCTGAATTCTCCCCAGGGGACCACATCATTTCCATTTCCTCTCATGCATTTCTTTAATGACATTCTTTACACCATTGGTGCTATAGAATTCTTTTTATTCAGTGTTTTGTAACCCACTCACATCTACCATACATTCCTCCACTGACCTTTGGTTAGACCTCAACTTCAATTCTTCAGACAAAGAGTTCTGTGACTCACAGCAATACAACATCATCAAAAGAAGAGTGCTACTAAAAATATGGGGAGAAAGTTGGGATAATTAAAGTTGCTTAGCAATTCAACATAAGCAATTGCTTGTAGCGTACTGCTTAGATTTCTAATACCCTGAACAATATTCTCCTGGTTCTGCTCATTTCATTTTGCATCAATTTGTACATATCTTTCCAATTTTTTTCTGAAATCTGCCTGTTCGTTATATCTTATGGCACAATAGTATTCCATTGCATATTGTAGGATTGCCATTTTTGGTATACTCTTGTTATCTGCTTCTGTTTCATGGCAGAATTCATCCCATTCACGTTCACAGTTATAATTACTACCTGTGTTATTTCCCTCCATCTTATTCTTTCTCCTGTTTGTCCTCTCTTTACTTTCACCATTTCCGACCTCACCAGTGTTTTCCTTCTGTCTTTCTGCTTCCTCTGATCTGTCCTTTATGTCAGTTCTTCCCCTCAAAACTTTACTTAATCTCCCCCTCCAATTTTATGTAAGATAGATTTCTATACTCAATTGATTGTATATATTATTCCCTCTTTGAGTCAACAGTGTTAAGAATAAGGTTCAAGTGATACCCACTGCCCACTCTCCCATTTTCTTCTCCACTATAATAGGTCTTTCTCATCTCTTAAAGTGAAATGTTTTAGCCCATCCTTCCCCTTCCTTTCTTCTGCATGCAGTGTACTCCTTTTTCCTCATCCCTTGATTATTTCTCATGTCATTCCCTTAAATTCATTTTATACCCATATCCTCTATCTATGTATATTCCCTTTTCTATATTGTTAGTTACATAGTTTTTAAGAGTTATAAGTACTGTCTTCCCATGCAAGTATGTAAATAGGTTAGCTCTTTTTAATTCCCCATGCTTTCTTTCCCCTTTTTACATGTTTATGCTTCTCTTGGGTTTTAATATTAGAGGTCAAATTAGAAGTTTAGTTCTGGTTTTCTCTTTATGAAAGCTTGAAATCCTTCTATTTCATTGAATAACCATTTTTCCCCTTGATGCATTATGGTTAATTTTTCTATGTAAGTAATTCTTGGTTTTAGTCCTAGCTCCTTTGCCCTCCAGAATATCACACCCCATGATCTCTGATCTTTCAGTATTGAAGTGGCCAGGTCCTATGTGATTCTGATTGTAACTCCCCAATATTTGAATTATTTATTTCTGGTCACTTACATTTTTTCACTTGACCTGATAGTTCTGAAATTTGGCTATAATATTCCTTGGAGTTTTTATTTTGGGATCTCTTTCCTGAGGTGATCGGTCGATTCTTTCAACGTTTATTTTGCCTTCTGGTTCCAGGATATCAAGGCAGGTTTTTTATGTTTCTGTTTTGTTTTTGTTTTATAATTTCTTGAAAAATATTTTCCAGGTTTTTCATTTGATTGTGATTCTCGCCCAAGTAAGATGGACCTTTTGTGACTAATCCTCCATGTTTCTTGGGCTGAAAGATAGTTTCACCCTATCTTTTTGCTGGTTCTTCTGTTCCAGATATTGTCTCTCCTGGATCCATTTTCCAGGTCAGTCCTTTTTTCCCATTTTTTCATTCTTTTGAATTTGCTTGATTGACTCCTAATGTCTTATACAGTCATTAGCTTCCACTTGGTCAATTCTTAATTTTAAGGTTTTGCATTCCTCAATTAGTTTTTTTTTTTTAACTTTCTATTCCACTTGGCCAATTTTACTCTTTGTGGAATTCCCTTCCTTGTCCCCCTCCACCCTGCCGCAAAGGAGTTTTGTATCTGTTTGTCAATTTGGCCAATTCTACTTTTTAAGTAGTTTTCTGGGCTGTTAAATGTTTTTTGTTTTTTATTTTTTTTTTTCATAATTCACATCACCCTCATTTCTTTGCCCATTTTTATTCCATCTGCCTTATATGACTGTCAAGCTCCTTTTTGAGCTGTTTCATGTGTTCCTTCTGGGCTTAAAAGCACAGCCTGTTTTTCTTTAGGGTTTTTGCCCACAAGTGTTTTGACATTGTTGGCCTCCTCTGAGTTTGTGTCTTTTTCTTCCCGTCTTGTGTGGTCAGATAGCTTTTTTTTAAAGACTTTCTTTTAAATTCAAGCTCTGGTCCCAGGATGAAAAGGGTACTATATCAGGCTTCTTGTTCTAGTTGTGGTAGGCCCTGGCTATTTATCTGAACTGATATTGTTCCATGCTGATGTTGCCCTAAGGCCCACAGGAGACACTTGTATCTGGTGTTGTGCTAAGAAGGTGAGGCAGGGGTTGGCTGGTGGTGCTGCTGGAAGCTGTAGGAATCTGGTGCTTACCTGGTGCTGAGCTGGTGTCCTAGTGGTGGTGTCTGGCATGTGCTGAGGTCTAATGGGATGTTTCTACATTTCCCAGTGGCTACACAGAAGTATTTGCAGTCAGACCTCTGGAAGGTGCCTGTTTGTACAGAGCTACACTGGAAGCACATGATGGTTCTTGGAGCTGGAGTCCATTGGTTCCTCTGGATATGCTAAGGCATGTGGGGGGGAGTGGGGTCCTGCTGTTGGTGTTTGTCTGCCCTACCACACTTCGCTTCAGGATCTCCTGCCGGTTGCTGACATGGGGCTTGCTGCTGGCTTGCTGCGATTCTTCTCATCCTGGACCTTTGTGGCTGATCCTCCAAGTTTCTTGGGCTAAAAAATAGATTCGCCCCATCTTTTCGCTGGTTCTGCTTTTCCAGGATCTGTTTTCTGGATTTATTTGATGGTTGTCTGGAGGTGAGTATGCGTGAGTTGTAGCAATTTACTGCTTACTACAACAGGTTGGTTCTTAGAATTATTACTTAATTTTTGAAATCCTTTTTGAGCTCTTCTAAGAAGACTTTTTGGGCTTAAGATCAATTCATATTCCCCTTTGAGCTTTCACAGGTAAGCATTTTGACATTGTTGTCCTCTTCTGAGTTTGTGTTTGGATCTTCCAGGTCACTGTAGTAGCTTTCTATGATCAGGGTTTTGGGCCTTTTTTTTTTCGCTCAATTTTAAAATTTGAGTTCTGCTTTTGGGGCACAGAGGTCACTGTCCCAAGCTTTCTGTGCTGGGGGCCAGAGGCCTGGTCACTGACTTTCCATACTGGGGCATCAGGAGCTGGCAGCTAGCCCACTGTTCTGGCATAGCCTGGCCTAATTATACCTGTTGTTCTGGGATTCCAAAGCTGGCAGTTTGCTTTCTGTGATGGGGCTAGAATTCTCACTGATGGCCTGATGTGCCATTAGCCTGATCTGTACTGTGGCTAAGAGCTTCCTGCTGGCCTCCCTGGGCACCTCTGTACTGAACTGCACTCTTTTCTTACCCACGTGAGACAAACCTTTCATGAAGTCCTTCTAAGTTATCTTAAGCTGTAAAATTGTTTCACTTCATCTTTCTGTGGGTTCTGTTGCTCCAGAATCCCTTTAGAGACTCGATTTAACATTGTTTTTGAGGGAAACTGGGGAGAGCTTAGGAAACTTCCTGCCTTCTCTCTGCCATCTTGACTTTGCCTTTCTGAGGTCCCTTCTCATTCCACTGCTGTGATTTTACTCATGAAATCAGAAAATATTTGCATTTCTCAAAATAATATCATTCAAAGCTTATGAGCATTTTTTTTTAACATGACATTTAAATCTTTGAATTAGGAGTAGAGTGAGTCTATTGATTTTATGAAAATCAAAGGAATTATTGCTGATGTTCTGCCACTTGGTTGTGTTTATATTAGAATATATTTTCCTTAAAAGCTCATTTTCTCCTACCCTTTTTTTTATTTTATAGCCTTAGAAAGAGTTAGTTCTGATTTTACTTTCAAAGAGTTTGAATTGGCTGAACCTTCACAAACAGTTCTTATAGACACCTTCATCTTCAAATATTTGCTAATTGATTTTCTTTGAACACAATGGGAAACCTAGGAGAACCACAAATTTGCCCAAAGGGAAGAAACACATGGAGAAGCATTTGATCTCTCTTGTCCAGATCTATTTTGGGGATGTCCCCTTACTAAACCTTTTACAACCAGAAATATGACAAGGATTGATCAAAGGTGAGTCACTGAGAACAATGGGTAATTGTAAATTCTTAAACATGGGCTTTAAGAATCACAGAAACACAGAATAGGATAGTAGGAAAGGATATCAGTGTACATTTAATCCATAGGTTTATAAAGTGAGTGATACTCCCCACAGGTCATGGAGCGCTAGAATGGTTCACCAGGGCAGTAGTAGCCTCAGGTACAATTGGGAGGGCATTGGATAAAAATAAGGGGGCAGTGGAAGCATAAGGAAAAAAGAAGACAAGAAAATTTTGAGAAACCTTTCATACATGTTGCATCTGTTATGTAATAGAGTGAAAATTATAGTGATTACATTATTTTCCAAATAAACACACAAAATGCAAGTCATGATCCATCAATGGTTAAGTGTGCCAACAGATATTAAGAAGCAAGTATTGGCAGGTGAATATGGGGCATATTGTCGGGAAGTCCAGCTTGCACCAGCAGGAATATATGTGTGTAATGACTTGTTTACAATATGATACTATACATGGTATAGTATGCAGTTACATGATGCAGTGTTACATCATCAAAATTTCAATGCAGGGAAAAACACAAATTTGAAATAAATTATTAAATTCAAGATGTGTCATTTAAAAATATTTTACTTTTTTTAGAAATGATGCAAATGTCTTTTTTCTTTTTTGTTGGCTTTTTCTTTTTTGCTTTTTGGAGGGGGCAATTGGGGTTAAGTGACTTGCCCAAGGTCACAGGGCTAGTAAATATTAAGTGTATGAGGCCAGAATTGAACTCAGGTCCTCCTGGCTCCGGGGCCAGTGCTCTATTCACTGCACCACCTAGCTACCCTTGCAAATTTTGGGAAAAAAAAAAAGCATTAAAGGGTTAAAGAAAGTAGATTTCCAGGGGAGCATGGAGTAATTTTTTTTTAAAGGGTCAGTAGGCCAAATAAGTTTTGGAACTCCTGACCTAATCCAACCTATTCATAGGAGCAACAGCTGCTAAACCTGTAGTAGATGAAAAATTCAATAAGAATTTGGGGACACTGTAAAAATCCAACAAGTGGTCATCCAGTCTTTGCTTCAATATTTTCTTTGAGGGAGACAGTCCATTCTCGATTTGCTTGGGTCTAATGGTTAAGAAGAGTTCTTTTTCTTTTCATTTTTTATCCCCCCAGACATCAAGCTTAACTTTGCCTCCTTTCATCAACTTATATTTATTACTCCTTGCCTACCCCTTGTGATGAAATGAAACAAGTTTATTTCCTCCTCCATAAGAAAAATATATTCTGTATTGGCCTCATGGCAACCACGGTAAGATTATTTTCCTCTATAATCTGACACTCAGAAATTCATCAAACTAATATACTTTTATAATTAGCCATGCAAACATTTAGCCCATTCACTCATTTGGCATTAGTTAGTGAATCCTTCACTAGTTGGGTTCGGTAAGAGAGTGTTCTACAAGGCAAAAAGCCTCGTGGCTCTGAAGATCAGGCCCCATCTTTGGCCTTTTCACTTGTTCGTCTCTCTTCTAGGTAAAGGGACTGAAGCCTCACAAATTAGTTAGTTTAAAAGGTCACCAGGAGGCTGCATTGATATACTAACATTCTAGAGCTGATATTAAAGGCTAAGTGTTAGGGGCATCTCGGCCTCAGTTCCCTCAAGTTCTAGATTCATTCCAACAAAAGCTAAAAAAGAACCAATAATGCTGTAATTGAATGTGAACTTGATGGGAATAATGTTTGAGTCTACGAATCAGAGACTGAGGCTGTATAAGGGAAATTATGTCCTAGAAGTATTGGGTAGAAATATGTGTACGTGTCTTTTTCCTGTATCTTGGATGTAAAAATCCCGTTATAAAAGCTAATTGAAATTTAGTTAAACAGTTGCTAATCCCTTACAATGACCGGTAAAGGCTCAAATCAGAGACAGTGGATCCTAGTCTATCAGTGTTACCCCTAAAGGGACCTATAGCCAGCTTCTGAGAGAAACAACCAACGAATAAACACTATAGTATGATCAGATGATCTTACATTTAAGATCTGGATAGAATTTTAAAGGCAGAGTTCAACTTTCTCCTTTTACATGAGGAAATTAAAGCACAAATCACTGCTGACCACACATTCCTTAGGCAAGTACCTCTCTATATATCCTTCTTAATTGCTTCCCCTATTTTCATTGATGATTTCTTTTTGTATTTTTAGAGAAAAGTTCTATTGTTACATTTTTTAAAGTTTTGATTAAAAAAGACATTAATGGCCATGCTAAATGACTGTCTTGGCTATTGGCAGGTCAAATCATATCTCCCATGCTGGCAGAGATTTATGTCACATCTCCCACAATAAACAACACAAATGTGTTCATAGGAATTATTGTTGTTCCTTAGTATCATCTTTAGAGTAGGGTACATATTAAGAAAATGCCCCATACCATACAAATGGAAAAGTTGTTTAGAAATTAGAGATTGTGTAGGAGTACTGAACCTGGAGCCAGAAAACCTAGGTTTGAATCCAATATGCCTTGGTAGCCTTGGGAAATTCACTTCAAATCCTTTGGAGCTCAGGATTCTCACTTATAAAATGAGGGTGTTAGGACTGCCTGAACTCCATTGTCCCTTCTAATTGTTCATCAGTGATCTGTGAGCTTAAATTGTTCATTTGGTGGATGAAACAAAGAAAATCATGCAACCCAAATGGATCCCCTTGTATTCCTTCATAAGTTTATTTTTACAATCCCTTTTCACCACCGTGGGGATAATTCAGTAATGTAAATTCCTACACTGATGCTGCTCTGCTCCCATAGGGACCTTTTGTCAGCTGCAAGGGAACTGGCTGAAAGTGTTTAGGGAGTAGAATGGAAAACAAAAGGAAAGATCACAGACTCATAGTGCCACTTGATCATAGTTTGTAGATTTGCATTGGCAACCATCTAGACTAATTTGGCAGATGGGGAAACTGAGATCCAGAGAAGTTAATTGACCTATACACATAGCCAGTGGTAGAGATACTCAAAGATATCCTTAATACTCTCAAAAGTCATATTTTAATGGTGATGTAGTTATGGACATAGCCATTGAATCATAACTTTAAGGACTGGGAAGGATCTCAGAAGCAATTGTGCCAGGTCTCTCATTTTTAAAATGAGGTACCTGAGGACCAGAGAGGTTAAGGGACTTGTCCATTGTATAAAACTAACATATGTTAAAAAAGAAAATGGAAATTGTATCACACCTCCTAATGCAATTATCTTCAATAAACTGAGAAAGTTATTCTATAACATGTTTAGATACATTTTTGAATAGCAATAGGAGCTTGTAGTGACTGAATTCATACATATTTATAACCTTTATACACATTTATACACTTCCAAAAAAAATATGAAAATTCAAGGAATACGAGAGCTGAATAGGAACCATTTGGGACAGTAGACAGAACACTGGGCCTGATCAACGCTGTCTCTGCTACCCTGAGCAAGTCAGTTTCCTCACTCACAAAATGTAGATAATAGTAACGTCTCACTATCAAAGTTGTTGTGGAGAAAAACAATGAAATAATATTTTAAAAGTGCTTTCCAATCCCTAAAGCACTATATAAATGCAAGCAACTATTAGTATAATTATTATCATCAGTAGCTAAAATGCATCTCAGGAGTCAGTTAGTCCAACCAATTTAAGTGCCAAGGAAGGGAAGTGACTTGCCCAAGGTCACTTAGGTGATAAGTAGCAGTGTAAGGATTCAAACTCAAGCTTATTAAATCTCAATCTAGCATTGTATCTCCACTGTGCCACAATATCTCTCCACCAATGAGTCTTTTCATTTTCTAGATTAGGAAACATGAGGACCAGCAAAGTCTAGATGACAACTTTTTAAGATATCTTATAAAGGGGACCCTTTTTCAGGTGTGGATTTGGGCCTAGCAGAAAAGTGAATAGAGTGCTGAGCCTGAAGTCATGAAGAACCAAGTTCAGAGCAGACCTCAGACACTTCCCAGCTGTGTTACCCTAAGCAAGTCAGTTAACTTCTGCCTGTATCAATTTCTGTATCAGTAAAATTGCAATAATTATAAGATATCTTACTCTCAAAGCTGTTGTGAAGATCAAAATGAAATAATATTCATGAAAGAGTTTAATGCAGTGCCTACTACACAGTAGGTGCAGTATAATTGCTTATTCTCCTCCACTCCTCTTTTGAATCTGAAAAATTCTGTGATATTCTCTCTGTCTCTGTCTCTCTGTCTCTCTCTGTCTCTATCTCTGTCTCTGTCTCTCTCTCTTTCTCTCTCTCTCTGTCTCTGTCTCTCTGTCTCTCTCTGTCTCTATCTCTGTCTCTGTCTCTCTCTCTTTCTCTCTCTCTCTGTCTCCAATAATGGGTAAAAGGCAACAGCTGATTCCAGAGATGAGACTAATATTCAGGTGTCGTACCTACTAACAAAATTTACCTTCTATCATACTATACATTTCAAAGCTAAAAGAAGAGATCATGAGATCTCTGAGATTTTTTTTCTTTGAGATCTTGTCTTTCATACTTTGATTTACAGGAGGAAGAAACCAAAGTCAGAAAATTGTTCAAAGGCTTGCTCAGGATCACACAGGTAGCTAGTGACAGAGATCAGACAAGAAGCCAGTTATCCTAACTCCTCATCCAGTCTTTCCATCATGCCCTTCACCTCCTAAACCACAATCTTAATGGCAAGAAAAATATACCATGCACAATCACACAAGTGTAATCTTGGTTTCCTAGTCCATTAATTGGATCACAGCACATATTTTCAAAGGAATAACATCATCATCTATATTTTTTTTCATCATTACGTGTCAGCCCTTCTTTGAAACTTGAAAATAAATATGAATTTCCTACTGACTTTGCTCTTTTCTTTCCCTTCTTTTCTCTTTGCAAACACTGAATCTACTCCCCTGCAGTGCTAGTGGCATTCAAGCAAATGCGATTTCTTTCATTTGCTGCCTTGCTGTGCCCCGGCAACTTCAATGATATCTCCAGGAATTTCCACGGCTCAGGGATCACTGGGAATTTGCTGTTGCTAGACACTTGGTACAATGATGCTCCTGAGCAGAAATACATACAACGTTGTAGATTTTCTATCATGAGCTGGTTCAGACAAAAACAAAAATTAGGCCCAAATCTCATACCAGACACCTTTAGGCAAAACTTTGACATGTGAATGTATTTTCTATGTCATTGTGTTATTTTTCATTTTGTTAATATGACTCTTCACATCTTCCTTCATGGTACTCACTATATCTGGCATAGCCACCTATTTGTGTCCATTTCTTCAAGTATTTTGAAGGCTCATAGATTCATATAGAGGGAGTTGGAAGGAATCTTAGGATTAACTAAATCAAATTTTTCATTTCACAAATGAGAAAAATGAAGACCAAAACAATTAAGTGCGTGGCTGGCTCAATGTCACTAATGTAATGTAGGAGATTCAGGGTTTGAATCAAGGTTTTCTGACACAGAGTCCATTAATCTTATTAGTACCTCTCATTTCTACCACTTCTGTCTATTGGCATTGTCTCATTTGGGAAAATAGGGCTAACTCTGGAGTTAAGGAGCCGGGTTCACATCCTTCTTCTGATGCTCACTTCAAGCATCACTTTGGGCAAGACATCCTCCTTTGGAAAACTAGGTGTCTCAGTGAATGTTGTTTCACCAGGCCTGAAGTCAGGATGGTTTAAGTTCAAATTTGACCTCTGATATTCACTAGAGATGTGTGACCTAGAGCAAGTCACTTAAACTCTATTTGTCCCAGTTTCCTCAAAATAGAGATATTGGCACATCTACTTCCTGGAGTTGTTGTGAGGATCAAATGGATTAATGATTGTAAAGTACATATTGCAGTGTCTGGCACGAGAACTATATGAATTATTCTTGTTATTCTTGTTAAAATAAAGAAGGTGGATTAGATTTGTCTTTGATGTCTCTTCTAGTTCTAAGTATATTTTCCCATAATTGGATCCTCTTCTTTCTATTGTTTTATTTTCTTCCATTTCTAGCTCATCATCCCCTCCAAGGACTACACTTGGTTATGAGCAGCAATTAGATCATGATAATTAGAAACAAGAGTATAGCTTGGGAGAGGAGATTTAATTGATACTCCAAGTCTAATTTGCTTAATGTTGAGTTACAGGGATGAAGATAATGAAAGATCACATTGATTTCATAAATACAGCCAGACAAGAGATTATGCCTATGTGTTTCTGCCTAAATTAGAAGAGGAAAGAAATTATCATAGATGAATACTTGGGGACCACTCATAGGCAAGGTATATTAGGCAAGAATTGTTGGGCCCAACATTAAGAAATTTAAACATCAAGGAGAGCTAAGGAACAAGGAGAAAGTCTGATAAGATTAACTTAATATGTGAAAACCTGGATTCAAATCCATTATCTGTCACTTATTTACTTTTTTTTTTTTTACATTTTACA
>CM053583.1:384695572-384717500 GCA_028627135.1 Pseudochirops cupreus
AGCTGTGCGTTGTTGAGGATAGTCCAGTTTATCAAGGTTGGTCATTATATGTACAATGTGTCTGTGATTGTGTACAAGTTTTTCCTGGTTCTGCTCTTCTCACTTAGCATCAGTCCATATAAGCTTCTCCAGGTAATTATGAAGTCCATCTCCTTCCCATTTCTTACAGCACAATAGTATTCCATTACATTCATATACCATAGCTTGTTCAGCCATTCCCCAATTGATGGGCATCCCTATATTTCCAGTTTTTTGCAACTACAAAGAGAGCTGCAATAAATATTTTTGTACATATGGGTCCTTTTCCCACTTCTGTATCAACCTGTTTTTAAAAAGCCTAAATTGAAATTACAAGAAAGGGTTAACCTAACCTGTCCAAAAGCACTGGAAGGCTCAAATTGAGAAACTGATTAAAGGCACATACACTGATGTGGTTTATCAGTATTTGTTATGCAAGTTTAACTGAAGTAAAGTACTTGCAACAGCAAGTAGGTCTAAACAGATCAAATAATTCAGGAAGTAAACTTGATCTTGTTGCCAAACACAAAGACAGAGCACCTTAGTACAATATCTTAGAAAGTAAATTCATTCTCAAAATGAAGTCACAAAGCATGGTGGGAAATTAGTACCAATACAGCTACCATATGAAGGGAAAAACAAATATTCATTAAGCCTGGTATTAGAAACAATGAATTTATTAATGAAATTAATATGACATTAAATAGAAAATAAATAAATGGAGTAAATTTGCTATTTGTTTCTTTAATAATGTATTGTCATCAATGAAGAGGATTTAATGGATGAAGAGTTTAGGAAAATCACAATTCTGGTTCAGGAATATGATATAATAGTAATGGAGAAATTAAATTATCCAGAGATGGGCAGAAGCTCTCTTTCTGCTGAAAGCAAAGCATTTAGCAATTTCGTGACTAACTTTAATTATATTTTAGTACTGCAAAAGGTATAGACAAAACAAAGGGAACATCTATTCTGAATCTTATGCTCACTGAAAAGAAAAAAAATCTGGTGCTTCCAGTGAAAATTATAGATACTGTGGGGAGGGGTAAAGTATGTGTTCACCTCTCCCTATAGTCTGTGAATATATAAAGGAAAACCAAATCTGCCCCCCACTCTGGTCCTCAGTTTCTTTATTTATGCCAAGAAACTAAGGCCTAAAAGAGAAACTAATGACTTGCCATTTAGTTAGCAGTCACAGTTGATGTGGTAATCCACAAAGAGGGTTAAGGTTGCTCTGGAGACCCCAAAATACCCACATACCGGGTACTGCCAGAAGAATTTAACTCAAGTCTTCTCAGCCAAAGAAAAACAAAGTTTATTGAAAGTTCACCATATGGGGTAGACCAGCAGTTCTCAATCTGTGGGTTATGTTCAATTTAAATACATCTTGCATATCAGATATTTACATTATGATTCATAACAGTAGCAAAATTACACCTATGAAGTAGCAACGAAGATAATTTTATGGTTGGGGGTCACCACAACATGAGGAACTGTATTAAAGGGTCGCAGCATTGGGAAGGTTGAAAACCACTGTTTTAGACTCTTAAGGAGCCAGTCTATGCTAGGTCACTCTATGGTGCTCTCACACAGAGCAAGTCTGTGCTAAGCTATTCTATGGCGCTCTCACAGAGCATGGAGGGAAGATGGGGTCTTATATACAGAGGAATCTAGGGGTGATCTAGAAGAGGAATTTGGGGAAGGTCTTCAGGAGGCGTCAATGAGGTCAGACTCCAGTAATGAGTTTGAGGAGGGTCTTCAGGAGGAGTCAATGAGGTCAATGCAAGAGTGGATTGATATTTTGATAGGCTTGAGGGTGGGAAATAAATGAACAATGGAGGGCCAGGCTAGTAACAGAGGTTTGGGCCCAGCCACAATGAAATACTTATGGCCTCTGCAAATGCCTCATCCAGTGGGAAGATTTAATTAGACTTCAAAGGGTTTCCCAGAGCCTGTACCTCAAAGATTCAAGGAGAGCTCAAGGGAGGTCCCAGAGCCTGCACTTCATCAACAGTGAGATCAAAGCCTAGGTCTTTTGACTCCTGCCCCATGCTCTTTTCCATGCCATTAATTGTATTCACTTATGCAATCTACCCATAATTTTCATTTCCTAACATCCACAAGTCTGGACAACTTTTTTGCAGTTCATTTTCCTCATCTGTAAAAAGAGGGGATTGAACTCAATGTCTGATAGCATCCCTTCTAGGCTAAAATGTGTTGTCTGAAATGCATACTAGATTTTGGAAGAGCAAATTTCAAAGGGTTCAGAGGAAGAATTAATAAAAACCTTCTACATAGGATCCAGAACTATACACAATACATTAGATGCAATATGACAAGGGCAAAATTATTTTTAAAAGACTGATCTTGGATATCAGTCCATAAACAAATATGTATTAAGTGTCTGCAGTTAGATGGAGAAGGAAATGACAAACCACTATAGTATCTTTGTCAAGAAATACGGGTCATGATGAACCAGAGTGCACTGAAACAACAGATCAACAACAATAACAAAATGTGCTTGGTAGCCTTTCTATTTTAATGATTTAACGAAAATTAAATGAATCAGAAACCAGTGAAGTGAAGGGGAATGAAGGCTACATTTGGAGACAAAGGACATGGGTTCAAATCCCACCTCTGGCTATCAATGTGACCTTAAGCAAATTATTTAATCTCTTTGGACCACAGTTTCCTCATTTTCTGAAGAAACTGAGGACCAGAGATAAGACTAATGACTAGACATCCAATTAGTGGCTTAACTGAGAGTAGAATTTAGGCTTTTTATATCCCTGGGCTGTGCTCTTTTCCATGCTCTCTTGTTTATCTCATTAATTGCATTCACTTGTTCAATCAACCCCAAACTTTCATTTCCTACCCTCTGGAACATGATTGTTCCATAAAACATGCTATGCCTTAAATAATGATTTTTTTTTAAAGGAAGAAGGAAAAGTCGTTCCTTCAATCTTAGATGATCCTTTCCATTTGGCCATGTAATTGGATTTCACTCTCAAAGCATTTTACATTTATTTAGTCACAGAACCTCTCAATGCCATCAGGAAAAAAAAGATGCTTATGCAGAAATTCACTGTGGCAATCTCTAAATAGTCAAATGGCTTGTCTATTACTGAAAACTCATTAAATAAATTGCTTATATCAGGGCAAATGTATGAAGAGACCTTATCGGTCCCCTTTATGTTTCCTGCTGTTGGAGTCAAGAGAGAGTGAGGTGATAAATGCATGTCATTTGCCTGACTAATGCTGTAATTCACAACTACCAATTCCTATAAGCCATTATGCATTCTCATGGAGCAAGGCATGGGAATGATAAATTAATATCCCATAAAGCAACAATCATCCTGAATGGCTGCCTAAGTTGTTTAAGAAAAGCGCAGTTTTATACATTGTTTGTAAATATTCTTATTTTCCTCCAACTTCTACTTACTTGAATGTTGCCTTTTTATTGAGTTCCTAGGTAATCAAGTAATTAAAAAAATGAAGTAGGGCTAAGCTAGCAATGTATTAATGGGAAATTGAGTGGGTAACTCTGTTGAAGCATTTTGCCACCAAGTTGTACATCAATAACTTGGGAAGAAACAAGTAAATAGTTCAATGAAATATTTGGCACAAGGTATTTATTATTGTGGTTGTATAATAACTTTTTAAAGTTTAGAAGGATCACTTGCCCTCTCAGATCCTCATCTTCCTTATTATTCAGATTTTGATCTGGGTCAATGATTTTTAACAGTATAGGGGACTCCTGATGAAACAATTCCTTCTATCACAGTGGTTCTCAACCTTCCTAATGCCTGGACCCTTTAATACTTGTATGTGGGTATATATGCATGTGGGCAGACCCTCCTGGAGACAGATAGAGGAGTGGTGTCTCAGTTCCTAAGACCATCTGAAATATGTGTTTTCCAATGGTCTTAGGCGACCCCTGTGACCACTGTGAAAGGGTCATTCCCCATAGGTGGAGAACCACTGTGGAAATCAGCATCTGATCTGCAATTTAAAAACATATTTTTTTGGAGCTGAGAGTTCTAGTGACCTACCCTGAGTTACATAGTAAGTGTCACATAGCTATTAAAAGTCACAGTGAGGTCATAAATCCAGGGTTCTGGCTTGAGGGCTAGCTCTCTATCCAGTCTTCCATACTGCTTCTGGAAATTATCTCAGAATCCATTTGATCCTAATTTAGTATATTATCATTGATTTTTCTTTTTTTATATTTGGCTTGGATATATGATTTCATTGGTGTGGGAAACTCTCAGCATGAGAATTCCCTTGACCAACATATATTCAAAAATCCCATGTAACTTATAGTCATAAAAGTTGTCTGGGGTGCTGAGAGATTAACTGACTTGCCCAAAGAGAACACAACCAGAATGTGTCAAAAACAGGTCTTGAACATGTTGTCATGACTCCAAGGCTAATCCTCTACCCACTAAAAATGTCACAGATTTTTGGACTAAGAGTCGGTAAAAAAAAAAAATTACAAAAGGACCAAAATATTGTAAATTGAAAGAACAACAATTACAATAATTAAAACTGAATACTGTTTAATTTAATAATAATATTATTTTCCCAAAAAAGGGGTATGAGGAAGCACTACTCTGCCTCCCTTGAAGATATAAGGAACCATGAGTATGAAATACTGTACACAATGTCAGACTTTTTAGTTTACTGAATTGCCTTTTTTCTTCTATTTATTCTTAATTTTTTTTAATCAGCAAAAATATTCCTTCTCTCTTGTCTCTCCAACTAAGAAAGAAAAAAATCTAGTAGGATTATGTGCCATTTCATATTTTTCTTGCTTCTTTTAGTGACCATAGGAAAAAAAATATCACCAAGTGACCATTCTATTTTTAATGGAGTTCTCCAACCTTGGCTAGATTTTTCCTCGGAAAATAGATACTTTCTGAAACTGTGACTATCTTTGATGACCATTTTTCTTGCATGGTAGAAAGTTCCACAACTTATGCTTTATTGACACAGTCTTCAGGAACCCACCTGTCCCCCCTTTATTTTCTAAAAAAAGCACCAGATTAGGAATTTGGGGAGTCACAAATATAATGCAACACTATCTAATATTGCCAAACTCTGACATAATACCATTCTGCTAAATCTGCATATATAATGATTTTCTTAAAGAACTAACTATGCCCTTAGTAATATTGTTTTGTATACTATCTTTTTTCTGACATCAATTCATAATTTTAGGTTGAATTTAGTTATAATAAAAAAAAACACTTGGCAAGAGAAATTATGTCTAGTCTTAAGTCTGATACTATAACTGTATGACTTTGAATCAGTCATGTCTCCTCCATAAGTTTCTGTTTCCTCAATTGTAAAATTAAGGAGGTGGATTAGATCATTACTAAATTCTTTTTCAGCTCTAACATTTTGTTATCATATGTAAACTATGGAAATATTGAAAAACATGGTTATTCTTTTTTATGCATCTTTGGTTGTACACAAATAAGATTATACTTATAAAATTTTCTTGATGTGTCTGTTTTTCTCTAAGCTAAGGTATCAGAGAAAAGAACAGAAAGATCACTCTAATAATGTAAAGACAGCCTTCAAGAAGCTGAATAGATTTGGTTTGTTTTACCTGTGGTCAGATGGATATGATCTGTATCTCATCAAGCCACTTGACTCTGAAATCCCTAGCTTGAGATTTTTATTTTTGCTTTTTTAAAAGCATTTTATCAATTATATGTGAAGACAATTTTTAGCATTTATTGGGGGTGGGTGGGAATTTTAGACTTTTTTTTTTGCTTTTTAATATTATTTTTTACCCAAGTACATGTGAAGACAATTTTTAACACTAATTTTCACAAGATTTTGAGTTCCAATTTTTTCCCCCTCCTTACCTCCCTTCTATTCTTCCTAAAATGGTAGGCAATGTGATACAGGTTATACATGTCTATCATGTAAAATATATTCCTATACTAGTCACAGTTATGAAAGAAGAAATGGTTCAAATGAAAAAAATACAAAAGAGAATAAAGTAAGTGAAAAATGTATGCTTTGATCTGCATTCAGAGTCCATCAGCTCTTTATCTGGATGTGGATAACCTTTTCCTTTGTGAGTTCTTTGTACTTGTCATGGATCATTGTGTTGCTGAGAAGAATTGAGTCATTCATAGTTAATCATAACACAATATTGCGGGTACTGTGTACAATGCTTTCTTGCTTAAGCTTATTCCACTTTCCTGAGGTAATCAGTGGATTCTTTCAATGTCTATTTTGCCCTCTGGTTCTAGGACATCGGGACAATTTTCCTTGATATTTTCTTGAAAGTTTATGTCCAGATCCTCCTTTTGATTATGTATTGCAGGTAGTCCAATGATTCTGATATTGTCTCTCCTGGATCTATTTTCCAGATAAGTTGCTTTTCCAATAAGGTATTTTATGTATTCTTCTATTGTTTTCATTCTTTTGAATTTGTTCAATTAATTCTTGAAGTTTCATAGAGTCATTAGCTTCCACTTGCCCAATTTTAACTTTTAAAGAGTTGTTTTCCTGTGTTAGCTTTTGTACTTACTTTCCCATTTGGTCATTGTACTATTTAGAGAGTTGTTTTCTTCAATGGATTTTTGTATCTCTTTTTCCATTTGGCCAATACTACTTTTTCAAGCAGTTGTTTTCTTTTTCCAAGCTTTTGACTCTTTTAAAAATAATTATTTTTTATTACTCTCATTTCTTTCCCCAATTTTTCTTCTACCTCTCTTATATAATTTTCCCTTTTAAGTTCTTCCATGAGTTTTTTCTGGGATTGAGACCACTTCCCATTTTTCTTTGTAGGTTTTTCCAAATGAGTTTAGATAGTGTTGTCCTCTTCTGAGTCTGTGTCTTGGTCTTGCCTGTCACCGTAATAACTTTTTACAGTCAGATTTTTGTTTTTGTTGTTGTTTGTTCACTTTTTTCTAAACTTTTTCCTTTCTTTTAAATTTGAGCTTTGCTCCTTGGGTAGAAGGGGCACTGTCTCATGCTTCTTATGCCAGTAGCTGCAAGCCCTGGCTGTTTACCTAGTGCCACATCTACATTGCCCTGAGACCCAAGAGAGACCCTTGTTTCTGATGCTGCTGGAGGCTGTAGGGGTCTGGCAGCTTGTCTGGTGCTAGGGGTCCTAGTTCTGGTATCTGGCATGTGCTGAGGCCCAGTAGAGTATTTCTGAGTTTCTCAGGACTACACTGAAGCACATAGTGATCTGGCCACTGCCTGGTTAGCCTATTTGCCTGAGGCAACCCTGAAACATGTGGTGGTCTTCAGAGCTGAAGTTTGTTCCCCTAGCTATGCTGAAGCATGTGGTGGTCCTGGTGTTGGTATTTGCCTGTTCCACTGCACTGGAGCTCAGGATCTCCTGATGGTTAGCTAAGGAAGGGCTTGCTGAGATGCTTCTTGTCCTAGACAGTGCTCCGCTTTTGCCTAAGTGAGACAGACATTTTTTACTGGTCTTTCAAGTTTCTTGGGCTAAAAAAAATTGTTTCTCCCCATCTTTTTGCTGGTTCTGTTGTTCTAGGATTTGCTTTGAGTGGTATGATATGGTTGTTTGGAGGTGAATATGGGATAGTTACAGCAATTTAATGCTTACCCCATAATCTTGGCTCCCAGAAGTCTCTCTTGGCTTGTGATCTTATATAAGGGGATTTTCTCTGATTTTTCACTGAGGCTATGTGCCAAGGCTGTGCTAGAATTACTGATACTGATCCTAACCCAAAACCTATAAGTAATAAGAATGTATTTCTCTTCTTGTTTCTCTGCTCTGAGGCTATCAAACATAAAAGGGAAAGAAATTAGTAATAATAACTGGTATGGATAAGGATCGGTACAGGACCCAAATTTTCATTGTTACATGGAACACCCCGATAGAAAAAAAAATTCTACCAGTGAAAGTCAACACTGTTTCTTAAATTTGCCACTTTTTAAAGTTGTCTAGTCAGTCCGTGAACAAGTTTTTATTAAATGCACACTCTTTTCTAGGAACTGCGCTAAGGACTGGCATTCAGAAAAGGAGAGGTGGGGAAGATTCTTCTCCTCAAGGAGTTTACAAAGGAATGGGAGATGTGACATATAAATAGTTAGGTACATAGTATGCCCATTTCTAACTAGATTACACACACACACACACACACACACACACACACAAATATACAGAGAGATTGAGAAAGAGAGACACTTATGTGTGTGTGTGTGTGTGTGTGTGTGTGTGTGTGCATGTGTGTGTAAGTTACTTACCCAGGGTCACACAGCCATTCTATGTCAGAGGTCAATCTTGAAGTCAGGTCTTATCATATGTAATGCCAGCCCTCTACCCATTATACAAACTGCCTCTCTAACTGACATAGATTTAATATTTTAAATACAGAAACTCATTTGTGACTCTAAGAAATTCTGTGAATTGAGTACTACAGGTATAAATATCCCAATTCTATATACTGGAAAACTGAGTCACAGACTTTAAGTGTTTTGCTCATGGATAGCTAAGAAGTATCAGAAACTGGATTTGAATGCAGGATGGTCTTCTGTATCATCAATAAATCAAACATTGAACAAAAATTTATTGAACATATATTATGTGCTCTCAGATGAGACAATGAAGTCCTACATAAGTACAAGTTACTGTTCTTATCTTCTTTTTCATTAGCATAAGCATCACCATCATTATCATAATTTCTGGTGATGTTCAGCATTTTTTGAACTCTTTGACATGGTCCAATCCAGTTTAAAAAAGGTCATTTGAAAAATTGGGACTTCTCAGATGAAGAGTAACCTTATGAGTAGGTTTGTAGGAAGTACAAGGAAAAGTATTAAAAGAAACCAGAGATGGATAGATAATAGACAAATAAATGAGTGAATGAGAACTCAAGCAAATTAACAGATTGACTAATGAACAAATAAACAAGTAAATAAATGAATGAATTAATGAACCATAGGAATAAGTGTGCAGGTCAATTTAAGATATGTCCAAAGAAAGTAGAAATAGAATTAGGCAGAACCAATGTGATCCTTAGTTGACCAAGACACAGAAAAAAATAAGGTGGAGAGGTTCAAGATAGACAATGAAAGGAGTCCACAGAGTTATTTCTATTTAGACTGCCTTTACCAGAGCTATGGTGCTAAACGGGATTGGCATTTTTACAGTTCATCATGCAAGATTTAATTCCTTCTGGCTTAGCTGTTTCAGTAAGACAGAGACATATGGCTTGCCACTTCTTTTGAATATTGATTAACCCCCTTTTCTGGAATCTGGATATTTAAAAAGCTAGTAACATGTTCTCTGAGGAGACAGTATGGGAGGCATTGATTAATTCTCCTTGTCATGTTGTCAATGTCGCCTGTTTATCATGGTCACTTTCCAACCCAACCCTAAAAACATTGAGAAAACCCCCGGTGAGCTTTCTGTGGCTTTATAGATGAAGGTACTCATTAGCAAACATTGACCTGACCCAGTGTTTTTCCCAGAGAGAATGGAAAACAAAATGTGAATTCCCTCTTCCAAAACCTTTCCATCTCTGTGGTCATGGGTTCTTAAGGTACAGTTAGCCAGATTTGTCAGCAGAAATTAGATATTCCTTTAAAATTACACATATAGAACAGTTTAATCCTGATTAGTGTGAATAATGAAACTCATGGCATTGTCACTTATTTGAATTTGCTCTACAGCACATTTTCATTGAACTGGAACCAATCCTTATATTTTACATAATTATAAATTCCATGGTGTCAACTGAATAAATATGACCAGTTCTAGGGATTCATTATTTGTACTAATTGGGACCTGGATTTAATGAAACACAAAAAAGAATATTCCATATTCAAAATAGAACATAAAAGTGGATTATATATGAAATTGTGAATCCCTATTACATACAGCATTTTCTTTTGACTATATAAAAAAGGCCATGTTATTTTCAAAGCTATCCTGTTTTTCTTTCTGAACTACCTAAGCAGCTAAGTGGCACAGTGATTAGAGTTCTAGTTCTGTAGTCAGGAAAACCTGAGTTCAAATCCAGCCTTAGAGACTAGCTGTGTGAATCTTGGCAACCTGCTGGAATTCTGCCTGCCTCAGTTTCTTCAGCTGTAAAATGAGGTAATTATTATGAATTATTATTACCAGAATTATTATGAGGGTCAAATTACATATATGCAAATCACTTAGTGCAGTGTATAATACATAGTAGATTTTTAGTAAATGCTTATTTCCTTCCTTTTCTGTGCATTGTTAAAATACGTCATTGAGCAACTTTTTTTGTTCTTTTTTTTATTTGACACTAACCCTTAATTTTCTCTGCTCCACAGATTCCCATCTAAAATAGAAAAAAATATGAAAAACAAAATCCTTATAACAAAAATAGTTATAAAATAAACCTACATATTTCCCATGTACGAAAATATATGCTTTTATCTTCACCATCAATCCTCTTTGATGAGGCAAATTGTATGCCTCATCATCACTCCTTTAGAGACGTGCTTGGTCACTGCTTTGATCACAATACTGAAGTCTTTCAAAATTTCATCCCATGCTTCCTGCGTGCTTTCTGGGTGAGTAATATGGTTGAGCCATTCTCAAAACTGGATGATGTTTAGATAGGGGAAGCTGTATGACATAATGCAGAGAGAGTTGGATGTTGAGCCTAACATCTTTGGTTTTAGTTACAGTTCTGCCATTTATTAACTATGTAATTACAGATATCCATCACTAGCATACTATTAGCTGTATTACCAACTAATCTATCAAAAAGCATTTATTAAAGGCCTATTTTGTGCCAAACACTGTACTAAATGCTTCTTACAAATTTTCTCTCATCTTATCTTCATAATAATACTGAGTTTGGTGCTATTATATTTCTAATTTTACTGTTGAGGAAACTGAAAATAACAGAGGTTAAATGAGTTGCCCAATGTCACACAGCTAGTAAGTGTCTGAGGTCAGATTTGAATTCAGCAATTCCTGACTCAAAGTTCAGTGCTCTATTCACTGCACAACCACTTGTTTGAGAGTATGAAGAAAGATATAAAAAATGTTCCCCACCCTAGAGGAATTCATAGTCAAATGCAGGAGGCACTAACTATATACATTGGTACACAGAAAATAAGTGCAGAGGAGAGGGAAGACACCTTTAGAAAGAAAAGGTTGCCTCCATTTCTGGGGAGAAAGAGGAGATATACCTAGTAAAGCTGCAGTTCTCATGACTGTGGGTCATGACCCCTTTGGGAGTCGAACAACCCTTTCACAGGGGTAACAGCGGTCACCTAAGACCATCAGAAAACACGTATTTCCGATGGTCTTAGGAACTGAGACACTGCTCCTCTACCCATCTCCAAGTGGGTCCATCTACATACAGATACGCCCACATATGAGTATTAAAGGGTTGCAGCATTAGGAAGCTTGAGAACCACTGCAGCAAAGGGAAGGGATTGAGTTGATTCAACTTCTATGGCATTGTTGAGATATTTTTACTACTGTTGTTTTTGTTGTTCTTGTTGTAGTCTTCTTTCGGATTTCAGGGGTGGGGAACCTGCAGCCTTGAAGCCACATGTGACCCTTTTTGAATGAAAGAACCATACTTGAAAACCTAGAGGGCCACATGTGGCCAAGAGATCAGATTTGGATTCAGTAAAAAAAAAAAAAAAAAAAACTTGAGTACTTAGAGTATCACATGAGGCCTTGAGGCCACAGGTTCCCTATCCCTACAATAGATGTTCCCAGAGTTTCATTCTTTATCTGAAGTCCTGGGATTCATGTAAATTCCCTGAGAACCTCAAAATATAGAAAAAGGCAAAATTAGACTTGATATCAGGCAAAAGAAATCCTATCTATTAAAACTGTTGAAAGATCAAAAGGACCATTCCTCTGGAGGTCTTTAAGCAGGAGCTGGATGCCTACTTGCCAGTTTGTCTCAGCGGACATCCCTGTAAAGTACAGATAGATCAGATGATTGCTTTACTTTTTTCCATTCTAAAACTTATAATTCTGAATATTGACCCTCTCAAAAATATGTGCCAGGTAATCAAAATAGAGGCTACTCACAGAGCCTATTTATTCTTAGTTTACAAATAATTCTCACTAGATAGCTTACCTGGTTTCCCTTGCCACAACAGAAAAGAATTTTTAATTGATAATCATTTCTAAAGGCAGAAAAAGTAACACTAAAATTGATACCTGGGAACATTAGAGAAAGGTGGAGCTATAAAAAGACAACAAAAGAATTCTAAAAATACATAAATCTGGGACCAACTATTTAAGGCAACCACCTTTATATACCTTCATTGACCTTGAGGGGCATCACCATTTTGCAACTTCATTTTTATCATATGTCAAAAGAGAAATTACTAAGCACCAATGCCACACATTGTATTAGGTTCTGGTAATACAAAGAAAAAGAATGAAACAGTCCCTGGTTACACGAAGCTTTCATTCTAAGGGAATATTCTGATTCTTTTTAATTGTTACATCTTATCATTCCGTGATCAATATATTTTTGTAATGATGATCCTGAGTCAATAATATAAAGTTAAACTCTTTTTAGTTTATGATGATGGCTTTCATTTAAAAAAAATGAAATTCCAAAAGATTAGGTCCTTCACCTTTTAAGTTTCAATTATTTGGATAATTTCCTTATCTGAGCTATGGAAGAACTCATTCCCTGGTGATGACAGATAGATCAACTGCTGCTATATTTTAGTTAGAATAAGAAATCATCAGTTCCAAAATTCTAACTCTTATTAAAAATATATTTCAGCAAATCTCAATGAAGTAACTACATGATGCTTTCCAGCAACTAAGAGAAAGAGACCCCAAATCCTCAATAACAAACAGATGGCTTGATGGCATAGGAATAGCATTAGGAATAAAGGCAGGGCACCTAGATTGTCCTCCTCTTTCTGGCACTAACTGTGTGACCTTGGATAATTTATACATTTTTCTTGCCTCCATTTTCAGATCCACAGCATAAGGAAGTTGATAAATTGCATCATCTCTAAGACAAATCCACAATGTATCTCAGACAAACATAATAGAATCTTAATTGAAGTTCATGTTGAAGAAGAGTGATCAGGAAGAGACCTCAGAAACTCAAGATTCATGGCCCTTATGAGGAAAAATACTGGGACACCACAAGTCACTTCTGTAGAAGGCAAATGCTATATAGTCATTTAATATTTTATCTAGTTATTCTTGTTAATTACTTACTAAGCAGAGTTGTTTCTACTTGTTAAGGATAAAAGTACTGTTAATACCACTTTCATTTTGGCATTATTGGAACAAAGTTCTGGTTTGCTCTATTTTGCTTGCAAATATCTTTGAATGCTCCTTGAATCTCCATGGTTGTGTTCTCTGTTCAGCTGAATTAGATCAATGAAAACATATCATGATGCAAACTATGACTAACTATGAATTGAGTCATTCATTCATATGAAAAATAGTAAATGCTGGATCAGAGCCAGGAGGGTACAGTGGAGGCAGCAACTGATCAGAACTCTCACAACATTCTTTTCCAAGAAACTTTAAGATAAAGTGTCAAATCAAATTCTGTACCAACAAAACGCAAGAGTGAGACATTTCTCCAGCCCAAGATGCCATAGGAAGTCAACAGATTTCTATACCACAAGGGTGAGTGGCTAGCCCAGAGCTCATAAATAATGGCAACCTTAGCTGTGGATCTTGGAGGCCTTGAGAATTCTTAGCCAAGTGATATTGGACAACTGGTCAGAAAGAAATTACAAGGAACTCTGTGCTGACACTGGGTGCAAGACTGGGCACTGTTTGGCAACTTCATTGCCCATACACAGTTCTGGGTTGCAGTTCTAAGGTGGAGATGACAGATTGCGGTTGGTCACAAATGAGTGTGGGTGCTAGTTGCAGTTCCAGAGCAAAGAGCAGCATTAATAGTTGTGGCTGCAGGGAAGCAGTAACCCTTCCTGGGTAAAGACAAGAAAACAGACCAGAAGAGCAGTGACCACACCTCTCCCAGGATAACACTACTATGAAAACATAAAAATATGCAGACCTTCTAAACTAGCTCTGAAAACGGCAGCATACAAAAACTTGATGCTTGAAATAGTACCTTCCTGGTTCTAGGTAAACAGAACACAACTTTAACACAAAGTTCAAAATCAAATAATAAGCTGGAAAAAATGAGCAAACAACAACAAAGAAGAGCTTGACCATAAAATCAACTATGATGGCAAGGAAGATCAAGACACAAACTCAGAAAATGACAACATAAAAACATATATAAGCAAAGCCTCAAAGGAAAATAAAAAGGAAATTGGTCACAAAAACAACAAGAATTCTCAGAGGAGTTAAAGAAACTGATTAAGAATGGCAAGAGAAAAATTGGGAAAATAAATGAGAGTGATGTAAGAAAATTATAAATAGAGTATCAAAAGCTTGGTTTAAAAAAAGCACAAAACTACTGAAGGAAATACTTTAAAATTTCCAAAATGGTAAAAGAGGCAAAAATATTAACTGAAGGAAAGAATTACATAAAAATTATAATGGGTGAAATAGAAAAAGAGGTACTAAATTTCACTGAAGAAAATGATAGCTTAAAAATTAATACAGGGCATAGGGAAGTTAATGACTTCATGAGACATCAAGAAACAATAAAACAAAGTCAAAAGAATAAAAAGAAGAAAATGTGAAATATCTTATCAGAAAAATAAATGATCTGGAAATAAAATCAAGGAGAATTAACTTAAAAATTATTGGGCTGCCTGGAAGCCATAGTAAAAAAAATAGTATAGACATATGTCAATAAACTATTAAGGAAATCTGTTATGATAGTTTAGATCCAGAGGTTAAAATAGAAATTGAAACAGTCAACCAAACACCCCTGAAACAGAACCAAAAAGAAAAACCTCAGGAATATAACAGCCAAATTCAAGAGCTCCAAGGTGAAAGAGAAAAAATTCTAAACAATCAGAAGGAAAGAATGAAAATCTCATTGACCCAAAGGCAGTATCACATGACATTTAGTTGTTTCCCTCTTAAAGAAGCTGATGATTTGGAATATAATATTCTAGGAAGCAAAGAACCTAGGATTGGGGGGGGGGGGGGGAGGAATCTTCCCAGAAAAACTAAGTAAAATCCTGTGGGGGAAATGGACATTTAATGAAATAGAGGACTTTCAAGCATTACTAATGAACAGATCAGAACTGAATAGAAAATTTGATATTTAAACACAAGCCTTAAGAGTAACACAAAAAGGTAAACATAGGAAAATCACAAGGGACTCAATGATAAACTGTTTACTTTCCTATATAAAATGATGATGTATGTAAATTTTTTCACTTTATTCTTTTAAAATTTTATTTTATTCTGAACTTAAATGAAAGAAACATTTCCATAGCATAGTGGAATAGAAAAAAAAAAGATGATTGCACATAACTTTGCAGATCTATTATGTACAACCCTCTACTCCTTTTAAATATATCATAAAGTTATCATGTAACTTTATTTTTTATTCTTGTTTTTCTTCCCTTCCCTCCACTGTAGGGATGACTCTCATTACACACAAATATCACAAATATGGAGAGAGAAAGAGGTACTGATATATATATATATATATTTACACACACACACGCACACACACACGCATGCACACACACACACACACACACACACACACACACATGCTTTTCTAAGATCATTGAGCCCACAATTTCTTGTAAAACAGTAGTATTTTTCAACCATTCCCCAATTGACAGGCATTCTTGCAATTTCCAGTTTTTTGGCACCACAAAGAGGACTGCTATAAATATTTTAGAATATATAGGCTCTTTTTCTTTTTCCCTAATCATCTTTGGAAACAGACCTAGTACTGGTCTTTCTGGGTCAAAGGGTATAAGCAGTTTAATAACTCTTAGGACATAATTTGAGATTTCTCTCCAAAATGGTTGGATCGGTTCACAGCTCTGCCAATAGTAAATTATTGGCTCATTTTTTTTCCCACATCACCTCCAACATTTGTCACTTTTGTCTTCAATCATTTAAGATGATCTGATAGGTATAAAATGATATCTCAAGGTTGTTTTATTTTGCTTTCCTCTAATCAATAATGATTTAAAGCTTTTTTATATAACTATAAATTATTTTGAATTCTTCATCAGAAAATTGACAGTTCATATCCTTTGATCATTTATCATTTGGAGAATAACATATTCTTGTGTATTTTGAAAAGTTCTTTGTATATCTGAGATATGAGACTTTTATCTGAGAAATAGTCTGAAGATCCCCCCCCCCTTATTTTCTGCTTTCCTTATGATATTGGTTACATTTATTACATTTGTACAATTTCTTAAAAATTTAACCTAAGTGAAATTACCCACTTTACACCTCACACTGTTCTCTATCTCTTGTATATTTGTAAATTGTTCACCCATCCATAAGTCTGATAGGTAATGTGTTCCATGTTCTTCAGATTTTCATGAAATATCTCTCCATATGTAGAGATCATATGTCCATTTTGACCTTATTTTCGTAAAAGGTATAAGATATTGGTCTGTGTATGATTTCTAATGTTTTCATACATAAACATTTCATAATGTTTTCCAGTTTTCCCTACATTTTTTTTACCAAATAATGAATTTTTATCCCAAAAACTTAAGTCTTTACACTTGTCAGACTTAAAGTTACTATAATCATTTGCCATTCTAATTTATATATCTATTCTGTTCCACTGACTTACTTTTCTGTTTCTTAGTAGAACCAGATAGTTTTGATATTTACTGGCTTAGAGTCTAAGATATGATATTTCTAAACCTCCTTCCTTTATATGTTTTTTTCATCATTTTTTATACTCTTGATACTTTGTTCTTCCAAGTGAATTTTGTTATATATTTTTTTCTCAGTAGATTTTTTTGGTAATTTAATTGAGATGGCATTGAATATATAAATTGGTTCAGGTAAAATTGTCATTTTTGTTATGTTCACCTTGCCTACCGATGAGCAATTAATATTTCTCCAATTATTTAAATTTTATCTAATTTGTATATATTTTGTTAAATAATGCTCTTCATATAGTTCCTGGGCTAGTTTTGGCAGGTATATTCCAAGATATATTTTTACTATCTAGAGTTATTTTAAATGGTGTATTTCTTACTGTCTCTTCTTGCATGGTTTTGTTGGTGATATGGAGGAATGCTGATGCTTTATGCAGATTTACTTCATATGCTGCTGTTTTGCTAAAATTATTCATTGATTCAAATAAATTTTTAGTTAAGTCTTTGGAATTTTCCAAGTATGTCATCATATCCTTTGTGAAAAGAGATAGTTTTATTAACTCATTTCCTATACTAATTCCTTCTATTTCTTTTTCTTATTGCTATCGCTAGGATTTCCAATAAAATTTTGAATAATGTTGGTGACAGTGGGCATCCTTCACATCTGATCTTACTGGGAATGTATCTAGCTTATCCTGATTACAAATAACATTTACTAGTGGTTTTTAGGAAATTATTTATCAACTTATGGAAAAATCTTTTTATACCTATACTTTCAAGTGTTTTTTTTTAATAGAAATGTGTTGTACTTTATCAAAAGCTTTTTGAGCATCTATTAATATAATCATATATTTCTCTTACTTTCATTATTGATGCAATCATTTATGTTAAAAGCTTTCCTTATGTTAAGCCATCTCTGAATTCCTTGTATAAATCCTGTGTTGTCACAATGTATAATCTTTGAAATATACTGTTGTAGTACGCTAACTAGTATTTTATTCAGGATTTTCTCATTAATGTTCATTAATGAAATAGGTTTTTGATTTACTTTCTCTGCTTTTTCTCTTTCTGGTTTAAGTATATCAGTAGCATATTTATTGTACAAAAGGAATTTGGTAGGGCCCTTCCTTTGCCTAATAACTTATGTAGTATTGGAATTAGTTGATCTTTAATTGTTCAATAAAATTCACTTGTAAATCAGTCTGGTCCTAGTACTGTTTTTGTTGGAAGCTCATTTATGCTCTGAACTATTTCTTCTTCTAAAATAGGTCCATTTAGATAGTCTTATTTCCTATTCTGCTAATCTAGGCTGTTTATATTTTTGTGTTTTTTTTTTCCATTTGACTAAAATGTTTACTTTTTTGGCATGTAATTTGGCAAAATAACACCTTATAATTGCTTTGATCCCATCTTCATTCGTGCTATATCCACCTTTTTCATTTTTAATGTTAGTGATTTGTTTTTCTTCTCTTTTTTTAAAAACATATTAACCAATTATTTATTTATTTTATTGGTTTTTTTTTTTACAAAACCATTCCTAGTTTAATTTATTAAATCAATGATTTTTTTTCCACATTCAATTGCATTTGTCTCACCTTTTTTTTTTTGGATTTTCAATTTAGTATTTAATAACTTTTAAATAACTTCTTAGTAACTTATCAAATTCCTAGTAACTTCTAATACTGTTATAATTATTAGGACATTTACAAGAATTCTATATAGACAGAGAGCATGGGTACGAGTTGATGATCTTAGAATGATTTCTAAAAATGAAGGATTGAGAAAGAGGAATGCATGGGAGAACAGGGAAGGGAGAGGAAGAATGGGGAAAATTATGTCACATAAAAGTCTGACAAGGAAAAACTTTTACAGTGGAGAGGAAAATGGGAGGAGGTGATAAGCAGCACTTGAACCTTCCTCTCATTGTAATTGATTCAAAGAGGACAGAATAGGCATGCTCAGCATAGTATGTAAAAATCTATCCTACCCCAAGTGGAAAGTAGGAGAAATGAAAAAAAGAAGGAGGTGGTGATATAAAGGAAAACTGATCAAGGGAAGAAGTGGATAAGAAGCAAAACAGACTTTGAAGAGGGAAAGGGTAAAAGAGAGAAAGAAAGAGAGACAGAGAAAGATAAACAGAAGAAAATATGGTTAATGATTAGTTAACATAGCTGTAAATATGAATGGGATAAATTCACCCAAAAAGAGAATGGATAGCAAATGGGCTAGAAACTAAACCCAACAATAAGTTGTTTAGAAGAAAGACACTTGAAACATAAATATATAAACAGTTAATATAAGGAGCTGGAGCAGAATCTATTATGCTTTGGCTAAGGAAATAAATCACATGGGTAGCAAACATGATCTCAGACAAAGCAGAAACAAAGTGGACATAATTAAAATATATAGTCAGGAAAACTTCATTTTGCTAAAAGACATTACAGACAATAAAGAATATCAAAACTTTTTATAGCAAGTTTCTCAAATATACTTAGATCTGAGTCATGTTTATAAAAAAAAGACTTATTCCCTAATTGATAAATGGTCAAATGATATGAACAATTTTCAGAAGAAGAAATCACAGCTATCTATAGATATATGAAAAATGCTCTAAATAACTATTGATTAAAGACATGCTAATTAAAACAACTCTAAGGTACAACCTCAAACCAATCAGTTTGGCTAACATGAGAGAAAAGGAAAATGGCAAATGCTGGAGTGAGGGAATGTGGAAAAATAGGGATATTAATGCATTGTTGGGTTGTAAACTGGTCCAACCACTGTAAAGAACAATTTGGAACTATGCCCAAAGGGCTATGAAATTATGCATACTTTTGACTCAGCAACACCATTACTAGATTTATATTCCAAGAAAAAAAAAAGAAAACCATCTATATGCATGAAAATATTTATACTAGCTCTTTTTGTGGCAGAAAAGAACTACAATTTCAGTGGATGTCCATCAATTGGAGTATGACTGAACAAGTTGTGGTATATGATTTTGGTAGAATACTATAGTACTTTATGAAATGGTAAGGAGGATGACTTCAGCAAAACTTAGAAGACATATATGAATAGGAGGAAAATGAAGTGGTCAGAACCAGGAGGTCATTATACATAGTAATAGCAATTTGTCATGATGATCAGCCATGAAAGACTTAGATACTCTAATTAACAAGATGATCTAACACAATTCTGAAGGACTTATTATGAAAAACGCTTTTTCACCTCTAGAGAGAAAACTGATGAACTCTGAATACAAATTGAAGTGTATATTTTTTTCACTTTTTAAATTTTCTTGCCTTTTTGGAGGGAGGCAGAACTAATAAGATAATAAGTTTTGCATGATTTCACACGTATAATTGATATCAAATTGCTTGCCTTCTCAATGAGTGGGGGAAGGGCTTTAGGGACAGAAAGAATTTCAAACTCAATATTTTCAAAAAAATGTTAAATAAATAAATTTAAAATAGACAAAAGTCAATAACACTTGTGTTGAGGGCACTGTTCTGGGTAGAGAAGTAAGTCTTAGGGGTCGCTTCTTGTCCCTATAGAATCTTCCTTCATCCTGTTTACACTCAGGTTGAGTGGAAAATTTCTTTTGTAGTAGCTGGATATTTGCTTGAGAAGACACTCACTAGCTACTCTTTAAAGACATCACTGTTCATGCTGGCACCAGAAAGATCTGGGAAAAGAAGAAAAAAATACTAATGTGGCTTGTCTTAGCACTTTGCCTTTCTACCAACATGAAGAAAGATAGTCACCTCCATTATTTAGAGCGTGGTGCTAAAAAAGCCAACTCATGAAGCAAATTCCTATAAAAATCGGATTTGCTTTGTTCTGTAGTCACCCATATCCTGCTACCTTGAAAGTGTGAGCCACTGTTCACAAGAGGGGTCTAACAAGGAGGTGTGGTCATAGGTTGATAAACCAAGAACAAGGTGGTTGCTGGAGGTCATACCTCTAACATGGTCCTTTTTGAGATGAAGTCCTAGGAGATTGAATGACTTGCCCAACGTCCTGGACATAGTAAGTATCAGCAGTAGGATTTGAACTCAGTTTATTTGATTCCAGAGTCAGTGGTCTTTCCATTGTGCTTATAATATTAATCAGTATGAATGCCAATTCCAGTACTGGAAAAAATAAGTTCAAGCCCTTCTTCAGTCAAAAAAAAGATGAATAATGTCACTTTTTTAAGAAGTCATTTATAACTTCAGAAATCCTAACATATTATCTATATTCATGGATTCATTGTTAGTACAAACATTAAAAGAACCGTAGTGACTAATTACAGGAGAAAGGTGATAACTCATGGATGTTAGAAAGGGAGAGAGGAGAGAAGGGATGGAATATTAGGATTACTATTCTACTGGTCATATCTTTAAATGGGAAGATAGATGGGGAAGCACTGGAAAAGTCAAAAGTACAGCTTACTATTTGGAAAACTTCGCACAATAGTAATGAATTTAATATTTTCAAAGCATGTCTAGCTCCCTTCAAACATAGCTCACATGCCACCTCTTTTATGAAGTCTTCCTTGATTCTACACCTCCCCTTTTCCCAGCTGTTATTGCTCTCACCTGCAGACATAATTTTGCTTTATCTTGAATATGCTTTGTACTTATTTTCTGTGTACATTTTGGAACCTCCCAGCAGGATAAAATGTCCATAAGGACAGAGAATTTTTTTTTGTCTTTGCATCTCCAGAATCTAGAACAATGTCTTGTATAAAACAAGTACTTCATAAATGTGCATCAGAATGAATCTGTACTTGAAAGGTTATGAGTTTCATTAAATATTTAAGTTCTATTGTGACTAAGCAACTAAAAAATGACTAAACTTGGAGGCGGAGCTAAGATGGCGGAGAGTAAGCAGTGACTTGTCCAAGCTCCCCAAGAATTTCGTCCTTGGGAACTCAAAAGTAAATTTGAGCGGATTTAAGAGTGACAGAACCCATTGGGAGACAGAGAGTGACAGATTCCCAGCCCAGAGAAGTGCCTAATCAGGTCGGGGCAGGGAGAACGCAGCACACAGGAGTGGCACCAGCAGGGACCTGAGAGCAGAGTGCGGCAAACTGAGAAGCCCCACCCAGCAGACTCACCCAGCTGGAGGCTTCTGCAGCCCTCTCACAGCCGAGGTGAGGACCGACGGAACTGGGTAGGAGGGAACGCAGGGC
>CM053583.1:384718000-384749055 GCA_028627135.1 Pseudochirops cupreus
CCTATACATGATTGCATGCCACCATGGGGGGGGGGGGGAAGGGAGGGGAGAAAATCTGAAACTCAAGTGATTGTGGAACTGAGTCTTGTAAATTAAAAGTAAATGAGTAAATAAAAAAAAATTTTAAAGAAAAATGACTAAACTTGGTGATATAATTTTGAAACAATCAATAAAACTGGTTATTTGAAGTCCAGTTCAAATTATATCTTGAATACTTAATTCATCTCATTTCCTCTAATATCAAGATTGTACTGAATTTTCCCTACTCTGAACTCAGAATTATACAATTATAGAGCTAAAATGAATCCTAGAGATCTTCTCATCCGAACCATTCACTCTACAGAGGAGAGAACTGAAACTCAGAGATGTTCAATTATTATCAGAGTTAAGACAAGACCTGAAGTGACTTAATTCATAGTCATAGTCATAGGATCTGGGTCAGTCTTCATTTAGCATACTCCTATCATTTAACAGATGAAGAAATAGAGTCCTATCTTCTTTTCACTGCACCATTCTCAGAGACAGCCATATGGCATTGTGGAGAGAACATCAGAGATGGAGACAAGAAGGAGAGGCTGAGATCAAAGCCAGACTCCAACACTAACTCCCCAAGTGACCTGGCCTGGTCATAACCTCTGTCTGACTCAAGTTCCCTCATTTATCAATGAGCATAACAGTACCTACCACATAGGGTTGTTATGAGAATAAAATTAGATATTTTCACATCTTTTGAAAATGTTAACGTACAAACAAAGGCTAATTTAAGCTATTAGTTATTATCTACATCTCTCATTTACATCATCATTTGACATCTTTAATTCTTATTTACATTTCTATGTATCTCTCTTATCTCCACTACTTGATTATTAGATGCTTTTTGTCAAGGACTGAGTCTCAAACCTCTTTGTATCCCTAGTGACATTTAACCCCATTATTTCAGTCCCCAGTATCCTTTAAATAGGTTGAATACTTGCTGTGTTTGTGGAAGTTGTTGTGTGTTTTTTTAAAATTATTTGACCTTGACTAAAATTAAAAAAAAAAAACAAGATTTGACCAATTTATACTTTTAAACAAATCTTCATTTTCCTAATGCAGCAGAGGTTGTATGTGTGACCCAGTTTACCAGTCGCCATCACTAGGATGAAGGTCCAATACTGTCCATAAAACTTCCCAAGGTGGGAGAGGCTCATTCAATTTCAGCTGATGCAAGAACCAAAGTAAAATAAGATGCAATGAGGAAGAAATTTGTGTGTGCAGAAAATCATAGTTCAGAATGAAAATGGATCTTTGACATCATTGAATACTCCCTATCCCCTCATTTTACAGTAAAGAAATAAATCCCAGAGAGCTTTAAATCATTTGTTCCCTCTCCCTCTCCCCCTCTCTCTCTTCTCCCCCCCCTCTCTCTCTCTCATTCCTTCCCTCCTTCCCTCTCTCTTTCTCTCTCTCTCCTCCATCTCTCTCTACCTCCTCTCTCTCGCTCCCTCCATTTCTCCCTCCCTTCCTCTCTCTCTTTCTTCCTCTTCTTCTTCTTCCTCTTCTTCTTCTTCTTCTTCTTCTTCTTCTTCTTCTTCTTCTTCTTCTTCTTCTTCTTCTTCCTCTTCTTCTCCTTCTCCTTCTCCTTCTTCTTCCCCCATCCTTGTCACCATTATAGCACACCATTAATGAAGAAACAAGGAAACATTAAGAATCTGAGATACTTCAACCAATGAGCCAGTTGAAAAGCTAACTTGCAGGCCATTGCACTTGAGGAAATAATAAGTAGGAAACTGTCAAAGCAACAAAATCAGAAACTGGTTCGGCTTCCTCAGTTTCCCAAATGATTGGATTTTTTTTAAATGTAGTTGGATGAAATCTGTTAGTCCCCAGGGAGAGTGTCTGAATTTAAGAATTTGAAGTGTGTCTACAAATCTCCGTGTTGGGACATGTGCACATATGGAATATTTAAGGGCTTTCTGGGTTTCAAAGGAACCATGGAAATAGTCCATAGTTATCATTTTGTTATATTTTATCTTATTGTACTTTTATTAATACAAAAGGGCAAACAGATACACTAAGCATCTGAGATTAACTTTTCTATATCATGTACACATGAGTAAAATGCATTAAATTTTCAAAATCAGAGAAAGGAGGAGGATGGAGTTTATTGGTAGATGGGAGCACAGAATCAAGTTTAATTTTACATCCACACAGAAAATCCCCTTAGACTATGGCTACAGGCACCAACATCCACAGAAAGGCAACATTGACCGAAAAGAGGTCTCAGTTCCCTTAGAACCTTAGAGAGTTTATTTCTTGGGTGGAGCATGTGGGGAGATCTTGGAATTGCCAACGCATAACCCTCATAATCCAATGGGGTTGCACAACTGGTGATAGTACTTCCTAGTGGTAAAATTCATTTAAAAAAATCAAGTATTTATAAAGTTAATTGAGGTTTGCAAAATACTTGATAAATATTATTTTAGTCTCATAAAGATTTTGGGAAATATGCACTATTATTATTCCAATTTTACAGATGAATAAACTAAGGTAGTCATAGGTTAAGTGACTTGTCCAGAGTCACATGGCTGATTCATTTCTGAGTTTGGATTTGAACTAAATTCTTCATGAATGCAGGCACATTGCTCTATTCATTCTGACATTTGGTGGACTTGACAAAGTTTAAACTATTCTCTTACTGGGACCCATTTAAAAATCATCAAATGTTGAGAAAGGAAGTAATAATATTTAATAAGTAAAGGGTTTGTTTTGATCCAAAGTGGATCCTAATACAAGTCCTACATGCAAAATGCATTCACATCCATTTGTCTAAATTGAAACATCACACTTATCAAGAATAACCAACATTTCATCTTAGTGACATTGGGGAGATAGTAATATTTTCTTATATTAGTACTTAATTCTTTTTATTGTTACTTAGCATTTATTCTATGTATGTCTTCTTAAGCAAACTCTAACCTCTTCAAGGCAGTGGACTATATTTTGACAGTAGTTCACTTTTAGTACTTACTCAGTAAATGTTTGTAGAATGAATATTTGAATGAAGAAACAGATGTTCTTTAATGAAGTGTCATCATCTACTGGATATTTACAAGGAGTGTTTTCATTTTCTCACTCTTCCAGAAAAGCAGGAGCAGCTTTGAGGCTCTAGATAATCTCTCTGCCTTGACATATCCTGAGCAGACACTGCCAACTGAACTGAATTATTTATGACTTTAAATGGAAGTGCTTGTCCTACAGGGACCAAAGCAAAGGTGAGCAAATGCTCATGTGTTCAGATTGGCCTCAGACCCTGCTCCCCAAAGGCAGGTTTGTTCTTCACGTGCAGCCTGAAAATGATTCTCAGTAACTTTTCTTGCTTATCCAAGGGAGCTTAAGCATGACTCCGGGACTTCAGTTCAAATCTCCTGCCAAAAGCTCATAATAGGATGTTAGATACATGATAGTCTCTAGCCTTAGCTTGTAAGGGAAACAAGTGAGCATGAGATGGATTTAATCCCTGATAAATGGGAAGATTTCTCACCTAAAAAGTAGCGAACATTTTAAAAGACAGATACCATGGAGAAAACTATTAGGGATCATGAATAACCAAATATTGGTTCATAGGAAAATCTCTACTACCAAACAGGAAAAATCCTGTATTGGTAAACCACCTTCTTGCCTTCCTTTCTCATTTCCTTTGTAATTGGTGTGTGAAATTCAGTAAATTAAGAAGCACGTATTGATCCCCAACTACAGAGAAGACCCTGGACTAGGTGCCATGCTGGGTACAAGAATGAATAAAAGACAGTTTCTTCCTTCAATGACCTATGGAGATAATAAATGACTACATGGAGATAATAATATCTAATTGTCAGCTTTAAATCTCAGAATGTTTCAAATGCATAAAATAAAATTTACAGGATCATAATAGAAACCAATTATATTAAAATATATTTTAAATATTTTAAATGAATTTGTAGGTTCCAAGTTAAGAATTTCTGATCTAAAACAACCCTCTCATTTTATTGATAAAGAAATATAGGCTCAGAAATACTAAATGACTAGCTCAAGGTCACACCACTACTAAATATGAGGGGGGGAATTCAGACCCATGCCCTTTGACTCAGAACTTAGTGCTTCTCCTACTATAACATGTAAAACTGCTTTTAAAAACCCCTTACAAGCCATGGACAGATAGGAAACCAAAGTAATTTACTTTATTTAAACTTTTACTTATTCATTCATAGCAAATTGGAAAAGCAAGGTAATTTTCTGGATTCCTCAGGACCCTGAAACAGTGTCACTTAAATATATAGACAACTGGGATGAAAGTATTTTTCTTGTAAAGTGCTAGAAACATCTAGAAAATGTCCTGTATTATACATAGTCAATGTTCCTATTTTTCTAAATAATTACTGATGGCTTTTAGTTTTGCTCCCTTTATTTCCTAATATCACATTCCTCTAGGCCCTACCCAGTGAGTCATCACTTTTAACAAAGCATATTTTTAAAAGAGAAGAAAAGAACCCATTTATCATCAATTTTCAGTCTGCCAAATCTGCAAAGAAAGGAGAGAGATACAGTCTCTTATCTGTATCTATGTGGGTAAATTTTTTCATTATAGTTTAAGTACATTTTTAAGCAACACCATTATTGCAAATGGACAGTTCTTTTTCATTCCCTTTTCTTCATTACTTCATTGTGATATGTGAACAGAATCAATTCACCAAGATACTGGTTGAATATGGAGACACTCTTACTAACTCAGACTGGCCAAATCACTGATATATAGGAAGAAAAATTCTATCCAGCTTATGTCATTCCTACCACAGTGATCCAAGTCATTGGGAAGTCCCTTTTTTTTTAACTATTAGACTGTTGCTTCTTAACACCAACTGTTAATTTCAATTCAAAAATCTTGCTTTAAACTCACCAAAGAGAAGGTTTGACAGTGGACACTCAATGTAGAGACAGACAACCTGAATTCAAATATTACTTATCTATGTAGCCTTGATTTAGTCACAAAAACTAGTTAGGACTCATTTTCACATCTTAAAAGAAGGGATTGGACTAGCTTTACATTTAAGGTCCAACTTTAAGTCCTATGGAAACTATGACAATCTGATCTCAAGGGAAAAGTGATATCTGCCTATAGGAGGTGATGTCTTTAGAAATTACAAGCTGATTCTGGTAATCACACAATTGGCAATAGGATCTGAGACCTAGAATAGGAAGGAACCTCAGGGCTAACTAGCATACCCTGCCTCCTCTGTTTCGTTGGTGAAGAAATAGGTAAAGAGAAATTAAATGAATTGTCCATGGTTTTGCAGATACTTTCAAGAGAAAAGGGAAAATAGAAATTTTAGTTCTTTGAGTACTAAGTCAGTGCTCATCTGGCTATACTCTCCAGCTTAATTCAATTCTACAAACATATATTATGCACCTACTTAGTCAAGACTATGAAAAATAAGATAATGAAAGGCAGGTAAGTGGCATGGTGTTAGGCCTAGAGTAGAGAAATCTCACATTCAAATCCAGCCTCAGATACTTACTAGCAGTGTGACACTGAGTAAGTCACTTAATCTCTGTCTGCCTCAGTTTCTTTATCTGAAAAATAAGAATGGTAATAACACCTACCTGTTATGTTTCTTTCAAGGATCAAATGTGATAAAGTATTTTAGAATGCTTTACAAATCCTTGAATATTACATAAATGCTTGGTATTTTATGCTGGTTGTTATAACTGTTGTTGTAGTTGCTGATGATGCTGATGATAGTAATTGTAGTTGTAAATAGTGTTATATGAAGATGCCCTATAGATATATATTTGTAAAACATTTTTGTAAACTTTAAAGTATCATGTAAATGGTACCTTTTTAAAAAATAATCCCCATTCTCCAAGAGTTTATATTATCCTAGGAAATATAATAGATACATGAATCCATAAATACATTGTAATTTGAAGAGAGAGTTCTAGCATCTATGGGCATAGGAGAAGATTTCATGAAGGAGGCAATATCTAGACTGTGCTATCAAGAAAAAAGGATTTTAGAAGTAGACATGAAGTCCCAGTTTATTACGTGCCTATGGAGGTAGTTGGTGTGACTACATAGTGAAGGGATATGGACAACAAAATTTTATCAGGAAGCACAAAAGAAAATGGAGGAATATGGCAAGTGGTATGGAACAAAGATGGTAACTGATATACTGGAGAATTGAAAGAGCCTTTCTGCCAAAGAAAGGCATGATATTGGCTCAGAGAGCAATATTTCAAGCAGACAAAAGTATAGAAGCTCGCAAAAATGAGCTCATGCAAATGAAGAGGCAATACAGTATCGCCTGAATAGGGGAAAAGACCATGACCCACTCTAGAGGTGTTTATCCAGATGTTCAAAAGCACAGCAAGGACCATGTCTCGTGGTGAGAAAGATTGTTATTGTATTACAGCCCTAAAGGAGCCATGTCTTGGCTAGGCTCTGTGTTGGATCACAACCTATCCTCTTGAATAGGCTGACTGCTCTGATTTTGAAACCCTGCTACTAAATCTAATTTTCCTCTCCATCTTGCTATATATGAAAAGTGGCAAAGTATAGTGAGGAGAATTAAAAGACCAAGTTCAAATCTTATCTCAAACACATAACCCTGTACAAGTCAATTATACTCCCTAGGTCATAGTTTCCTTATCTGTAAAATGAAAGGTTTTTTCTTAATGATCTCCAATGTCTCTTCCAGGTCAAATTCTTTAAAATTACGATCCCTTATCTAGACAGAGTGACTGAAGCCTATACATTCTCTGGTTCACTCTTTCTGTTCCTGACCTCTTTTTTCCCCCAGGAAGGATCTTCTATCAATGCCTGTTGATTGTCAGCAATTACTTGTGCAAATTGGCCCCACATCCACAAGGGCCCAGGGACTTCTACAAAAGATTTAGGGTCATAAGGAGAATCTCGTTTTCTTAGCATCAATAGAGTTGAGACACTGTTGGGCACTGGGGAAAAATGATAGAGTTGGAGTCAGAGAATTTAAGTTCAAATCCTGATTCTGACATGCATCACCCATGTGACTTTATGTTAATTGTTTTCTTGATCTATTAAATAGGGAGGAGAGAGGAATGAAGCAGTTTATTCCTAAGGTCACTTTTCATAACAGAATCATAAGCAAATATTAAATTGATACATTATCATTAAGACTTTCTTTGGAATGCAGCTGATGCAGAAGGCATTATTAGGTCTATTTGATATAAATCTGAAGTTTTGATGCTGAGTAGAATACAAGGAAAACTTTCAATAATCATATGAGTTGAAAAATGTCAAGTCTATAATTTCACATATAAAAGGGAAATAGTGGTAAATGTCTCTTGGATTTTGTCATTGCAACACAGTGAGATTAACTCTGAAAATGGTATTCACTGCTCCATTTAGCCTCTGGATTTATTCTGGTTTCCATGGTGATCTTGTCCCATAAACCTGCATTACTGCCACTAGTAGGAGACCATTCATTTGTCATGTAAACCTGTAACCCAAATGGTCTCTCTAACTGCTAGGTCCAGTTCCAAATGCAGGGCAAACTGGCTAATATATTTATTTGGAATCGATAGTGTCACTACATTTTAATAACAATGACATTCTTATTTGGCATTTCATTTGCTACATCAATTCTAAAGTCTTATTTTATTAGCTAGTATGGGCCTTCTGAGGACAACCGCTCTGGTGCTGCAGAAGTCAATAAAAGTAATAAATTAAATGTACCAGTCACTCATTTTTTCCTTTACACAGCACCACAAATCCCTTTGCAACCATGCCAGCATTGAGGGGTGAAGGCAGAAAGAAGACAGAGAAGGAAACATGCTGATGGTTCTTACTTGTGTCACTTTAACAAAGAAAAATAAAAAGCCCTATTATTCTGGTATGTGACTCCCACATCCATTTGAAAATCTTCATTACCACAAAGGGATTCTATCATTGAATTATTCATATTTCTTTCAGCGATTCTCTTCCAGTAGTATGAGTGGCCATAGAACCCTCCTATTCTCACTTCACAATCAGTCTGTCACTTGTCCTCCCCATGAGAAATTCATAGTTGTTTTTTGTTTGTTTGTTTGTTTTAGAGCAGGAAGGTGTCTTGGAATCCATACAGTGGCAAAATTGTGGGTTTCAATCCCAGCTTGTCTGCAATCTACTTAGGGAACTTCAAGCAAATCTTTAAAGCTCTCCTGGCCTTAGTTCCTTATCTGCAAAACTGAAGAATTGTATTCTAATGGTTTGTCTAATAACGTCTCTTCTAGCTCTTAAATATATAGTCCCAGTGTCTGTCCAGTCCAAACTGGATTCAGTGGGAGGTTGGAAGAACAATAGATTTGGAGTCTGAGGACCTAGATCCAAATTCCATATCTGCCAATTAGAACCCACATGACTTGGGTCAACCTCTCTGGACCTCAGTTCTTTATTTGTAAATTGAGGGATTTAGACGAGATAGCCTCTTAACTCTCTCCCGACTTCAGATATGTGATTCCATGATGCATAGTTAATTCTGTTTTGTTTTTTTCCAGATTAAGAGACTGAAGCAGGGAAGGTGAAATTATACATCCAAGATCACATAGCTGCTTAGAGATAATCTGATTTAGCATCGATTTTGTTCTTTGTACTATATATATGTTGCTTTCCGCTACTATATACCCTGCTTCTTCATACAATGATCAAAGTAATGTTTCCACTCATCTGTATCTGAGAATTAAAGAACCTTCTACCTAGTACTCCCAAGGTTATACTTCTTATTGAATTAGATTGAGTCTCATTCTGTGTTCAATTCTTGAGATGAGACAGACCTGATTAGATAGAAAGATTTGCTACTAGAAATAAGTTGTTGGGAAGGAGGAGAGTCTGAAATTAGAGGTTCATCTACCTTCATGGCACCTACAGTACTAAATAAATTTCACCCCCCCATCTATGACAGAAAGCCTTTCCATCAATCCTGTGAGAGGAGCTAGTTGGAAAGAGGGGCCACTTATACTACCTGCTCCTCATTCTAATCACTAGAATGTACCATTTGTCAAATAAAGATAACACCAAATACTGAAGATGAGGAGATAGAGCTTTGTTAGTTGGCAACTATGACATTATCAAGGAAGGTAGGAAAAACAGAAGACAGCTCATAAAATTCTACTTATTGGTGGACTGATGATACCATGATCATGCACAACCACTGCATTATAAAGTAGGGGAAGAACTGAGGATGACCCATAAACTTGTCTATGTGTGTATTTCTTCTAATTCTCTCTCTCTCCCTCTCTCTCTCTCTCTCTCTCTCTCTCCCTCCCTCCCTCCTTTCCTCTCCTCTCCTGAGACAAATGATTCATTGAGGACCCCTTCTCAAATGCTGATCAATATTAGTCAGTACATTACGATTTCATAAGGGATAAAGATTGTTAACAATTATTTTAATATATTCATCTAGTAATACATATTTAGTCAGTAATCTAATAATTGGTAGAAGAATAGGCAATGCATGAATTCATATTTTGTATAAGTCACATAGGAATATAGATCCTAATAGAAGGGCCCTATAATAGGCCTCAAACTTTAATGTAATTTTCATTACTTGTTTAATATATATGGAGCTCATCTGCACAACCACAAGACCACTGACAAAGATATCTCCATCCTGTTTTGCTCGAATTCCATGACCAAAGCAAGCATGGGTAATGGCACAGTATAGAAAGCCCCCTTTGCCCCAATATGTTCTTGCAATATATGTATAGCTTGTTCAATATCCTCTTGCCTAATCTAAGGAGGATTCCATCTATCTTATGATCACCTAGTAAGAGGAGATACTCCTTGTTTCACCCAACTCATGACCCTGCTAACAGATTGTTTTTGCTTATTTTAGCTTATGCATCATATGTCATATTCTGTATTTTGTCAAGCCTCTTTTGCATATTTGAGTATCAACTTCTATAAATACAAGGTCCAAGAAGAAAGAGACATCTCAGATCATGAGGACAATTTGAGGTTCACTTCAGTGGAAGGGACCATGGACCCTTTAACACAAGGTCATTAGCTCAGCACTTTGCCTCAGTTTCTTTTATTGTAGTCTGTACAATTTTAATCTCCACGTTCCATCATTCTATCCCCTTCTCTCCATCTCTCTCTTTTACTTCTCCCTCTCTTTCTACTAGTGTTCTCAAGTTCAAACTGCTCTAACCAGGGCAGGCACCAATTGGGATGCATTGTTGTTTCCTTTAAAGCAATAATTGTATAACTTAAGGGCATTGGGTTATGTTAATGTTCTATTTTATTATATAGAAGTTATAATAGATAAATCTGCATGTTTTTGAGCTTAAGATTCTCCTGATGGTAGGTGTTCTTACATGGCCCACATAGTTTACTTTACACTAGTTTGGTATGCTTGTCACTGAGTAAAGAATTTCCCTATGGTGTAGTACATATGCTGATGATCCCTGATAAAAATCTCTTTCTAGAGCAATATTCTTCATTTATTTTCTGTGGTTTGGCTTTGTAAGCACACTAAAAGTAAGGTCAAAAGAGCCTAGGAGTCCTGGCATGGCAGCCCCAGCAGTTTTCAAAGTGTGGGAGACTCAACAGCTAGTGAATATTAGTTAACTTCCTCCCTCTTTGCTCAGTCCTGTCACCAGAGGTTTTCTGACTTTTTATTCAGCCTCACACCCTCATCAACACTATACCTCATTGTACATCAAGTGTATTCTTAGATGCTCCATGACCTAGAAGTTTAGTGTAATAACAAAGTAAATATAACAGTGACTGGTTCAGGGTATTCGATATGCCATGATGCTAACATAGGACTCTATTGACAATCTTCTTTATTGAAAAAAGAATATTTCAATGACTTTTCTGTTATGCATTGATCTCAGTCATTAGATGTTTTATCTGTCATATCTCTGTGAAAATCAAGATAAGCAAATAAATAAAACATAAAAGCATTCCAATCTCTAGTTAAATTCCATAAAGCAGTCAGTATCTGTTTGCAGTAATTCAACAAGTATTGGAAAATCCCTGAACTTGTTATCTATTGGTCAGTCTTATTTTCTTTCTGTTCCAGAAGGTTCTAAAGTATTCAATATTGCAAATACATTCTATATTTATTTAGAATATTTATCATTTTAATATTATTATGATTTTCTGTTTTTCTTGAGAGATTTGATCAGAAGTTGATATGTACCTGATTTCACTATCATCTACCTTTATCACAACTAAGAGTTAGGTGGTACAATACTTAAACTTCTGGGCCTGGAGTCAGAAAGAGCTGAGGTTAAGTCCCACTTCAGAAACTTACTAGTTATATGATCTTGTGCAAATCACTCAACTTTTATTTTCCTCGGTTTTTTTCAATAGTAAAATGGGAACAATAATAGCACCTACTTCCCTCGGTTGTATGGAAGAGCATCTGAAGGAACTCATCATCTATAGGGAATTCTTCTTTAACTTGGAGTCTATGCTAGACCCCCTTCAAGAGAATGGCAAACCCATCACGGAGCATGTCTCTCTTTTACCAGTGCCTATCTTGATAGGAATGGGATATTGATCGAAGTTTCTTAATTGACACATAAGGAAAGCATGTAGAGATTTGATATAGGCTTGTGAAATACCTTAGAAGAGACCTTCTCCTAAGGTTTTAATTTTCCTCAAAAGTTATTTTTGCAGCCAACTAACAATAATCACAGTGGGGTTTTATATTCTCTATATTATTCAGTTATTGATAGCAAATATGTATGCCACTACTACAGCGCCACTTGTGAAAGCCTGACCATCCCTTCCTCATTCATTGGTACCTATGTCCGAGAGATGTACTACAGATAGACTATGTGCTTGTCCCAGAATTGAACCAAAGGAGAAGGTTTGGATTTATGTTAAAAATGCAGTTATTTAAATTGCTTCAACTTTGTCAAAACAAAGACCTATTTTTTCTAATATCAAAAATTTTTTGGAAAGGTTATAAAGCTTACAAATCATGTAAAACTACATTCTCTAAAGAGAATTATCCAAAAGGCAATGGAGAATGCTGTGTGAATGAATATAGACTACAATATGTTACAGATAAGGAATTACACAGAATGAGTATGAAGAATGTCTTCAGAGAAAAGTATTAGCAGAAAAAATGGCAAACCTTTCACAATTCAAAAAGAAAAGGCAGTTGATGTAACCCTCGTGTTTTCCATTTGTGTCCATAAAATGTGAAGAAGAAGTGGGGATGGACCCCAATATGTTGGGTTCACTCCCTCCAATGAATATAGGAGATGATATATAAATGAGAGTAAAATAGGATAGGTGGGCATGGATTTGTTTCCCTTAGTATCATTGATACTAATATCGGTGAGATCAGAGAATCACTGGAAAATTGGAATCATAAAATTTTAAACTTCAAAGAAAACTTACCAGTTATCTAGGCCAACTCAGAGCCCAGAAGGGATTTCTACTAGACCATGCTCAACAAATGCTCATCCATCCTTTCCTTGAAGATCTCTGAGTCTTCACCAACTCACCAGGAAGCCCATTCCACTCAGAGCATTTTTGTGTTGAGCTCAGCCTGGCAGAATGGAAGGAACATTGGATTTGGGGTCAGAGAACCTGAGGTAACATCCCTTTTCTGTCATTTTCTACCTTGAGCACAACATATATTCTCTCTGGGCCTCAGTTCCCTCATCTAAAATGAGAGGATTGGATTAGATGACCTCAAAGACCTTTTTTATGTTCTAATGCTTACTCATTGACTGCTGGCTTTATAGCTGTGTACATAAAGTTGTTTTTTATTTTCTGATAGTATAACTATATTTATGTCTCTGCCACTTCTTTCCATTTCTCCTGCTTCCATCTTTTAGAGTCAAACATAACATGCTTGATACCTCTTTCAGTTGATAGGACTACCAATCTGTGAACACAACTATCATGCTCCTCCCCCCCCCCCCATCAGGTCTTCTTATACCCAGGTTAAATAAACCGAGTTCCTTTAACTGAACACGGAATTCAGCTAAACTCCAAGGCATGGAATCCAGACCCGTGAGTCCTGGTTCCCCTCCCCTATACACGTTTCCTTATAAAAATATTTCCTAAAGTGCAGTGCTCAAGACTGAACACAATACTCCAGAGGCAGCCTGTCCAACAGTGGGTTCAGTGGTAGTCTCACCTTCTCAGTTCTGGAAACTATCCCTTTCTCAATTCAGGCCAAGTTCACATTAGATTTCTGGATACCTCAGCACACTGGTAACTCATATTGCACTTGAGATTCTCTAAAACCCTCAGATCTTTTTTTTGGAAAGAGGGAAAAGAATGATGTCTAAACATGTCCACCCATCCTAGATTTGGTAAGTTGTTTTCTTTGGTACTCAAACATACAGAATTACATTTATTCCTACTGAAATTCTTCTTGTTTTCCAACCAATGGTCTAGCTTGTGAAGAATCTTCTGAACCATTCAGTGTGGAACTATCCCATCCAGCTTTATGCCACATGAAAATTTGATAAGCATACCTATGCCTTTATCTAAATTAACAGTAAAACTGTTAGAGCACAGACCACCAGACTTATTCCAGAGACACTTCTCTGAAGGTTTCCAGCCATGTATACATTAAGCCATTAATTACTATTCCTTGAATATGGATATTTAATAAGTTCCAAATCTGTCTGCATTATCATCTGTATCACCCTGTTCTTATACTCTAACCCACAACTGTCCATTTATTTCCCAATCAGTTTTTTATTTTTAGTATTACTCTATAGAGCTAAATAGAACTGTATTTTTTTTCAATTCAACAGATATGTAAAAAAATCTACTGTATTTGAACTACTGCACTACTTCTGGAGAGACAGAGACTAATCAGCATTTAAGGAGTTCATTTTCTGTATTCTATACGTGGGCCTTCAAAGAAAGGTATCCTTCCCTGAGACTTCTCTTCTCTAGGTGAACATCTCCAGGTCCATCAACTAATCATCCCCAGTCTTAGTTTCCAATCTCTTCACCATCTTAGTTACCATCTTCTTGATGGACTTCATTTTGTAAGCTCATTGGTAAATATGGTTTTCAGGACTAAAAGAACTAAACATGGTCTCACAAGGGTAGCACAAGTAGAGATAGAGATTGTCATTGAGAATCATAGAACTGTGGCCCAGATTTTTCACTCCCTCATTCATTTTTGTCATTTGAGCATCCTTTTCCCTCCAGGTTCCTAACGTGTTTCACAACATGTAACTTTCACCACACTCCCCTCAGTTAGCTGTTTTCCAGGGGGGAAGTAATATGCAGGGTAGCAGGGAAGATATTAGGACCCAGAGTGGATGGTTCACTGGCATGACTTGGGACTGGCTAATTATACTGGCTGCAAGCTGTGCTACCTAATGGAGACACCAAAAAGAAGACCTTTTTCTCAAGTTTGCAAATTACTGAAGATAAAGAAAAGTACATTAATAACTATGATGTTAGGAAGAGTGGAAAAATTGCAAAGGAGAGGTCCATAGTAAGTGTAATGAGAAGTTTAACAGCATAAGAGGCTATTTTCAATAAGAGATCGGGGGTGGGTAAGTCAAAGGTAGTTTTTTGAAAGACACATCTGAATCAGGTTTTGAAGGAAGGAAAAATAATAAATATTGGGATAACCAGCAGTTGATAGTGGATGCAGAAACAGTCAGGGGAAAAGCCAATTCTGGACATAGGAGGAGTAACCAATCAATAAATAAACATTTATTAAGCACCTACTGTGTTCCAGGCACTGTGCTAAGCATGGGGGATACAAAGGAGGCAAAAGACTATCTGTACCATACTTCAAGGAGCTTACAATCAAATGGAGCAAAGAATATACAAATACACACAGACACAGATACACACACACACACACACACACACAGAGCAAGTTATATGTAGGAAAAATAAGAAATAATTAACCAAGGAAAGGCATTGAAATTAAAAGGCATCCTATAGAAGATGACTTTTTATTTGGAACTTAGAGGAAGCCATGTAATTAGAAGGAGATGAGCTAAAAATGGGATATGAAGAATAGTCCAATCTGACTAGAATATAAAACATAGAAGGGACAAATCATAAAAAAAGGAATTAAAATGTGACATGTAGGAGTTCTGGCTCTGATGTATACTGACTATGCCACCTTGAGTAAGTTCATTGACTTCTCATTTTTTTATGCAGGTTTGTAAGATTATATAGTTCACAGGGACAGTGCTGATCTGCATAAGTAGATAAATTTTCATTGTCTGGGAGTTTCTTATTCCAATGAAATCACATGTCCAGCTACTCTTTCTCATTCCTGTGGAAAAGATTGTAGCTGTACTTTGAATAATTTGCAATTCTAGGTTCACAATTTAGACCTTGATTGCATAGGCAATACAAAGCCAAGGGAAGTTGAGTAAAATGAGTTATATGATCATAGTGTTTCATTAGGAAGATGATTAGGGTAGTGGCATAGAGAATTGATTTGAGAAGTGGGAGATTATAGGTAGAAAGAACATATGGGCAACTTTTGCAATAGTCTAAGCAAGAAGAGATAAGGACCTGTAGCACTGGTTTCAGGGGCAGCAGAGAAGAGGACACTGGAGATATAGTATAAGGAATAATAGGACTTAAAAACTGTATCATAATATATGAATGAGAATAAGAAGGAAGAATCCAAGATGATTGCAAGATGATGAGCCTGGAAGACTAGGAGAATGGAACCAACTTTAATAGAAAATGTTTCCAGGAAAGAAAGAAAGGAGATTATTTCATCTAGATGGCTCAGTGGATTGAGTAGATTGAACGGTTATGAGTCAAGAAGGTCCAAATTCAACCCATGCCTCAGATATTTACTAGTTATGTGATAATGAGAAAGTCACTTAAACTTTCAGTGCCTCAGTTTCCTCATCTGCAAAATGAGAAAAATAGTATAACCTTCCTCACAACATTGTGAGGATCAAATGAGGTAACATATATAAAATGCTGCAAAAACCTTAAAGGACTATATAAATAATAGTTGCTGTCATTGTTATAAATTCTGATTTAGACATGTAGTAAAATGTAACACTATTCTATGCCACCTATATGTTAGTCAGCCTTGTTAATTTGGGTCTTGGGCACAATTCACTATGGAAAATTTCCCAACTCCACCTGACTATCCTGAAGTATTTTTCCCTTCATAATTTATATTATGTAATGTAACAAAGTGGGGAAATGGGGTTAATTATAGAAAAATGATTTATTGTCAATTTTCAACCATGTATCTATTTCCTACATTAAGGGATATGTGTTCAATGAAGGGGAAAAAAAATGCCCTATTGCTTCAATCTACTATAAGGGAATAACCTAGCAAAAGGAGATAGTAGCCCAGGGAAGATAATCTCATGTGGTGCCACTATGTCAAGATACCAGTGAAATGGAAACCTTATCTCCTGATCCTTCTCACTTTCTGAATTATAATAAACTGGACTCTTTAGCCACCATGATAGCCCACAGAGGATCAGAAAATGGATTTTTTTTTTAAGGAATGAACATTTCTGTCATTGTAACTTTCTTATCACTAGATTGCTCCATGCTCCATTAATATTGTGAAGCATTAATGTTGTATTTAACAAGAAAGTTCAATGTTCTCTGAATCTGTTATTTCATGTAATTTATGCCTGGGGTTGCCACGGGTCCAGCTCAATAATTGGGCTATAATGTTAATGAAGTTGTATTGATTTGCCATGATGTTGGCTGCCATAAACTTATCATTATAAATTCTAGAGTTGTGAGGCAGGGAGAGAGAATCTAAGTTCCTCTAGGGATCCAATATGCATGCAGGATCTGACAAAACAGAAAGATCTAGGACAGGAGTGGGGAACCTAGGGCCTCAAGGTCATATGTGACCCTCTAAGTCCTCAAGTGTAGCCCTTTGACTGAATTCAAACTTCACAGAAGAAATTTGCTTAATAAAAAGATTTGTTTTGTAAAACTTGAACTCCGTCGAAATACCACACCAAGGACCAAGAAGGGCACATATGGCCTCCAGGCCACAGGTTCCCCACCGTTGATGTAGGAGATGAAAAGTCTTTCTATTACTGAATGTACCAGTCAGTTTGGACTTTAAAGTGAGTTTCATGTTAGAATTAGACCAGGCATTTGAATTCCATTATTTCAAACATTTAAGGTAAATCTGTATGGTTTACTTGAAAATATCCAAGACTCAGAGTATGGAAGGGGAACCAGAGGCAGTAAGACCTAACTCCCACATGGGGGTAGCACCACCAAAGAGGGCTATGGAAAAACAGGTGAGTGATAAAACTGACATGTTGACAGAACCTTGGGCAACATCATCCTTGAGAGTCTACTCCCCGCTTCACAAATCATTAAACTAATTTTCATAACTACAAACAGTATAGCAGATGGGATTCTGTCTCCACGAATAAAGGAAGCTGAAGAGAGCCAGGTATTTTAAACAGATGAATGAGACTACAGGCACCTCTGCCTGGTTTCTCACCTATAATAGTTCAGGCAGAGAAGCACCAATTATGGAGGTTGGATGAGAAAACGGAGGTTTCTAGCATGACTGGTTCTAGCATAGAAGATGCCAGAAATGAAGGGTGCCAAACAAAGAGCAGTATTGTGTCCAGAGCAGAGATAATCTATCTTAAGAATTAATTTTACCCCAAAAAAGTTGTTTCAACATGGAATCAAAACAGGCAATATCCTCCCTATGAATATAAGAATAAAATTAACGTCTTTTCTTTCCTTTTCTAATATTTTATTGATCTTTTGATTTGTTGGTTTTTATCATATATAATATATATTACATATAATATATTCATATTTCATACATATTGTATATATGTGTATACATACATATATATATATATATATATATATATATATATTCTCCCACCTTTGCTTGTAACAAAGGAAAACCCTTAAGCAAAATGACCTTGTGAAGCAGAAATGCAATGTTTGACACCTATGGTTCCTTTCCCCTCACCCCATCATTCATTATCTCTTCTCTGGGTCAAAAGATGATATCTTCCTTTCATTAGAATTTGGATGTGCCTTTTTACTTAATTTAATGATGAAGCACTAGGGTGGCATAGTGGCTAGATCTCTAGATTTGGAGTCACATAAACCTAATTTTAAATCCAACCTCACTACCTGTGTGACACTTACCAAGTCATTTAAACTTTCTTTGCTTCCATTTCCTTACTAGTAAAATGAGGATAAAATTGTACCTACCTCCCAGGGCTGCTATGAAGACCAAATGAGATAATATCTATAAAGTGTTTTGCAAACCTTAAAGCATTATTTAAATGTCAGATCTTATTATTAGTATTTCATCATAGTTCTGCTTACTTAACTCTGTACTCCCCCCCTCCCCCATTTCCAATTCTCCCACCTTCTCTGAATTCTTCATATGGATAGTAAGGGTAGGGAAGAAGTCTGGAGTTGTGATATTATTGAAGTAAGGAACTCCTGATATTGGAATTTTCTCCGCAAGGGAAGAGTGGCAACCCATCTATAGAAATTTTAAATATTGCTTGAGGCATTTAGAGTTTAAGAACCTTGCCCATGGTCAGTCACATATTTCTTATGCAAAGGTATTTCTGAATCCAAGGTTGATGTATTATGCTTTCTTGTATCTTTCTAATTTCATATGGCACAATATTGTCCCATTACAATCATGTTTAATAGCATAACATAAAGTGATGTCATAGCATATTATATTAAGTGCAATATAATATAATCCAATCAGATGGAGGCAAGGGCTTTAGGGAAAGGAGTTATTGAGGAGAGGGTTGAAGTGATCAACAAAAAGCTGGTGTTTATGTAGGGCTTTATGGTTTGTAATGCACTTTATAAATATTGTCTCATTTTAAGCTCACAAAAATGCCACAAGGTAGGTTCTTTTATTATACCTATTTTATAGATGAGGAACTGGGTAAGACAGAGGTTAACTAATTTACCCAGGATCACAGACCTAGTATGTGTCTGAGGCTAAATTTGAACTCAGATTTTAGTGACTCCAGGTCCAGGATCTTATCTTTTCCATTACATAGCTGCCTACAAGCATATAACAACTGGTTTAGCCTTTCTTTAATGATGTCTCAATTTTGTCACAGTTGTTTGTGATACTTAAAAAAATGCTGTTAAAATTTTTGCTGTATTTAGAGTTTTACTTTCAATCTTTGGGCTTTGGGGATTATATCTCCAGTAATGAGATGACTAGGATATTAACAGTTTAGCATTTCATCTATTCAAAATTTTAAAATATATTTTCATAGATTTTGATAAATTTGTGTTGCCAGAGTTACAGATACACAATCAAACCGTTTCTGTTCTTTAGAGGAGATGAGGGAAAATTTAATAATTTAATTTACACAAAAATACCTCTTTTTCAAAAACATCTATACAGCTAGTTGAATTCAATCTCAACAGAGTAATTAGAGAGTATGTGGTGGCTTTCAAAGTCACTCAGTGTTTGATTGAATTCAAACTACTATGGTGATCAATATTTTCTCCCAAACTAGTCTTTTCTCTTTTTTAGGTTCATTTTTTATGTTCTGTTTCATGGTTTGATTATGATTTTATAAACATTATCTCATTTGATCCTCACAATAACCCTATGAAATAAATGCTACTGCCTCCATTTTACAGATTAAAACTTAGGAGAGATGTGTATAACTCTTTCAGTGTCCCAAAGCTTAAGAGTCTAAGGACAAATATGAACCTAGATCATTGATGACTTCTTCTTCTTCTTCTTCTTCTTCTTCTTCTTCTTCTTCTTCTTCTTCTTCTTCTCCTTCTCCTTCTCCTCCTTCTTCTCCTTCTCCTTCTCCTTCTCCTCCTTCTTCTCCTTCTCCTTCTTCTCCTTCTCCTTCTCCTCCTCCTCCTCCTTCTCCTCCTCCTCCTCTTTCTTCTTCGCTCTATATGCCTGTATATATCTACACATACATAAATGCATATTTACATATATGTATGTATAATATACATGTGTGTATGTATGTATGCATGCAAGTATGTATGTATGTATGTATGTATGTATGTATGTATATATGTATTCATCATTAAGGTCTAAAAAATCCTAAGTTTAACATCAAAAACTTTTCTCAAAGCTTCCAGCAGTAGCTAAAAGAATTCAATTACTTCAATACAGATAATATTTCTTCAATGGTATTTGTTCATCATAGTCCCTGGAGTCCTCTTATGCACTAGTCCTTTGTTAGTGTGGTGGGTTTTTGAATTTCAAAAATCCCCCAGAAATAGAGACATTCCCAGTAGACCCAGACACTGATTCCCTTGAATGAGCACAGTTATTCAGCACAATTGATCTCCTCACATTCACCAGGTAACTCTCAGCAGGCACCATATTAATGAGAGAAAATAGCATTTTTCCCCCACATGAATGCTATAGCATAATGGCACTAAATGAAGAAAGTATCTGAATTTCCCCATCAAGTTGACTTGCCCAGCCACTAAAAGGCTTGGTTTAGAAACAGGAATCCACTCTATCTTTCTAATAATTTAATTTTTGAGAATCACACTATTTGACCTAACTCTATTTGGATAGTTTAGCAACATTGCAATTCAACTAAGATGAGTATATAGAGTTGTCACTGAGAATAAGTGGCCTTAAAAATACAAGTTTAAAGCTTTGGATGAGAAGTAACAATTCATTCAAGAGTTTGTTTTACAAAGAAAATGTACTCTTTTTAAAACCAGAGCTTTAGATTTGGCATCTGGGAATTTGAAAAAGCAATGTCTAGAAGTCTCATGAAATCATTTATTCTCTCTTCTCTTTGGTTACACTCTTCTGATTACCTCAGTTTCAGAAAATATAATTTAATCTGTATATTTGAAAAGATTGCAATTCCTGTTAATATACCTACACACACACACACACACACACACACACACACACACACACACACCTCTTTCCTTCTTCAGCAAAGTTTCTTGATCTCTTTCATATCGTAGATTCTATGGCAGTCTCTGGTGAAGTCAATGTACCTTTCCTCAGAATAAGGTGCTTAAATGATTAAAATAAAATGCATGTGACTACAAGGTAAACAAGTTATATTGAAATGTGATTATGATTTTTTAATTCATAAAATTTAAAATTTAAAAAAATTTCTTCACAAAACGCAATTTGAGAACACTTGCTCTGCTCTACAGCATCCATTAAATTAAAGTAGGCCTTGTGTATCCCTATCATCATTTGCATTTTGGCAAATCATAAATGACTTGCAATTTAAATCTGGGACATTACAGATCATCAAGCCAGAGTCTGTCACTTTTCACATGAGGAAACTGATGTGCAGCAAGGTTAACCTTTCTCCAAAGTCATAGATATAGGACTACGAAGTAAATCTAACTCTAAAATTTAAAATCTAAGTCCTTAGTTGGCCCCTTATCCACCACTTGGTCTTCCCAGGACACTACATTTTCTGTTTTTAAGTGCTGTCAGTGGTAAATTGGTGCTACTGAGTAAGGAAATTTAGTTAGTATGGCATTATAGATTTGGGCTTCAGAACCTATAACTAAGAAATCCCAGAGGAAAAATAAGACAGTTATCCCTAAAGGAAAATATTTAAACAAGATTTTGTTAAAACAATTCATTTACTTGAGGAAACTTTTTAAAAATATTATAAATATGGAGAAAAAGAAATCAAAACCAAATGATATGCAAGAAGTATAGTATTTTTACACATAAAAATAGAGAAATTTGACTGGAAATTAAAAAAAAAAGATGTACAAGTGAAAAAATATAGAGGAGTTTTAGCAGACTGCAAGTTCAACATAAATCATCAGAGCAACATGGTAGCCCATGCAATGTGATTATATATGGTGTTAAGAAAGGCAGTGTAGGGAGCCAAGATGGTGGAGTAGAAACAGGACTTTGCCACGGCTCTGGCTTCCACCTCCTCCAATACATGTAAAAATCACTCAAAACAACTTTTGGAGCTACAGAACCCACAAAGTGACAGAGAGAAACAAATATCCCACTGAAGACAGCCTGGCAGGCCAGCAGGGAGGGGCTATAACTCCAAGCTGGGAGCCAAACCTAGCCCCACTTAAGCCATGACTTTGGCCCCAGGGCAGCCCCAACCAGCAGCAGACAGAGCAGACATCAGGAGAGTGAACCACCAGCAGCTGTGGTGGTTTCCAGACTTCCCAACCCATATACACCAAAGACAAAGTAAAAGGTCAGTGTGGAACTCTGTTGGAACAGGGGTGAATCAAAGAGTGTAATCTGGCACATTCCTGCAGGGCAAGAAGTAGTGGAGGTGTGGCTATACAACAACTACTGCTTGGCTGCCTCAAGAGCTCCTGGCCAGCAGATTGTAGGGGGACCAAGTGACCATTAAGAGTGTAATCACTCTTGCTTTGACCTGCATGGATCTGTATCTCAGTCTTGGGTGGAGGTCCTGGGGTATGTGACCAGGTGCCAGAGCCTGTGAGGGCTGCAGAGAGGGTGCCCTCCTAATTGCTCCAGCAGCTGCAAAAAACCCAGCAATTTGGGATTAAGCTCTCTCCATTCTGAAAACAGTTCTACCATGGCAAAGTTCAAAAGTCAAGTAATTGACTTGCAACATGAGTAAACAAAAGAAACAGAATCCTATCATGGATTGCTTTTTGGGGGATTAAAAGGACGAAAGCATGGAATGGGAAGAGAACAACAAAGTCAGAACTCCTCCATCAAAAGCTCCCAAGAAAAATATGAACTGGTTACAGGCCATGGAGGGGCTCAAGTAGTAATGTGAAAACCAAGTAAGAGAAATGGAGGAAAACCTGGGAAGAGAAATGAGAATGATGGGAAAAATCAAGAAAAGCAAGTCAACAACATGACTGAAGAAAATAACACCTTAAAAATAGACAAATTCAAATGGCAAAAGAGGTCCAAAAATCCAACGAGGAAAAGAATGCTTTAAAAAGCCAAATTGACCAGATGAAAAAGGAATATCAAAAACTCACTGAAGAGAATAATTCCTTCAAAATTAGATTGAAGCATGTGGAAGTTAATGACTTTATGAGAAATCAAGATACTATAAAACAGACCAAACAAATGAAAGAAGAAAAGGCAATGTAAAATATCTCATTGGAAAAACCACTGGCCTGGAAAATAGATCCAGGAGATATAATTTTAAAATTATTGGGCTACCTGAAAGCCATGATCAAAAAAAAGAGTCCAGACACCATCTTTCAAGAAATTCTCAAGCAAAATTGCCCTGATATTCTAGAATCAGAGGGCAAAATAGAAATTGAAAGAATTCACCAATCACCTCTTGAAAAAGATCTGAAAAAGAAAAATCCTAGGAATATTATAGCCAAATTCCAGAGTTCCCAAGTCAAGGAGAAAATATTGCAAGCAGTCAGAAAGAAACAATTTGAGTATTGTGGAAACACAATCAGGATAACATAAGAACTAGCAGCTTCTACATTAAGGGACTGAAGGGCTTGGAATATGATATTCTAGAGGTCAAAGGAGCTAAGACTAAAACCAGGAATCACCTAACCAGCAAAACTGAGTTTATGGTTCAGGGGAAAATATGGTCATTCAATGAAATAGAGGATTTTCAAGCATTTTTGACGGAAAACAAAACAGCTGAACAGAAAATTTGACTTTCAAAAACAAGAAGCAAGAGAAGCATGAGAAGGTAAACAAGGAAAAGAAATCATAAGGAACTTATTAAAGTTGAACTATTTACATTCCTACATGGAAAAATGATAATTGTAACTCATAAGACTTTTTTCAGTATGAAGACATTGAAAGGAATATATATATATATATATATATATATATATATATATATATATATATATCATCCCACATAAAATATGGCTCCAAGGTCATGATGATTCAAACTAAGAGAACCCATGAGAATCACCTCCAACACCTAAAACTGAGAAGAGACAAAGAAGAACAAAAACAAATGACCACACACAAATTTCTAAGAGTAAAGGGGAAAAGAATGAACAGAACTAGAAAAGGAAATCTTTCCCTTCTCACTGGATCAGCTTATGGCACTCCTCTGTGAGTGAACTATCATCTTTACTCTCTAGGTGCAGCACATAGGAGTGGCTGAAGAGGGTGCAGCAGAAAGAAATCAGAAGGTGGTGGGAAAATAATGACTAGCTCAGTTAAACTACTTTCAAAATTAATTGCACCTAATGAAAGAAGGCATCCACTCCTGGGAGGGAATGCAGAGGCCTCGATGTTACATAATCTGGACATGCTCTAAAGGTTTCTCAAGGATACCTGTATACTAGGCAAACTGAGCATGCTGAGACAAGTCCAGGTTACAGAAAGAAATATTTTCTAATTAATAAATCCCAGAACATTCTGATACAATTGTGTGATGTTGGGTAAATCACTTCACTTCTCTGGGCTCCAGTTTCTCCATCTGTAAAAGGAAGGGGTTGGACTATTATGCTTCTAAGGACACTTCCAACTCAAAATCTATGCCTTTATTTCTGGGAAATGTATAACTGGAGGAGACAGTCAGTCCCTCCTTTATAGAGATACATAAGTAAAGGCTGAATATAAGGCTGGTTCTAGGAGTGTTGTGGGGTATTCCAGGGAGAGATAGAGAGAGAAAGAGAAAGGGAGAGACATATAATTGAGAAGAGACTGGAGAGGCCCACATCAGTGGAAGGAATATATGGATTCAAGTGCTACCTCTGGCACACAATGAATGTGTCAGCTTGGCAAGTCATCTATTCTCTCTGGGATGCAGGAAAATTCTCTATGGCTAAGAATTATAGAGGTACAGAGAATTTTGTAGAGTAATTTCCTCATTGGGAGCTCCCTATATTGATGAAATTAAAGATCTAGGAAATATATGTATGATTGTGTGGGAATGCGTGTGTCCTCAGATGTTTATATAAAGACTATAAGCATCCAAAACAGAGAATATGCTTTAACTGAAAATCAAGATTTGGCTAGGAGAGAAAACAATATTCAAAAACACATCCCAGGCACAATGGGGATAGCTTCATTTTGCTCTCCAATACAAATGATTGGACATTGCATGAATTGCTAATAGTTAATATTGTAATTTTACTTTTTTGATCGGCTATCATTGTTTACCCCACTGCTCTGCTATTTTCCATTTCTCCCAAGGTTTTTGCTCAACTTGGCCATGTCAAGTCATTTTAAGCTTGGGTCAGATAAGCCCATATAAGATTGCCATAGAGGAAATTTTTTAGTGTTCAATTTCCTGTAAAAATGAATCTTCAATGCAAAGGCCATTTTGCTATTTTCGAAGCAACCAAAAGTCTAATTTAAGCCATGTCTTCTATTTTGCAACTTGGAAGTGTGTGTTTTAATCCCCCTAAACAACTTAAACCATTACTTAGTCAATCCAGGAATTTTTTAAGTGAGTTCTATAGTCCAAGCACTGTGTTGAGTGGTGGGGATAAAAGAACCAAGACAATACTTTCCAGAAGGGAGCTCACAATCTATTGGAGAAGAGAATTGTGTTTTATGCTATGCTTTTAAGTCATATTTTCTAAAAAAGATATAAACTTCACCAGACTACCAAAAGGTCCTATCATATGTAAAAGGCTAAGCACCCTTATCTTAGACCACAGTAGGTCTTATGTTTTCAATGTTCAACCTTCATTGGCTTAATTTTTATCAGCTACAATTTATTAAGCACTTATCTTTTCCAAGTCACTGTATTGAGTGCTGAATGATAACCTACTACAATTTACATAATTTACTAAAGTTTGTAAAGTACTTTACATATGCTAATATTGTTTTTAAATCTCAGCACAGCATCTAGCATACAGTAGGTACTACATGCATGCTTATTCCCTTTTCTCCCTAGTCCCCTCTAATTAAAACCTCATTGCAACCTTATAAAGTGGGTGTTATAGGTATTTTGGTCCTGGCCTGGGATTATGTTTATGTAGGAGTTTCTCTTGCAGAAATTACACTTGTAAATTTGCAATGTCTTAATTTGGAGTGACCTGAGGCACTGAAGGGGTCGGGAATCATTCATGGGCACATCCACCTCCGTTCTCTATTCAGGATACTACGTAATACTCTTGGTGTTATATAGATAATACATGTATATACATATACCTGTATAGTAATACAGTCATCAACAAAGTTTTGCATATCAAAGAAAACTGAATCTCAGAGTTTAAACAACTTGCCTATGGTCACCTATTAATTACCCTTTACTCCTCAAATATTAGCATTTCTTATTACAATTTTATTTTTATTACAATAATTAGCATTATTAAAATATATTATATGTTATACTATATAACACTATCATATTACTTTGCAAATTTCACATTGCAATAATAATTCTGGTCTCTGCCACTCACCTCCTCAAATAATTTATAGCATGAGGTATTTACGAAGCTCATCATTCTGCATTCTACAACAGTGAGATAAACTCTGAAACTGATATTCACTGCCCCATTTAGCCTCTGGATTTATTTATAACACACCAAGACTGCAGTACTAAAATCAATCCTATATAACTGTATAACATAGCTAGTAAGTGTAAGAGGAAAGATTTTTTTTTTATTTTTTGCTTTTTTTGGGGGGGAGGGAAGAAGGGAGGCAGGGCAATTGGAATTAAGTGACCTGTCCAAGGTCACACAGCTAGTAAAGGTTGAGTATCTGAGGCCAGATTTAAGCTCAGGGCCTCCTGACTCCAGGGCCCATATCCTGTTCATTGTACCACCTAGCTGCCCCAAAAAGAAAGATTTGAATTCAAGTCCAATGACTGCGAGTTCATCAATCAACTACTCCAAATGGCTTCTTCTACAGCCTAAGAAGTTCAAAACTTCCCCTCTTCTACTACTGAGTCAAATTGTGCTGGAACTGGTTGCTTTGTGCTTTAAAGAAGTCTTACTTTCAGAAGAAAAAAAGTATTTCAGTCAGCCACACTCCAAATATGGCCTCTTGACCCATATGCTTTGTACTAACCTAAAAGCAGAAGCTTTAGCTAGTACCAACAAAGATGTTAAGGTAGGAAAAAAGATCTTATACATTCTTGAACATTATAAATGCTTGCTTGTCATAGATTTTTATACATAAAAAGGACTTTAGAGATCATCTCATCCAATGCTCATTTATAGATAAAGTGGGACCCAGAGAAGTAAAGGGACACTGAACACCACATAGCAAGTATTGATAGAACCTAGGTAACACAGTGCATAGGGCAGTGGTTCTGGAATCAGGAAGAACTGAGTTCAAATATAGCTTCAAACATTTTCTAGTTGGGTGACCATGGACAGGTCTCTTAATCTCTATTTAACTCAGTTTCCTCAACAATGAAATGAAGATAATATTAGCACATATCTCCCTGGGTCATTGTAAGGATCAAAAGGGATACTATTTGTAAAGTGCTTGTAATAGTAGTGAAATTTGAAGATCCATTTTTATTGCTAAGCTAACAGGTACTTAGAAACTAGTTTCAAATTAAGCCTCTGTAAAGAAACAGGAGGTGTGAACCCCTGTTGCTGACATAACAGGAAGTGGCTGAAAAAGGAGGAGCTACACCATATATAAGGAAGAACACAAGCTGCACAGTCAGAATTTCCTGGGGTAAACATTGTGGAGGCAGAGAAGTTGCTGCCAGAGAGAGAGAGAGTAAGAGAGAGAAAGAGAGAGAGAGAGAGAGAGAGAGAGAGAGAAAGAAAGATAGAGAATTTTTCTTAGCAAGCATCTGAAGGCTAGGCTGCTACCACTGCACTGAACTGAGAATTGAGGAGAACTGAGAACTGACACAGGACTCAGACATTTGGTGGCAAAACTCAAACTTGTGGTGGCAAGACTTCAAAGGGCCAGCTGGAACTGCCAAAGACTAAGGAAGTATGCTTGTGGTGGCAGTACTCTGTATAAATCTGGTTGTGGCTTTCTTAAATAATGTAAAGCCACAGACGAGCAGCTTTCCAGAGGATTGCTGCTGTGAATAGCTTTTCAAGGTTCTGATTACATAGTATAGTGAACTCTCTATTTATTCAATAACAAATCAGAGCAAAACATTCGCAGAAAATCAAGATACAGCATTCACCATGTCACAACTCAACAACTTATCACTAAGATGGCCACATGGTTTTCATCAAAGTGGTCACATAGTTTAACCAAAGTACAATCATTTAGTAACTAAATCATTAGTAACTCAATCATTCAATCATCCTTAAGGGGGTTTGCCTCCTTAAGAGACACAAAGTGCAAAAGTAGAAGTCCTTCACCCACGGGGTGCAATTAAGTTATACTTCAAAAGTCACTACTTAGTACCCTCTTAAGGGATAGTGGAAAGTACAAAAGCCATCCACCCCTAGGCCATAAGTAAATTATAATTTCATCAGCCACTACTCAGTATCCATGGAGAGGATCATCTCGACTTGAAGCAGGGTTTTGGCTTTCATGGTTCCTATTCTATGGTCCCAGCTCCCACCTGAATCTAACCAACTGCCACCAACTTCCTGTTCCTTGTCCACCTCTCCATGCAGTTACTGCTCCATATTGAAGCTGACAGTGTCCAGTCCACTTCAGATATCTTACGATCTCTGTTCCTGGGAAGACAAAGCCACAATAACATTCACACACATTAACAAAGACACAACAACATTTGGACAGAGTACCAGCCCCACAGTTATGCTTTCTCAGTTTTCAGCAGCTTCAGCTGGTCCTTGGAAGCCTCGCCACAACAAGTTTGAGTTTTGCCACCATAAGTATGAGTTCTGTGTCAGTTCTCAGTTCTCAGGTTTCTTCTCAGTTCTTCTCAATTCTCAGTTCAGTCCAGCAGTAGCAGACCAGCCTCCATATACTTGCTGAAAAAAATTCTCTCTCTCTCTCTCTCTCTCTCTCTCTCTCTCTCTCTCTCCCTCACTCACTCACTCACTCCCTCTCCCTCTCTCTCTCCCTCTCTGTCCTCTCCCTCTCTTTCTATCTCCCTCTCTCCATCCTTCCCTCTCTCCTCTCTCCTTCTCTCCCTCTCTCACTGGCAGCATCTGCTAAGCCTCCATGATGCTTACCCCAGGAAATTCTGACTGTCCAGCTTGTGTTCTTCTTTATATACACTATAGCTTCTCCCTGTTCAGCCTCTTCCTGTTACATCAGCAACAGGGGTTCATATCTTCTGTTTCTTTTTTTTTTTTAGTTTTCATTTCATTTCATTTTATTTTTTATTGTTTATATCATTCATTGCCATGAGATTTTAAGTTACAAATTTTCTCCCCATCTTTCCCCCACCCACCACCCCAAAACAGGCATCCCACTGTATAACCCCTCCCCCAATCTGCTCTCTCCTATGTCTTCCCCCATCGCCCCTCTGACTTTCTAGTAGGACAAGATGGATCTTCCTACCCCAGTGCCTATATAACTTAATTTGCAGTTGCATGTAGTTTAATAATAATAATAATAATAATAATAATAATAATTATTATTATTATATATACATATGTATTTTTAACATTTGATTATAGCAATTTAAATTCAAGATTTTTTCCCTTCTTCCCTCATCACCCACCCCCACTGGAAAGACAGGCAATTCAATACAGGCTGTACATGTATACTTACGCAGAGCATCTCCACAATAGACATGTTGTGAGAGACTGATTATATGTCCCTCCTTCCTATCCTACCCTCTTCTTGTTCTATTCTCTACTCTGTCCCTGTCCCTTTACAGGAGTGTGTGCTTCCAGAAACTCTCCTCCCCACCCTGCCTTCCCCTCCGTGATCCTCTCCCCCTCTAATCCTCGTTCCCCCCCTACTCTCCTGTGTGGTAAGAAACCCAGTTTGGAATTTATGTCATTGCTTCCCTAACCCAAATTCAATGAGAGTAAGGTTGACCCTTTCCCTTTTGCCTTCCTGTTCTTCCCCTCCACTGTAACAGTTATCCCTTGCCTCTTCTATATAAGATGGTTAACCCCATTCTGTCTCTCCCTGTCTCCTCTCATTCTATTCCTCTGCCACCTCACAATTTTACCTTTTAAAGTATTATCCTTTCCTATTCAATTGATCCTGTGCCCTCTATGTACACACACACACACACACACACACACACACACACACACACACATATATATATATATATATACACATACTCAGATATGTATCCATATGCATATATATGCACCCTCCTATATATACATATGTGTATGTATACATATATATATATACACACACACACACACATATATATACACACACACACATATATAGATATATCTAGATATATCTAGATATAGATATAGATATAGATATAGATATAGATATAGATATAGATATATATTTGTATTCCCTTCACCTGTACTACTACTGAGAAAAGTTTCATAAGTTACAATGATTGTTTTTCCAGGTTGGCATGTAAATAGTTCACCTTTGATAAGTTCCTTATGATTTCTATTCCATGTTTACCTTCTCATGCTTCTTGTATTTGAGTGTCAAATTTTCCTTTCAGTTCTGTTTTTTTCAGCAAGGATGCTTAAAAGTCCTCCACCTCATTGAATGACCATATTTTCCCTTGGAACATTATACTCAATTTTGCTGGGTAAGTGATTCTTGGTTTTAATCCTAGCTCCCTTGATCTCCAGAATATCGTATTCCAAGCCCTTTGATCGCTTAATGTAGAACCTGCTAGATCCTGGGTTATCCTAATTGTATTTCCACAGTATTCAAATTGTTTCTTCTTGGCAGCTTGTAATATTTTCTCCTCGATCTGGGGACTCTGGTACCTGGCTATAACATTCCTAGGAGGTTCTTTTTTTGTGTGATCTTTTTCAAGAGGTGATAGATGAATTCTTTCAAGTTCTATTTTGCCCTCCGATTCTAAAATATCAGGGCAATTTTCCTTGAGAATTTCTTGAAGGATGCTTTCTAAGTTCTTTTTTTGATCATGGCTTTCATGTAGACCAATAATTTTTAAATTGTGTCTCCTGGGTCTGTTTTCCAGGTCAGTGGTTTTTTTTAAGGAGATATTTCACATTGTCTTCTATTTTTTCATTTGTTTGGATCTGTTTGATAGTATCTTGATTTCTCATAAAGTCATTTGCTTCCAGTTGCTCCACTATAATTCTGAAGGAATTACTCTCTTCAGAAAGCTTTTGAGATTCTTTTTCCATCTGGCAA
>CM053583.1:384749155-384759664 GCA_028627135.1 Pseudochirops cupreus
GTTGTTGACTCTCTTTTCACAATTTTCTTGCATCATTCTTATTTCTCTTCCCAATTTTTCCTCCACTTCTCTCATTTGGTTTTCAAAATCCTTCTTAAGCTGATCTCTAGCTTTTAGGCAGTCTTCATGTTTCTTGGAAGCTTTTGGTGTGGGAGTTCTGACTATGTTGTCTTCCTCCTATTCTCTGCTTTGATCTTTCTTGTCCCCAAAGAAGGAATCTAGAATTTGGTTGCTGTTCTTACTTTGCTTCCTTTGCCTGCTCATGATAGCCAGTCAATGATTTTTTTAGCTCTGTGGAACTCTGCTTCCAGAGGGGAAGGCTCTATCCCAAATTGCCAGTGTTTTCCCAGCTGCCAGAGCTTTTAGGAGGCTGCTGCAACCCCCACCAGCTTTGGCTCACTGAAAATGCACCCCAGGACCACCACCCAAGGCCACAATCTGGATCCAGGCCGCTCAACGCAAGAACACTTGGCCTCTGAATGATCGCTTGGCCTCCCTGCAGTCTGCAGGCTGGGAGCTCTGAAGCAGCAGTGTGGAAGTGGCTTCAGGGCCGCTGCTTCTGCAGCTTCCTTGTCCTGGAGGCAGTTTGGCCAGACCCACTTTTTTCCCCAATTTTAGCTGAGTTCCACTGACCTTTCACTTAGTCCTTTTTTCTTATGGCTTGATAATTCTGGAGACTGCCACAGCTGCCGCTGATCCACTCTCCTGAAGCTCCAGCTGCATCTTGGCTTGGCTTGTCTGGCCCCCCTGGGGCCAAGCCATGGTTTCAGGCTGGGCTGGTTTCGGCTTCCAGTGCTGAGATGGTCCCTTTGAGCCGAGCTGCCTTCAGTGGGAGGTGTATTTGTGTCCATTTTAGAGCCATAATATTTGTTCAGAGTCCTATTTTATGGGTATTTTGAGGTGGCTGTGTGGGAGCTGCCATACCTTGCTACTCCTATGCCACCTTCTTGGCTCTTCACCCTGCTCCACTCTAATTCTGAAGGAATTATTCCCTTTAGAAAGCTTTTGAGATTATTTTTCCATCTGGCAAATTTGACTTTTTAAAGCATTTTTCTCCTCATTGACTTTTTGGGCCTCTTTTGACATTTGAGTTAATCTATTTTTTAAGGTGTTGTTTTCTTCAGTCTGGTTGTTGACTCTCTATTCATGATTTTCTTGCACCATTCCTGCTTCTTTTCCAAATTTTTCCTCCACTTCTCTTATTTGGTTTTCTATATCCTTCTTAAGGTGCTCTATGGCTTGTAACAAGTCTACATTTTTCTTGGAAACTTTTGGTGCGGGAGTTCTGACTGTGTTGTCTTCCTCCCATTCCATGCTTTGATCCTTTCTGTCCCCAAAAAAGGAATCTAAAGTTGCATTGCTAGGTTTACTTTGCTTCCTTTGCCTACTTATGTTGCCAGTCAATTACTTGACTTTTAGGCTCAATAGAACTCTGCTTCCAGAGGGGAAAGCTCTGTCCCAAATTGCTGGGGTTTTCACAACTGCTGGGCTATTAGGAGGCTGCTCCAGCCCCCATCAACTTTGGCTCACTGACAACAAACCCCAGGATCACCACCCAAGACCACTATCCAGATCCAGGCAGCTCAAGGCAAGAGCACTTAGCCTCTGAATGATAGCTTGGCCAACCTGCAATCTGCAGGCCAGGAGCTTCTGAAGCAGCCATGTGGAAGCGGCTGCAGGACCACTGCTTCTGCTGCTTCCTTACCCTGGAGGCAGTTCAGCTGGACCTGCTTTTCTCCCCCAAATTTAGCTGAGTTCCACTGACCTTTCACTTTGTCCTTGTTTCTTATGGGTTGATAATTCTGGAAACTTCCATTGCTGCCACTGATCCACTCTCCTGAAGGCTCCAGCTGCAGCTTGTCCTGGCAGCCCCAGGGCCAAGCCGCAGTTTTAGGCTGGGATGGTTTTGGCTCCCAGTGTGCTACGATGAGCCCTTCCTGTCTCACCTGCTGAGCTGCCTTCAGCAGGAGATGTGTTTTTCTGTAATTTTGTGAGTTTTGGAAGCCTAAAATTTGTTTAGAGTCATATTTTATGGATATTTGAAGTGGTTGTGGGGGAGCTGCAGAATTTTCTTCCTTCTACACCTCCATCTTGGCTCTGCCCCTACATTCTCTCCTGTTTCTTTACAAAGGCTTAATTTGAAACTAGGTGCTAAGTACCTGCTAGCTTAGGAATACAAAGGGATCTTCAAATTTCATTACTATTACAATGCTTAGCACAATGCCTGGCACATAGTAGGTGCCACACAAATAGTAATTATTATCACAATTAATTATTATATTAATAAGAGAACTGCATCCAGAACCTTACTCTTTTGATAAGGAAAAGAGAACAAAAAAGTTTAGAAGGAGGGAAAGAGAGCCAGGAAAGGCCTGTACTGAGTTCATTACTTAGAAGCAAAAACGTGATTTGAAACAGTAATTTTTTTCAAGCATGCAGAGGCCAACATGAATTCACTGACTATTTGAGTACCCTGAAAGAGATGCAATGTCCCAGAAGAGGGCAGGTGAAAAGTAAATTCCAATTTTCACAATTTTGCTCATGATTAGTTAGATTCCTAATTTTGTCATCTTATTTTGACTTCTCTTCTTGCCAGCGCCATCCCAATAAGTAGCTTTGGTAAGAGAATTCAGATTTCACAGCCATCAGGGGTATTATCAGAAGGGATATCAGTGGAACAATATTAATGTTAGAGGAAGGGATAGCACAATGCTTAAGAGAAGTTTAGATGATCAAGTTAGGGACCACAAAAATAAAGGATCTGCTACAACTATTTATTGATCTTCTATGGACATTTTCACCTACTGGGAAATAGTTAAGCATAAACTCTTCCAAAAAGGTGTTTGTTTGTTTGTTTTCTGATGGATTTAAAAGGCATAAAAATACTTGGCCTGCATTTATATTTTCAGAGACAAGATGAAATTATGTTGGTTATTCATTCAACAAAATTTTTGAATCACTTCATATGTACAATGTTAGAATTTTTATTTTCTTTTTTGTTAAGGGGAGATTGGAGCTGTTTGTCAGATCAAAGAGAAATAATATAGTGGAAAAGAACGTATTTTGGATTTGGAATACCAGGATCTGAGTTCAGATCCCTACTCTACACTTACATTAGATAAGTCATTTTCCCTGGTCTCTTTTTCTTCATTTGCAAAACAGGGGTTAGAATAGGGTAGACTGTATAACCACTAAAGCCCTTTGTGCTCTAAATCTCTGTTTCTATAACCTGTGACTACATCATGGGAGATAGAAGGGAAAATTCCAGAGCTGAAACTACTTCCAATAATAAAAATTGACAACTTAAATGTAATATAGTCATAGAGTTGCCTGGGGATACTAAGAATTTAAGTGAAGATGCTATGAACCCTAGTAGATGCTAGAGGGAGAACCTGAACCAAGGCTTCCCTGAGTCAATAGAAAGTGGCATATAGTCTCACTATTAGGTACCTCTTGTCAAGGTCAGTGGTATACCTAAATTAAGAAAGAACATAATTCTTCCTTAGAGGTCTTCTGCTAATCCCAGCAAACAATTTTTCTGTTGTTTACACCACTATTTCTGTGTTGTCTCCAGGAAATTGCAAAGCTCCTTTAAGGATCACATTCTACAGGTGTTGCTATGTGAACATGAGATATGGAATAATGATGTCCTAAGAAAGAAAAATTAATATCACACAGAGAGCCATGGAGATGGGCATGGTGGATGTGAAAGGGCAGTGACAAATAACTGAGAAGTGATGAAGAGGAACTGAACTAAAGGATATCAAGGAAATATATTATGGGAAGAGGCCACGTGTTAGCCATATATTGATAGAGTGGAATGACAGGTAGACAAAGTACTCTACTGATACCTTTGAAATGTCAGAAAAAAAAAAGGTTAAGGAAAGTCTGAAGGACATTAAATGGCTTCCCCTGTGACCAAGTTAAGGTAGAACACAGCCAACAGTAGCTCTCAAGAATGAATTGTAATTTGACTTGTTGGAGAGTACTCCCATACCAATGAGGTCACCAATCTGTTATCACAATGACAACTAGAAAATGACAGCATGTTACCTATCTGACTTTGGGCAAGACACTTCCCATCTCAGTTTCTTTATATAAATTGACTGCATTATACAATAACCTCTGTAAAGTACCTCAAAACTCTGTATTTGTGGTGCTCTGACAGATACTGTATTATGCTGTGCACAGGCCTGCAAAAGTTGACTTCTTTTCACTACAGGACTAACTGTAAACTAGAATGTTATTCTACTAAAACTTAAGAGTCATTAAACATTGTAGATTTTAGAATGAGCAAGGGAGGAAAGGATAATTACCCTATGAATCATTCAATTACAATTAGCCAATCAAGTCAATAATAATTTTCAACCAATTATAATCTTGATGTGAGCAATTTGTCTGTGGGGGTGGGGGAGGAAGGAGGGAGCTGAGGAGTAGAATAGAGTCCCTAAATCTTTGAAAAGGCTTTTTATATAAGCATGGCTAATATCTAGTGCCTAGATTCTAAGCAATTGCAGGAATTACAAAATTCACCCATTAAGCTAAAATCTTATGAAACTGGAATTTGTGGAGTCCTTTTCTAAAATATGTTTATTAATGCTAAACCAGGGTAGGGAGGTTGCAGCCTTGAGGACAGCCTTGAAGCTGAAGGTTCCCTGCCCCTGTCCTAGAGGAAACTAGATACATGCCATAAGATCTTAATATCATAGGAACATACTATTTACAAGTAGAAGAGAAAAGTAGAGAAGAGCACTGTGCAAATGAAGGAGCACTTAACCTATAAATCAAAGTTCCTGCCTTTGAATCCTATTGCTTCCTGCTGCCCCTTGCTGCTTTTGTAATCTAGGGCAAATTATTTAACTTCTAGGATTCTTAGTTTTCCTAACTATAAAATAATGGAGTTAACTCCAAGACCCTTGATGTTCTATTAAGTCAGACTTGTGCTGATAAATGTTATTAGCTCTCTCAAAAAAAAAATACATGACACACAAATGTAATATATATTATTATATAATCCAAGCAACCAATGAAACAATAAATCTAGGCCTGATCTGTAGCATTTGCCAAAATTTTAAGTATTGGTGAACTAATAGGAGCTGACTCTCCCACACCACTGAATCTAATTTGAAATCAATAATCTAATGCCACTCTCTCATTTGATAAATGGGGAAATGAGACTCAGAGAAATCAAGTGATCTGGACATGATCATATAGGAAGGAAGAGGCAAAGGCAGAATTCAGCCTCAGGTCCTTGGAAAATAATTGATTGATAGAGTTTTGTTTTGTTTTGTTTTTCTTTTTGTGATTTACTTATTCATTTTCAGTTTTTAACATTCACTTCCATAAGATTTTGAGTTCCACATTTTCTCCCCATTTCTCCCTTCGGCCCACACCAAAATGGCACATAATTTTATATAGGTGCTACATATACGTTTATACTGAACCTATTATTACATTACATACTGTAAAGAAGAGTTAATTAATTATCAGGTAGTCCAATTGTTCTTATGTTTTCTCTTCTTGATCTCTCTAGATTTGCTGTTTTTCTTATGAGATGTTTCACATTCTCTTCCATTTTTACATTCTTTATGTATTTTTTTCTTCATCTCATAAGTTTGCTGACTTCCCCTTTGTCCAATTCTGATTTTCAAGGAGTCATTTTCTTCCTTAAGATTTTGGATCTCCTTTTCAAATTGAGTGAATTTCTTGTCATAATCTTGTTTTTCTTGTATTATTCTTATTTTTCCTTTTAACTTTTTAACTTCTCCTCAATTGCTCTCATTTGATTTTCCAATCTTTTTAAAGTTCTTCAATGAATTCTATTTTGGCCAGGTGACCATTTGACGTTATTCTTTGGCCTCTTTAATTCAGTATCCTCCTTCAAAGACAAGCCCCACTCTTCTCTATTTGCATAGTAGCTCCCTCTAGTTGGATTCTTTCTCCTTTACCTATGTATTTTTTGGTAATAATTTAGTTTTTATAGTAACCTCTAGTCCTCAAGGATGGGGGAATGGTGCCTCTGGCCTCTGATCTTCAGTTCTCCCCTCTGATCTTGAATTCAAAACAAAGCCTCCAGCCTCTTGTAAGTGCCCACAGTCAGCTGAGTCCCCATCCCACTGCTTCTCCACTCATCAGGTGTGTGCTGGTTCCTTCTCACTCCTGTAGCTCTCCATTGCAAAGCTGAGTCTAAGGTTCCTTGTCACTAGAGGTCCCCTCTATCTTCCCCAGATCTGATGTACAATTCATGTCATTATCCCTCAGGAAAAAGTTTCTGCGGCTGACCCAGGTAGCTTCCCAATCCAGCTAACCCCAGGACTTGCCATTTGTTGTTTAAGCAGTTTACCATTTATTATTAAAGTGGACCCTAGCCTGGAGGTGTTTACTCTTCACAGGAAGGAAATTTAGTCCTGGAATTTTTCTTCAGGTCTTCTCAGATTGTCCCAAGAGGACTCCTGCTCTGCCCCACTCTTATTTGTTTTCACAGCTCTATGTTGGCCCAGACGTGCCAATTTTTTTTCTCTTTGGTGGAGAAAAATCTTGAGAGAGCTTGAAATTTTCTGGCCAATTCCTCCTTCTTCCCTGAATCCTCTCTTACACTAACTTTAAATGGAATTCCTTTTTCTACCTCTTGCTGTTGGGCTTTGTTAGTAATACATAGAAATGCTGATGATTTATGTGGATTCATTTATGTCCTGTAACTTGGATAAAATTGTTTATTATTTAAAGTAGATTTTTACTTGATTCTCCAGGATTCTCTAAGTATATCATCATATCTGCAAAGAGTAAAAGCTTAGTTTTCTCTTTGCCTATTCTTATTTCTTCAGTTCCTTTTTCTTCTCTTATTGATATAGCTAATGTTTCTAGTACCATATTGAGTAACAATGGTGATAATGGACATCCTTATATAAATATATTTATATACATATAAAATATTTGCTGATGATTTAAGGTAGATGCTACTTATCATTTTAAGGAAGACTCCATTGAATCCCATGCTCTCTAGGGTTGTTTTTTTTTTTAATAGGAATGGGTGTTGTATTTTGTCAAAAAAATTTCTGCATCTATAGAGATAATCACATGGTTTCTGTTAGTTTTGTTGTTGATATGGTCAATTGTGCTGATAATCCTAATAGTGAATGAGCCCTGAATTCATGGGATAAATCCTACCAGTTATAGTGTATTATTCTTATAATAAGCTGCTGTAATCTTTTTGCTAAAATTTTATTTAAATTTTTTTGCATCTGTATTCATTTGGGAAATTGGTCTATAATTCTCTTTCTCTATTTTGACTCTTCCAGGTTTAGGTATCAGTACCATATCTGTATCATAAAAAGAATTTGGTAGGACTCCTTCTTTACCTGTTCCCCCAGATAGTCTATATAGTATTGGAAATAATTGTCCTTTAAATGTTTAATAGAATTCACTTGTAAATTGGTTGGACACTGGAGATTTTTTTCAAAGGGAGTAGATTGTTCAGTTTCTTTTTCTGGGATGGGGTTGTCTGAGTACTTTATTTCCTCTTCCGTTAATCTGGGCAATTTATATTTTTGTAAATATTCATGCATTTTATTAAGATTGTCAAATTTATTGGCATACAGTTTGGCAAAATACTTCTTAATAATTATTTTAATTACCTTTTCGTTGGTGGTGAGCACCCCTTTTCACTTTTGATATTGGTAATTTGGTTTTCTTTTCTTAAAATCAAATTAGCCAAACATTTATCTACATTATTGGCTTGTTTTCTTTCATAAAACCACCTCTTGGTTTTATTAATTAGTTCAATAGTTTTCTTAATTTCAATTCTATTAATCTCTCCTTTGGTTTTCAGAATTTTTAATTTGGTATTCAATGGGGGACTTTTTTGGTTTTTTTCTAGCATTTCAGCTGCATGTCTAATTCACTGATTTCCTCTTTCTCTATTTTATTCACATAAGCACGTAGAGATATCCCCCTAAGATCTGCTTTCACTGCATCCAATACATTTTGCTATGTTGTCTCATTACTGTCATTCTTTTGGATGAAGTTATTGATTGTTTCCATGATTTACTATTTGACTCACTCACTCTTTAGGATTAGATTATTTCTTTATTGTTATTGATTTACCTATTTATTTAGTATTTTTCAAATAATTTCGAGTCTATCTTTCTATAGCTCTTTATTACATGTAGCCTTTTTTTGTTGAGTAACTACCTGAAAAGTATTAATTTTATAATTCGGCTTTTCTGTATTGGATGGTGAGGTTTTTGTGCCCTAGTGTGTGGTCATTTTTTGTGTAGGTGCCTTGTACTACTGAGAAAAAGGTGTATTTCTTTGTGTCCATGTTCAGTTTTGTCCAGAGGTCTACCATATCTAACTTTTCTAATATTCTATTCACCTTCTTAATTTATTTATTTTTTAGTTTGTGGTTCAATTTATCTAGTTCAGAGTAGGGGAGTTTGAGGCTCCTCAATAGTATAGTTTTGCTGTCAATTTCTTCCTCTAACTTCCTTAGCTTCTCCTCTAAGAATTTGGATCCTATACCATTTGGTGCATGTATGTTTAGTAATGATATTACTTCATTATCTGCGGTGATTTTTAGCAGGACGTAGTTTCCTTCTTCATTTCTTTTAATTAGATTTATTTATGCTTTTCTTTTGTCTGAGATCCATATTGCTACCCCTGCTTTTTTTTTCTACTTCAGCTGAAGTACAATGTATTCTATCCCAGCCTTTTACCTTTACCCTGTGTGTATTCCTCTGTTTCAAATGTGTTTCTTGTAAACAACATATTGCAGGATTATGGTTTTTAATCCATTCTGCTATCTACTTCTGTTTTATAGGCGAGTTCATCATATTCACATTCACAGTTATGATTACTACCTGTGTAATTTTCTTTATCCTATCCCCCATATATGTTTTTTTCTCACTTCTCCCTTTGCTTTCTCACTTGAGTTTTGCTTTTGATCACCACCACCACCCTCAATATGCCCTCCCTTCTATCATCCATCCTTTTTTTCCCCCCTTTCCTTTTGCTACTGCCTGCAGGACAAATTATATTTCAATACCTGAGCATGTTATTCCCTCCTTGAGCCAAATTCTATGACAGCAAATTTCAAACAATACTCATTTCCCTCCTTTTTTTCCCTCTACTTCAATGTGTCTTTCTGCCTCTTCATGTGATGTAATTTATCCTTTTCTAACTTCTCCTTTACTCTTCTCCCATTACAATGCCTTCTCACCACTTAATTGGGTTTTTTATCATCACATCAAAGTTACCTTAAACTACCCCCTCTGACTATGTATATCCCTTCTAAATATTGTAATAAAGATATAGTTCTCCAGAGTTATAAGTATAATCTTCCCATGCAGGGATATAAACACTTTGCCCTTATTGAATAACATGCCTGTTTTTCCCCCTTTCCTGTTTACCTTTTTATACTTCTCTTGAGTCTTATATTTAAAGATCAAATTTTCTGTTAATCTCTGGCATTTTCATTGTGAAAGTCTACAAGTTCCCTATTTCTTTGAATGTCTATCTCCTCCCCTGAAAGAGTATACTCAACTTCTCTCAGTAGTTGATCTTTGGTTGTAATCCAAGTTCTTTTGCTTTATGGAATATCATATTCTAAGCCCTCTGATCTTTTGATATAGAAGTTGCAAGGTCTTGCATAATCCTGCCTGTGGTCATCTTTCTCCTGGCTCCACTATTTCAGGATTTTTCCTAAGGCAATATTCTCTGGATTTTTCAAGATCAATAAGGGAGGGTGAGTGAATTACTGCTTATTCTGCCATCGTGGGTCCTGGGAATCAAAATAGGTGACTATCACACATCCAGTTTGCGACCTGATAGCTCCAGGAACAGATGCCACTGGTGCTGCCACTGCTGCTGCAACCTCCTATTCAGTAACTCCCAAGGCCTATTCTTGGTTTGGTGAGGCCTGGGCTATATTGGAACATCCTGTGCTGGGTTGGGTTTCTCTCTCACTCAGTTCTGACAGACCAGTCCAACTGATCTTCTAAGTTGTCTCTGGCTTCTGTGGGCTGAGAAGTCTGGAAACTACCATGGCTGTCAGTGATTCAGTCTCTTGATATCTGCTTCAGCTTTTCTGGGGTTGGTCTATGCCTGCATGAGACTGCCTTCCTCTCTCAGTTTGGTGTGACAGACTCTCCCTATTGACCTTCCAGGTTATCTTGGGCTGGAAATATACCTCACTATGTCTCTTTTTGAGTTCTGCCACTCTAAAATTTGTTAAAAGTCTCATTTTAAAGGTATTTAAAGAAGTTTGAGGGAGATCTCAGGTGAGTCCCTGCTTGCATTCTGCCATCTTGGCTCCTCTCCCACCCCAATAGTGTTCTGATTAATTTTCTTCCTCAAGCAAACTGATGGGGATGAGTATGCATGCCTGCCTGTCTATCTCTCTGTTTGGTCAAAGTGAGAAATGCAACAAACTACAGGGATCAAACAAATATCAGCCTTTGCTTTTTAATGAGTTCAGCTCTGTCTTTACATAATACCAAGAAATTTTATAAT
>CM053583.1:384760164-384791647 GCA_028627135.1 Pseudochirops cupreus
AGGCAGAAATTAAAGATATTTATAAGCATATGAAAAAATGCTCTAAATCATTATTGATTTGAGAAATGCAAATCAAAACAACTTTGAGGTACCACATCTCACCAGTCAGATTGGCTAACATGACAAAACAGGAAAATGACAAATGCTGGAGAGGACGTAGAAAAATTGGAAAACTAATGCATTGTTGGTGGAGTTGTGACCTGATTCAACCATTCTGGAGAGCAATCTGGAACTATACTGAAAGATCTACAAATAATTTCATACCCTTTGACCCAGTAATACCATTTTTGAGGTTGTACCCCAAAGAGATCACAGAAGTGTGAGGGAGACCCAAGTGCACAAAAATATTTATTGCAGCTCTCTTTGCGGTGGCAAAACACTGGAAATTAGGAGAATAACCATCAATTGGGGAATGGCTAAACAAGTTGTGGTATATGAATGTAATGGAATACTATTGTGCTATAAGAAATGGGGAGGGGAGGTCTTCACATTCTCCTGGAGAGCCTTATACAAACTAATGCTAAGTGCGAAGAGCAGAACCAGGAAAAATTTGTGCACAATCACAGACATATTGTATGTGTGATGACCAACTTTGATAAACTGGACTCTTCTCAGCAATGTACAGTTATAAGACAACTCCACAAGTGTCAGGATGGAAGGAGATGTCTACATTCAGAGAAAGATCTAGAAAGAACAGAGTTTAAATGGAGACTGAAGCGATCTACATGCTATCGTTCTTTTCCATGTCTGGTTTTGTTTCTTCTTTCCCATTGTTCACTCCATTGGTTGCAACCCTTCTATACAACCAGGCTAATGTCCAATGGGAAAGTATTTGCAGATCCTATACATGATTGCATGCCGCCATGGCGAAGGTTTGGGGGGGAGAGGGAGAGGAGAAAATTTGAAACTCAAGACATTATGGAACTGAATCTTGTAAACTAAAAGTAAATAAACAAATCAAATTTAAAAAAATAAAAATGAAATGAAATGAAAAAAAAAGAAAGAAATAAGTGATTCTGGACAAGTCACTTAACTCTTCTTGGCCTTAGTCTACTTACCTATATGCAAGGGGCTGCTTCTTTTAACTTTGTCAATTTTTTTGAAAAAGATATAAATAAGAACAACCCTGAAGAAACCTTTGAGAAAGGATCTCCTCAGAGAAAACTTCTTGTTGTGAAACACAGACAATTCTGAAAGGATGTAACAGAAAAGAGCTCTCAGAAAAAATGCTCTTACTAAAGGTAAACGGAATTGAAGTACCTTGCTTCCCAGATGTTAATTTTCATCTCACTGTTATTCAGACCTTGAGACTGAGCTCTGAGACATACTTTGGTGACTAGGAGACAATTGCATATTGTCTAATTTGTTTAACATATAATTAAAATATGAATTTTGGTTACTCACTCTGAGATAGCAGAGAGTCATTTCACACAGAGATTTTGCTTTGAGGCAGGTGTCAGCAGTAGAAGAATGGGGAGGAGATAAGACTCAGGGGAAGAGGTCATGAGATAAAATAGCAGTTCAGAAACTCTCCTTCAATATTTGACAGAAGCCAAACCCAGGCCAGAGCAGTTGAGTTTGTGACTAAGAGAAAAGCTGTGGAACTCAAAGAAAAAAATTGATCTTGAATTCTAAGACCTTCCTCTTCTGACCAGAGCAAAAGCTTTGCTGTTGGGGACTGATTGGAAGAAGAGTTTTGTTTGGAAAATCTGATCAAAAGAAAAGTGTCCCTGCTTGTAAATCAATGGAGGAAGAATATGCTATTTAACAGATATTACTGGGGAAAGGAGAAAATTGTCTGCTTTGTCTTTTATTGTAATCTACAGCTTGTGAAGGAGAAAGGTTTAATAGAGAAGACTTGAAAAGCTCTGCAGATCCTGAGTTTAGAGGAACTTCTTTCACAAAAAGTGAACAACACTGCCTTAAAACCCAGCCAAGGAAGAATTCAAATGGAGTAATCAGTGGAGTAGTAGCTTCTCCCAGAAAATGAATGTTCAGTTCTGTAGGAAGATCACCATCAATCCTTACAGTCCAGTGTTGTGAATCATCCAGGGGAAATAGCTTTTCCCACATGTGTGTCTCTTTACTGTGTTTCAAAAAGATTCTATCTATTGTCTCTGATGCACACTGGATACATTACTGAGATAGTATGACCCAAGTTTATGGTGGATTGTTATCCCCTTTTTATTCATGCTTTGCATTCTATTTATTAAATGTTTTATGATTTATATTTAATGTTGTCTTCTTGACTCTGTTTTGATGGAAACAACAAGAGTTGAGATTTTTGAGCTACCGTTGTGAGTAGTAAACATATAGTTCCCTACTATCAGAATCGTGCCTAGGACCCTGAGAACCAGTTGTGGCAGGATGGCTCATCATTCTGAAATTCCTTAGCTGTCAGAATGAATTCAGTTTAGGGTGAGTGAGGTTGTCCAGAGAAAGAAAAGAGAGAAGACTTGGGAGAGTTGGGTCTTCACACCAATGTCATTCAATGCCTATGCTATGTATAAAATAATATGCCTTTGAGGTCTGTCATTTTATAATTCTATACATTTATCTTCAATACCACTTTTTTATAACTTTCCTTCTTTATTTCATCTATATTAATTCCCTTACATAGATATCTACTAACTTTGGGATTATACCTATGATTCCAGAATGTGGAGAGGTGTTTGTTGTATTTTTATGGATGAAAATGGCATGTTCATCGTCTCTATGATCATCATGCATACGTCATCCACAGGGATTTTATTCATATTGTTTCCTGTTTCTGAAACACCCTCATTACTGTTGAACTTCTACTCATCCCTTAAAGCTCTATGAAAATACCCTTTCCTCCATAAAATTTTTCACTCTACTGGTCAGTAGTGAACTATCTTTTTCTGTTACCTCCTCTGCTAAACAAAGAAAAATACTCTCTCTGAATTATTTATTTTTAAGTCCTGACAGAAACAGAAATATCTAGCAAACAATCTATGCAGGAAAATCACTGAAAATTAATTTTATTTCTATACCTATTGGAATCAAGCTCCTTACTCTCAATCAATTAATCTCATTCTTACTTCTTTGCTCAATAACCTGCAATACCTCCATGAATTGAACCAGACAATCTAAGAACAGTTGAGTGTGTCAAACAGAACTAAGTTTATGTTGTGGTTCTAGGCTTTCTGAGAAAGATAGCTTTTGTTCAAATTTAGAGGTGACAGATATAAGGAAATGGAGATACAAAAGAGAAATATAAGCAAATGGATGCATGGACCAAGGAACCAGAGGACTATATGTTTATAGTCTGAGATTGAAAGAGGGAAAACTGGGAGGGGGGTGGGCAGGACCAATGCTGAGCCAACCACAGGAGGAATGTTATCAATTGCTGATATTATTCTATGATCTATCCCCTTCCCTGCCTTTGAATCTGGTAAGACAAAATTTGCAAGGGCATGAGCCAACAGCAAATTAGAGAATGGAATCATTTTATCTTTATCTCTGAGTGTACTATTCATAGCTGACCACAACATCCTCCTCCAAGAAACATTTCCTATAAGACCCAGTTGGTCATATTTCCAATTCAGTCTTCAGAAATTACTTTGTTTAGATCTCTTATGCATTTATGTCATGTTTTATATAACAATGAACCAATACAAAAACATGAATTATCAGCTACTGTGCTATGAACAGGTATATGCTAGTTATATTCAAAGAGACCTATTACATCATAGATCTGGGAGTTCCCTCCAACTATGCAGATTGCAACCCATCTTTCCATTTTTGCTCATTATATACAGCTCTTGACCCATCAAATGTTCACCCCCACCATACCATCCATGTTTATTTCTTCAGAGATTGTGATGTTCCCTAATTATAAATAGTAACATGGATAATATGTTCATATTGAAAAAAGTGAACTTTTGTTTTCATGGGAGGATTAGGGTCCACATCAGAGATTTATAGTTTCTTAAAACCACTCCCCATTTCTCTGTGTGTCTGCAGGTATGACGCAGGTATGACATAGACTCTCTGGGAGAGGCAACCAAGTATATAAGGTCCCCCAACTGTCTATTCGTGACTGTATGTAACCTAAAAAAAAGAGACTATCTCACCACTGGGAAAGTTGGAAGATGGTGATAACTTGTGTCCCAGATTCAGTTTATTTTCATAAGTGTCTATTTATTACATCCACTTTGATGTCCCAGAGAAGCATGAGTCACCTGGCATTGAGTTGTAGTGAGTTTCCATTGTCTCCCTCTTATAGAATTAGGGCTACTACATCACCTTCAGGGTTCCAGAGTACTCTGAGGAGTTTGGGAAGTACCTCTTCTTTACTGCCATTATTTGAGCTCCCCGTGTCTGCATGACCATCATTTTAACAGCCAGTGATTACTGGTCTAGTTGTACTCACTGTTTAACACAGATTAGTTTTCACAAAGAGATATTTAATTGGAAGGTATAATGAAAACAAAGTACACACATTTCCCCTAGTAACTCATGGGCATAATCTCCCCTACCTTTACTCTGCCTGAGGGGTTAGGAAGAATGGACAGGGAGGATATTATCTTCATAACCTAGGTCAGTTTCTATATACCACTGGTTTCATCAAGTTTATATCCAAATGAAGCATGACTTGTTGGATCTAGCCTGAGGGCTTGAAAGGTATTTCTGAAGATAATTCTTTTCTCTTCAGGGCAAGGAATCATCTTCAGGATATTATAATGGCTCCAGAAACCAGACATTGGAACACTGGGATGTGTTAGATAGGTCAAATGAGATAACGTGTAAAGTAATTTTCAAATCTTTAAAAAAAAACATATAAATATTACCTATCATTATTAGTAAAGTAGAAGTAGTAAATAGTAAAATTCCTGAGAGAATTTAGTTGGGCAAAACAAATGCCATATAAATAAAGCAACAAGTTGTAAGTTGTTGATTCTCAGGGGAAGAAAAGAAATAAAGAGCTCAAAGGTAAATGAACCTTATGAATAAGTAGGTGATACATATTCCATTGAGTCAGGTCAGGAACAATGACCCATAACAGCTCTAAAGAGACTTCTGGTTACAGGTAATATATGTTTTCTTGATGAAATTTAAGCTGGCAAATATTAAAGCTACCAGCCTACTCATTAAGAAATATATCATCCCTGGCCTCCTGCCAGATTCTAGTCTCTCTGCCAATGATACTCTTTAGGTGTAGTGTAGTAAGTGATCTTCCCCCTTCAAAAATGAAAAAGTTATCACTTGGATAAAACTTCCTACAGACCACCATTTGAGTGGACAAATGTTGATACAAAATGTTGATACAAAATTATACTACCACATTTGTCCTTTGCTGAAAAGTTAACTTATTAGCAGGTGGAAGATAACTAGAATAAAACCACTATGTATGCTCACTTGCAAACCTTTTGTACCAAAGAACCAAATTATAACTGGGGTAGGGAAATGAGGATTTCCCACTCCCACCTCTCAGGGTGCCAACTTTTGGAGAGCGCCAGGACCTCCATATTGGAATACGTTCCTTAGGCTTCCTAAGTATAATTTAGGTGAACTTTTCTCTGCCCCGTTTCACTCTTGATGATCGTTACCTGGCAGCTCTTCTCCTGGCCTTTATTGCCTATCATTCTGTGACCCTCACTCTCTAAAGCAACTTCATTTTCTTCAGAAGCATAGAAACCTCATGGTATCCCAAGTTCCACTTCCTATTTCAGCTCCCATTCTTACCTCTCCCCTGCTCCAGCAAAGGCAAACTCATTCTAGCTCTTTTCCTTCTCTCCTTTTCTAAGGTACAAAAGATTCTAGTTATAACTCTGCAGAAGAATCAGCAAAGTTCCCATTTTATGCTCCCCCCTGAAAGCAATCACACTGGCCATGAGAACAAAAGAAGTACCAATAGTCATTGCCACTTGGAACTCCAATAATAAACCCTAGTTAGTTCCAATCATGTCTTTATGTAAATTAGATGAATCCCCCATCAGACAGCAATTGAATGTCAATATCTTTGAAAATGTCTGGAGACGTTAACCTGATAGGTTTGCATAATAGAAAAATAAAAACTAGTTTACAATTTTGGTGACACTGAGCAGTTACTAACCAGGCACTAACCAATTCTTTGAACTGACAATTTATTTGATCAATACCACTTTAAAATATATCAAAATTAATTCATTTCATCAAAAGTATTAAAATGGTGTATGTGTATCCATGGAAAAGGTGTTGTCTGCTCCATTGTCCTTTAAAGAATTATATGTCTTAGAAACCTGTTCATCTCCTCAGGAACTTATGGCACAGTTTTAATGGGAGTTAAGAATTTGGGGTGAGCAGAAATAATTCTAAGAATAAAGAGGGTGTGGAGAAAGGCAGAAATCTTGGGAAGCAATAGCAGGTACAACATGACCTTCATGTTCTCTTTGTCTGATTATACTACTGGGTCTCTGTAACTCTCCCTATTTTCCAGGCCTACATATGTCCATGATTACATAAAATAAGCAGCAAATTCCTAGAGCAGATAGGAAGATAGAAAAGTACTAGGACAGGACTCTTCACCAAAGATATATATATGAGTGAATGGGAAGTTAGAAAAAAATAGATTGTGGGCATGCTAGCTACTTGATTTAATTCCTTGATATTTGCCCTTTTTTTCTTTTGAAAGTCAACATGGATTAGCAGAGCCCATGATGAAGAAGACCAGAGTTTAAGGATGGTGGCATAGAAACAAGAAAATTCTATGAGCTCCCTGCACAACCACCTCAAATATCTATAAAATATGACTCTAAACAAATTTTAGAGCTACAGAACCTACAAAGTGGCAGAGAGAAACAAATCTACCACTGAAGCCAGCCAGGCAGGCAAACAGGAAAGGTCCATCTTAGCATGCTGGGAACTGAGCCCAGCCCTGCATCAGCCAGGTTGGAGCTTCAGGGAGGCCCCAACCAGTGGGCAACTTGAGTAGACTTGGTGAGAGTGAATCATCAGCAACTGTGGTGGTTTCCAGACTTATCAATCCATAAAAGCCAAAGACCAAGTAAAAGTGGAACACTGTTGGAACTGGGGGTGGGGGGTGGGGAATGTAAGAGCGTGGTCCAATCCTTGCCCCCAGGTGAGAAGTGGGGGAGGTGGAGTATCTGCAGCAGCTGCTGTGGGGCTGCTTCCAGAGCTCCTGGCCTGCAGATGGCAGGGTGAATAAGCAACTATTGAGAGAGTAATCACTCTTCTTTAACATGCTTGGATATGGATTGCTGTCTTGGGTGGAAATCCTGGGATGAGTGGCCAGTGGGCTAGACTTTGATGGGGCTTCAGCGAGGGCACCCAATTAATAGCTCTGGTCGCTGTGAAAACCCCAGTGATTTAGGAAAAAGCTCTCCTCTCTGGAAGCAGAGTTCTACTATAGCAACAAGCTCAAAAGTCAAGTAATTTTGTGGCAACATGAGCAAGCAGAAGAAGCAAAGCAGGCAGAGCAATCAAACCTTAAATTCTTTTTTGAGGGGACAGAAAGGATCAAAGAACAGAATGGGTGGAAGACAATGAAGTCAGAACTCCTGCACCAAAAGCCTCCAAGAAAAATATGAACTAGTTATAGGCCATGGTGGAGCTCAAGAAGGATTTTGAAATAAAGTAAGAGAAGTGGAGGAAAAATTGGGAAGAGAAATAAGAATGATACAAGAAAATCATGAAAAGTGTCAACAACCTGACTGAAGAAAATAACACCTTAAAAAACAGACTAACACAAATGGCAAAAGAGGCCCAAAAAGCCAAAGAGGAGAAGAATGCCTTAAAAAGCCAATTTGCTACATGGAAAAGGAATTTCAAATGCTCAGTGAAGAGAATAATTCATTCAGAATTAGATTGGAGCAAATGGAAGCAAATGGCTTTATGAGAAATCAAGATACTATGCAACAGATCCAAACAAATGAAAAAATAAAATGCAATGTGAAATATCTCATAAGCAAAACCACTGACCTGGAAAATAGATCCAGGAGAGACAATTTAAAAATTATTTGACTACCTGAAAGCCATGATCAAAACAAGAACCCAGAAATCATCCTTCAAGAAATTCTCAAGGAAAATTACCCTGATATTTTAAAACTAGAGGACAACATGGAAATTGAAAGAATTCAGAAATCACCTCTTGAAAAAGATCCCAAAAAGAAAACTCCTAGAAATATTATAGCCAAATTCCATAGTCCCTAGATCAAGGAGAAAATATTACAAGCAGCCAAGAAGAAACAATGTGAATATTGTGGAAAAACACAATCAGGATAACACAACATCTAACAGCTTCTACATTAAGGGATTGAAGGGCTTGGAATATGATATTCTGGAGGTCAAAGGAGCTAGAATTGGGGTGGCTAGGTGGCACAGTAAATAGAGCACCGGCCCTGGAGTCAGGAGGACCTCAGTTTAAATCTGGCCTCAGATACTTAAAAAAAAAAACTAGCCATGTGACCTTGGGCAAGTCACTTAACCCCAAGTGCCCTACCTTCCCCCTCCAAAAAAAAAAATAATAAAAATTTTTAAAAAATTAAAAAAGCTAGGATTAGTATGAAGAATCACCTACCAAACAAAACTGAGTATAATGTTTCAGGGGGAAATATGGTCATTCAATAAAATAGAGGACTTTCAAGCATTCTTGATGAAAAAAACAGAGTTGTATAGAAAATTTGATGTTCAAATACAAGAAGCAAGAGAAGCATGAAAAGGCAAACAGGGAAAGAAATCATAAGGAACTTACTAAATTTGAACTATTTACATTCCTACATGGAAAAATAATTATGAAACTTTTCTCAGTATGAAGATAGTTGCATGGAATATAAATAAATGAATGAATGAATGAATAAATAAATAAAATGTGTGTGTGTGTGTGTACACACACATACACACACACACACAGATATCCACATATGGGTAGGGGAAAGACAGGGAGAAAATTTGTAACTGAAAATCTTCTGAAAATGAATGTTGCAAATTAAAAATAAACAAAAAATGTATATATAAACACATGCAAAAAAGGCTTTAGTGGATGTTGAGAAACATAGGGTCAAGATCTTTAAAGCAAGACATGGTGATGCAGTTTGATAGTGCACCTGGGAAACTTTCCCCAAACTCACGTCCACATTCTCATGCAGAGATTAAAGTGAAAACAAGGTCCTGTTCCAGTCTGTCCCAGAGATACCTGCTTAATGTTTCCAGTGGGGCAGGGCTTTGCTCATCCCCCAGCTATGTGGATGAGCTTCCTTGTAAAGTCAGACTTGCCAATATTCTTAGAAGGGATCTGTGGGGTTTTTTTAATTAAAAAAAATATGCTTATCATAAAAAAAAGACCAGAGTTCAAATCCTACCTTAGACATTTAATAATTATGTGTCACTGAAGAAATTGTTTAAGTTATACATGCTTTGGGAAACTCTCTAGGAGCCATTTACTAAGACAGAGATAAGTTTCAATCTGTAATGTTATGCTTTTTTCAGCAAATTTCCCTTGCTTTACTTTGATGTCAAATAATTCGCACTGACTTGGTTTGGGGAAATTCAGTAGAAATGGGGACTTGTGAGTTACAGATTGAGATAAGTGATCACTCATTGAATCCTACGGACTTAAGGGATTCCAAAAAGAAAACCATCAGGGGCACAGGATGCTCCATGTATATAAATGAGACCCAAGCTGTTGCAAGTTCTTAGGAAGTGGAGTTTTGTTCACTGAACTGCCAGCATTAATGTACTATCTGGTAAGGTTCCTATTGTCAAGGCTCACCTTTCAATTGAACAGTCTTATTCTGGGTTGAAATATAGAATAAGTTCTAAGCCCTGGAGAATTTCATTCTTATTTATTGTCTATTTCTAAGTCAGATGAAGGCCAAGCAAAAAGAAATCAAAGATTACATTTCATATATTAAAACCATGCTTTGAAAAACAGAAATAACAACTCCAGCAAGTTATCAGCCAATAAAGAGCCTCAAATCTAGAAGAAATATTTTCGAAACAATCAGGAAACATGACTTTCACTCTGCTTAAGGACAATTTTCAGATCCTATGAGGTTTCTTTTCTTTTCAAATTGTAGAGACTTTGGCAAGCATCATTGCCAATAATTAATGAGATGTGCCCTTGTTCTTTTAATTACTGCACAGAGTGCAGAGCTCACTGCACCTAGTGATATTAAGAGAGTAGAGAAAAGAAGATCATCAGAAGTAGAAAGATTGTGTGTGTGGGGGGGGTGATGAGAATTAATGTACCACCTCAACAATTTGAAAAGAACTTCTTGTCCAAACTGGCACAAAAGATTCTGTCTTTAAAGCTATGGGGATTGTTGGAAATGTATGGGTTTTCTGAATAAATAACCTTAGAATCTATCCGAAAAGGTCTTGATGTGGGATTAAATTCTGTTCATTAAGGTATTATAATGACATAAAGCAAGAAATAAAATAGTTTACTGTCCTATTATAAAATGCAAGTAGTTATAGTTTCTTGATTACTATGCCAATGCAATCTGAGGCAGGTCCTAAAAAATGCAAAAGCTTCAAATACAACTTAAGCAACAAATTATTATTTGCAGACTAGCCTAACGAGGGCTAGAGAATCTCAGTACCAGAAAGTTAGATGCCAGATGATATTCTGGTAATAGAAACCCATGAAATTGTCGAGGTATGGAGGTATTGTGATATGTACCACTGGTGGGTATTCTCAAATATGGATCCTTGAAGTTTCGAAGAATGGAACCCTACATTTGAAGTGTTGGAAATTGGTTTGATGGTGGCAACAGTAAGTTAGGAGAGAGCTGCAACAGTGGTGGGTGGACACTACATGTCGGATTGAGATTGTAGATGGATGCTAGCATCCATAGTGGCAGTCATAGGCTTCTCTTTGGTGAGGTTCAGACAGTTTATTCACTTTATCTGCTCTGTGATAGTCTAGCTACAATCAGACAAAGTAAGAAATCTTCTCCCAAGTTTAGGAAAGTGAGATGAAGTATAACACCACTGAGAAAGCCTCCTATACCTTCAAGAATCCACCCAGATCCTGAGTCCATTCCCTGTTTCATGACATCCAGGTCCAGAGTTTCTTTAGAATTTTGTTACTGGCAGTTGATGGTTAAACCTACTGAAAGTTTGAGTTGAAGTAAGTACTATGGGAAATGTCGTTTACATTTCTTTGCCCACTTGGAGATGTCCAATATGAAGAATTAAATAATTTTAAATAGTACATTTCCTAGAACTCTCTTTTTTGGTCTTTTGTTTTTTTTGCTTTTTGGAGGGGGGAGGGCAGGGCAATTAGGGTTAAGTGACTTGCCCAAGGTCACTTAGTCAGCTAGTGTTAAGTATCTGAGGTCATATTTGAACTCAAGTCCTCCTGACTACAGGGCCAGTGCTCTATCACTGCACCACCTAGCTGCCCTGAACTCTTTTTTCTTAAAATTGATCCTATGTATGGGGGGAATTCCAAGGTCTTGGAGAGTGATCTTTCAGCTGATTGGTAAATATTTTATTATTATGTATTATCCTCTTGTTATAGTGTACAATTTATTTGCCCATGAATTCTATGGTAAAAAAAGAAATATTGCTTATAGTACCCAAGCTCATGTGTCTCTTACTGTGGAGAGCCAACATCAACAAGCACTTGAGCATTCTCCTTCAAAGATGGCAAAACAAAAGGAGATGTGTGTTGACCGGCAGACTAGAGGTCACAGCTAAGTTCCAAAGAGATGTTTTTAAAAATTTATTTATTTGCTTTTAGTTTACAACATTCATTTCCGCAATCCCTTAAGTTCCAAATTTTCTCCCCCTTCCCCTCCTGCCCTGTTTCTCCCCTGTGGTGGCATGCAATCCAATATAGGTTCTACATATATCTTCACATTACATATTAATTAAGTTGTAAAGAAGGATTACAAACAATGGAAGGAACAATAAGAAAGAAGGAAAAAAAGAGAAAGAGAGAAATAGTTTGCTTCCATCTGCATTCAGGCTCTGTAATTCTTTCTCTGGATGTGGATAGCCCTTTCCATCATGAGTCTTTTGGAGGTGTCTTATATCCTTGTATTGCTGAGAGGAGCCCAGTCTATCAAAGTTAGTCATTACTGACACAATGTGTCTGTAATTGTGAACAATGTTCTCCTGTTTATACTCCCCTCATTCAGCATCAATTTATATAGGTCTCTCCAGTTTATTAGGAAGTCCATTTTCTCCTCATTTCTTATAGCATAATAGTATTCCATTACATTCATATACCACAACTTTTTCGGTCATTCACCAATTGATGAACATCCCTTGATTTCCAATTCTTTGCCACCCCCAAAACAGCTGCTGTAATTTTTTTTTTGTATATACTAGTCCTCCTCAAATGTGTGTGATCTCTTCCATATACAGCCCTAGAAGTGGTTGAGTCAAAGGGTACACACATTTTTATAGCCCTTTGAGTATAGTTCCAAATTGTTCTCCAGAATGGTTGGATCAGTTCACTACTCCACCAACAATGCATTAGTGTTCCAATTTTCTCCACAACCTCTCCAGCATTTATCATTTTCTTGTTTTGTCATGTTAACCAATCTGACAGGTGATATGCAGTACCTCAGAGTTGTTTTGATTTGCATTTCTCTAATCAATAGTGATTTAGAGCATTTTTTTCATAAGATTATTGATATGTTTGATTTCTTCCTGTGAAAACTGCCTGTTCATAACTTTTGACCATTTATCAAGTGGGGAATGACTTGTGTTCTTATATGTTTAACTCAGTTTTCTGTATATTTTAGAAATTATGCCTTTATCATAGACACTGATTATGAAAAAAAAAAGTCTTTCCTAATTTTCTTCTTCCCTCCTAATCTTGGTTTTATTGTCTTTGTATAAAAACTTTTCAATTTAATATAATCATAATTATTCATTTTGCATTTATTAATGCTCTCTGTATCTTGTTTGAACATAAATTCTTAACTTCTCCATAAATCTGACATGTAACCTATTCCTTGCTCTCCCAGATTGCTTACAGTGTCAGCCTTTGTATCAAGATAATGAACCCATTTAGACTTTATTTCCATATATGATGTAATATATTGGTGTATGCACAGTTTCTGCTATACTATTTTCCAGTTTTCCCAGAAGTTTTTGTTAAATAGTGAGTTTGTATCCTAGAAACTGGAGTCTTTGGGTTTATCAAACATAGATTACTGTAGGCATTGACTACTGTGTTTCATGTACCTAAACTATTCCATTGATGCACTACTGTATTCCTCAACCAGTACCAAGTAGTTTTGATGATTACTGCTTTATAATACAGTTTAAAATTTGATATAGCTAGACCACCTCCCCTAGCTTTTCTTTTCATTAATTCCCTAGGTATTCTGAAACTTTTGCTTTTCCAGATGAATTTTGTTGCTATTTTTAGTAGCTTATAAAATAGATTTTTGGTAGATTGATTGGTATGACACCAAATATGTAAATTAATTTAGGGGAAATGATCATTTTTATTGTATTAGCTCAACCTAACCACAAGCAACTGATGTTTTTCCAATTATTTGGATCTGACTTTATTTGTGGGAAAAGTGTTCTGTAATTGTGCTGACATGGTTCCTGGTTTTATTTTGTCAGGTATAAATATTTTATAAGGTCTGCAGTAACTTTAAATGGAATTTCTCTCTCTATTTCTTGTTGTTGGGCTTCATTAGAAATATAGAGGAATGTCAAGGATTTATGTGGGTTTATTTCATATCCTGCAACTTTATTTAATTTACTTATTATCTCAAGTAGTAATTTACTTGATTCTCTAAGTATATCACCATAGCATTTGCAAAGAGTGATAGCTTAGTCTCTTCTTTGTGTATTCTAATTCCTTCAATTTCTTTTTGTTTTATAATTGCTACAGCTAACATTTCTAGTACCAAATTGAACAATTGGGGTGATAGTAGACAGCTTTGTTTCACCCCAATTTATTAGAAATCCTTCTAATTTATCCCCATTACATATAATACTTGCTGATGGTTTTAGGTAGATGCTACTTATCATTTTGAGGAAGATTCCATTTATATGTATAGATATTTCACATTGCATTCTATTTTTTCATTTGTTCACATCTGTTAGTATCTTGACTTCTCATAAACTTATTAGCTTCCAATTATGCCAATCTAATTTTGAAGGAATTATCCTCTTCAGTATGTTTTTGAAATTCCCTTTCTATCTGGCAAATTTGGATTTTTAAAACATTCTTCTCCTCATTGGCTTTTTGGGCCTCTTTTGCCATTTGGGTTAGTCTATTTTTAGGTGTTTTCTTCAGAATTTTTTGGGGTGTCTTTTAGCAGGTTGTTGATTTGCTTTTCATGATTTTATTGCATCATTCTCATTTTTCTTCCCAATTTTTCCTTTACTTCTCTTACTTTATTTTCAAAATCCTTCTTGAGTTCCTCCATGGCCTATAACCAATTCATATTTTTCTTGGAAGCTTTTGATGCAGGAATTTGTCTTTGTTGACTTCTTCTGGTTCCATATTTTTATCTTTTTGTCTCCCAAAAAAGGATTCTATGGTGTGATTGTGCTTTTTCTGCTTGCTCATCTTGCCAGCCAATTAGTTGACTTTTGAGCTCTTTGCCATGGTAGAACTCTGCTTCCAGATTGCAGAGAGCTATGTCCCAAATCACTGGGGGTTTTGCAGCTGCCAGAGTTTTTAGAAGGGCACCCTCCCTGAAGACCCCACAAGCTCTGGCACACTGGTCATACAGCCCAGAACCACCAACTAAGACCATGATCCGGATCCAAGCAGGTCAAAGCAAAAGTGATTGCCCTCTGAATTGTCTCTTGGTCCCCCTATGATCTGCAGGCCAGGAGCTCCAGAAGAAGCTACTCGGCAGCAAGTGCAGCCACCAAGCCTCGCCCACTTTGTGCCGTAGGGTCAGAGGCCAGACTGTGCTCTTCTCCACCCAGTTCTGACAGAGTTCCTGACTGAACTTTTGCTTTCTTTTTGGCCTTTATACATTGAGAAGTCTGCAAACCATCACAGCTGCTGGTGATTCACTCTCATGAAGTCTGCTCTGGCTGCTGCTGGTTGGGGCTATGCTGGGGCTTGTACCCCACTGCTCACATGGCACTGCGCTGGGCTCCCACCAGGTGTGATAGTCCCTTCCTGTTGGCCTGCTGGGCTGCCTTCTGTGGGAGATCTGTTTCTCTCTGTCACTTTGTGGGTTCTGTAGCTCTAAAATTTGTTAGCTCATTTTTTTACATGTATTGGAGGTGGTGGGAGCCAGAACCATGTAAAGGTCCTGTTTCTACTCCACTATCTTGGCTCTGCCTCATCTCTTTTTTTAAAAAATCAGATTGAGTAAAGGTTTATCAATTTTATTGTTTTTTTTTTTTCATAAAACCATCTCTTAGATTTATTTATTAGTTCAAAAGGTTTCATAACTTCAATTTTATTCATATCTTCTTTGGTTTTCAGTATTTCTAATTTAGTATTTAATTAGGGATTTTCAATTTGTTCTTTTTCTAGCTTTTTCAGTTGCATGTCCAATTCACTGATCTCCCTTTTCTCTAGCTTTTTCATGTAAGCATTCAGAGATGTAAAAGTTACCCTAAGAACCACTTTTACTGCATCCCATAAATTTTGATATTTTTCTCTCATTATTGTCATTCTCTTGAATGAAGTTACCAATTGTTTCTACAATTTATTTTTTGACCCACTCATTCTTTAAGATTAGATTATTTAGTTTCCAATTAATTTTTACGGTATCTTTCCATGGCCCTTTATTGCATATACCTTTTATTGCATTATGATCTGAAAAGGATGCATTTAATATTTTTGCCTATCTGCAATGGATTACAAGGTTTTTATGCCCAAGTACATGGTCAATTTTTTTGTGTAAATGCCATGTACTGCTGAGAAGGCCTATTCCTTTTTATCACCATTCAATTTTTTTCAGGTGTCTATCATATCTACCTTTTCTAAAATTCTATTCACTGCCTTCACTTCTTTCTTGTTTATTTTGAGGTTAGATTTATCAAGTTCAGAGTGGGGGACATTAACTTAACTTCTCCTCTAAATATCTGGAGGCTATACACCTTGGTGCATATATGTTTAGTAATGATATTGTTTCATTATCAATGGTGCCTTTTAGCAGGATATAGTTTCCTTCTTTATCTCTTTTCATTAGAACTGTTTCTGGTTTTTCTTAGTCTGAGATTGTGATTCCTACCCTTGCTTTTTTTTTTTACTTTAACTGAAGCATAACATACTCTACTCCAGCTTTTTAGCTTTACCCTTTGTGTATCCCCCTGTTTCAAATGTGTTTCTTATAAACAGCATATTGTAGGTTTAGTCCATTCTGCTATCTGCTTATGTTTTATGGGAGAGTTCATCCCATTCACATTCACAGTTATAATTACTATCTGCGTCTTCCTCTCCATCCTATTCTCTCCCTTGATTTTGCTTTTATTTCTACCTTCCCCTCCATAGGAGTTTTCCTTTTGACCACCATTTCCTTCAATATTCCTTTCCTATCAGCTCCCCTCCCTTTTCCTCTTCTTTTCCCTTACTACTTCATCCCTTCCTTCTAACCACCTCCCCCCCTCCTCTTTTATTTCCCCTTTCCCCTCCTACTGCCTGTAAGGCACATTAGCTTTTTATACTTGACAAAGTATGTTATTCTCTCCTTGATCCAAATTCATTGAGAATAAATCTCAAACAATGCTCCTCTCCCTCCCTTCTTTCCCTCTAGCATAATGAGTATTTTTGTCTCTTCACATTACATTCCTATACTTTACTGAGTATGTTATTCCCTCCTTGAACAGAAACCAATGAGAGAAAAGCTCATAAAATGTTCATTTCCTTCCCTTCTTTTCTTCTACTATATATGTTTTTATGCCTCTTTGTGTAGGATAATTTTTTCTTCCTCCTCCTTTCCTCTTCTCTCATTACAATCCCTTCATACCCCTTAATTAGATTTATTTTATTCATTGCATTACTTAATTTATAACCACACACTGTATTTATGTTTATCCCTTTTAAATGTGAAGATAATTATACAATTCTCAATATTGACAGATATAATCCTCCCATATAGGGATGTGTACAATTTGCTTTTATTGAATAACAAGTTGTGTGTGTGTGTGTGTGTGTGTATGTGTGTGTGTGTGCGTGTTTTCCTTCTTTACCTTTTTATGTCTCTCTTGAATCTTGCTTTTGGAGATCAAATTTTCCATTGAGCTTTGGCCTTTTCATCAGAAAGGTCTGAAAGTCCCTTATTTCATTGAATGACCCTCTCCTTTCCTGAAAGATTATGCTCAGTTTTGCTGGGTCTTTGATCCTCCATTGTACTCCAAGCTCCTTTGCCTTACAATACATCATATTCCAATCCCTCTGATCTTTTAATGTAGAAGCTTTTAAGCCCTGTGTGATTCTGACTGTAGTTCTCTGATACATGAATTGTTTCTCTCTGGCTGCTTTGACCTGATAACTCTGGAATTTGGCTATAATATTCCTTGGAGTTTTCATATTGGGATTCTTTCAGAGTTTCAGTGGATTCTTTCAATAACTATTTTAACCTCTGGTTGTAGGACCTCACTGCAGTTTTCCTTGATGATTTCTTGGAAGATGTTGACCAGGTTCTTTTTTTCACAAAAACTTTCCAATAGACCAATAATTCTTAGGTTATCTGTCCTGGATCTGTTTTCTATGTTAGTTGGTTGTGTTTTTTTTTCAACGAGATCTTTTACATTTTCTTCTATTTTTGCCGTTCTTTAGATTTTGACTGATTCTTGATGACTCATAGAGTCATTAACTTCAATTTGTCTAATTCTAATTTTTAATGAACTGTTTTCCTCAGTTTTTAAACCTGTTTTTTCATTTGCTCAGCTTTTATTTTTAAGGATTTATTTTCTCCAGTTTAATTTTGTACCTCTTTTCCCATTGGATGAATTTTACTTTTTAAGGAGTTGTTTTCTTCATTGAATTAGTTTTTTTTTTCTAATTTGCCAATTGTGGTTTTTAAATAATTGGGTAGGGCAGTTAGGTGGTATAGTGTATAAAGCACTGGCCCTGGAGTCAAGAGGACCTGAGTTCAAATCTGGCCTCAGACACTTGATCACACTTATTAGTTGTGTGACCTTGGACAAGTCACTTAACCCCAATTGCTTTGTCTTCCCTCCCCCCCTTCAAAATAAAATAAAATAATTGGTCAATCTATCTTCTACCTCTCAAATTTGGCATTTAAAATCCTTCTCAAGCCCTTCCAATAATGCTTTTGGGACTTTAGAGCAATTCATATTCCCTTTTGAGATTTCAGATGTGAGTACAAGGTCAATGCTCTCCTCTTCTGAATTTGGTTCCTCTCACTCACCATAATAGGATTCTAAAGTCTTTGTTTCTCCAATTTGCTTTTTGCCCATTGTGATTGCCTGTTTCATTACTTTTAAAGTGGATCTCTGCTTCTGGAGTACAGAGGGCTCTGACCCATGCTTCTTATGCTGGGAGTTAGGGGCATGGTTATTAGTTTTGTGTGCTGTGGCCTCTGAGAGCCTAGACTGAGGCCGAGACCAGGATTTTTGGCATTTCCCCTGGGTAACAACAGAGCTCACAGTGTGAGGTATGTGGGAGGGATAGTCTGGCCACTTCAGGATTCTGCCTCCACAACCCTGGTCTAGAGCTCACATAGGTGTCCAGGGCTGCACCAGTGTCTTCTAATTCTCTTGGTTGTGCAAAGGTTCACCTGGGGTTCTAGTGTTAGTGCTTGCCGGCTCCACCCCCCTGGGGTTCACTCTCTCCCACTTGTCGGCTGAGATGGAACTTGTTGGTTTGCCTCCTGTCTTGCACTTTAGTCTCAGCACAGCCATAGCCACACCCTTCTTCTAGGACTCACAAGCCTCCATCTGGTTCCACTATTTCAGAATTTTACCCTGGTGCAATATTCTCTGGGTTTTTTCAGGTAAGAGAGGGAGATTAGAGCAGTTATGGTTTACCCCACCATTTTGGCTCCTGGAAGTTCAGATAGGTGATTTTTAAACATTCAGACTGTGGGCTGATAGCCCCAGGAGTAGCTGCTGCCACTGCTGCAGGTCCTGTGCTTGTCTCTTACCCAGCTCTGACAGATCCCTTTCCTGCTGTGAGAAGTTTGGGAATCATCCCTGAAGTGGGTGAGTCAGTTTTCCCAGGCTCGCTCCAGCTCCACCATGGTTGGATCTGTGCTGGTGCAGCCCCTGTGTTCCATGCTCCACTCTCCACACCCCACCCCACCCCACCCAACAAATCCTATTCTTCCACACTTTCCTGGGCTGGAAATCTGCTACATTCCTTGTCCCAATGGATTCTGCCACTCTAAAATCCATTCAGATTCACTTTTTAAAGGTTACTAAAGAAATTCGTGGGCTAGTTGAGGTGAGTTCCTGCTTTCACTCCACCATATTGGTTCCCCAAATAGATATTTAACAAAACCAGGCATACTATGAAAACAAATTACTGCTTATCTACTGTGGAAGGTAGATTAGAAGCACAGAAGAATTGAATAAGCACAGGCAACTCCCAACTTCCAAATACCTCCAAATAGCATGACATGCACTCACTAATAGGTGAAAATGGGTCTCCCCACAACCAGATCTATTTTCATGAACAAGATAGGGATAATTACTATAAATGACTCCAGCACATTAATGAAGTATTAAAAGGGTAATGGGATTAAGTATCTCTTTATTAATTTATTCATCCTTCAAACATTAATTAAGCATGACAAAACCTATGGTCTACTCTATAGTGTGCATTCAAGTTCAAATGGTATTACAAAAAAAAGTCCATTCACAGAATTTCAGTTGCCTAAGCCAATTTGCTAGACAACAGATAATGGGTTACAACGAACACTAGTCTTCTCACAAGCAACATATAGGGTTATACTGTGGTCTGAGCCTACACTCATGACTGAAATTGAGCAAGGAACTCTAGGGATAGGCCATTATAGCACAAATATCAGGAGAGAATATTAATTAATCAAAGCAGTTACCTAAACTCAGGGAAAAGGGATAAGATTATCTTTTTTTCTGATAAGAAGCTATAAATACAATTGTTTTGTATATATTCTAATAAAATCACTAGATTTTTACTGACATATAGTATAATCCAAATTCAGGTTTTCAGTTTTTAAAAATTTCTGCAGGGAAATAATTTGGTGTTTATGAACCTAGCGCCACAGTTCCCTATTTCTATAGAGTTTGCGTCCAAATGTGGTTCCATGACCATTGATTATGAGAATAGATCCTTGTAGAAATTATAACAATGCTTTTATATGCTTTTGTCTATTTATTTTTTCATGCTTCATCTATAAAGTTTTTGTATTCTCCTTCTTCCTTGTTTTCATACCAAATTTTCTCCAGAATCATCTTCTACTGTTTTTTATTAAGAAGGTAATGTAACTACTAATCCTCTATTGCACTCCCCTTTAATGCATCACAGATAAGCTCATACTCTAGATTAATTGTGGTTTTGACTATTATAATAAACACAATAAGCATTTATTAAGCTCCTACCATGTTGCAGGCACTGTGCTGAGCGTAAGTATGTAGGAGTTACAGTATAGAACACCTCTTTAAAAGCTAAAAAGTTGGTCCAGATTTTAGTTTCTAAGTTCTTTTGGGCTCCATGTGGTGGCAATTTATGTCACTTCTGTTTCTGTAACAAACGGCAAAAGTTTTGATATTTTCTACTTCTCAGAATTTATAACACCTTTGAATGTTGAAGGCTAGGTTAAAGCTGCTATAATTCTTCATAGTATCTTAATGTCTTTATCTTTTCCTCTACTTAGATATTGATTTTGAGTCTTCTTTTAATGCATTGATGACCTAATTATACGCAAGCAGATAATTCAGAAATGGCTCCTATGTCAGTATTTTTTTCTTGTCTGTTAATATGTAATATTTTCTGTGTTTCTATTCAAATACTGTTGTATGTAGCATCTTGTGATTCTCTTTCTAAAAAAGGTTTTATATTGTAAAGAGTCATGAGGATTCTTGGTAATAAAAGACTAGATTTCACTTTTCTTTTTCTTAATTCTAAATTCTCAATGTCATTTTCCAATATAGTTTTCATTATTTTGTGCTCACCTTTGCATAATTCACTTATAACATATAAATTGAATTAATTTGAAGAATCTTCTCCAGTTCATAAAATTTCTGGCCTCTGAAACATGTGTTATTCCATATGCTTCCATTATTTTCATGATAATATTTTTATTATGCTCATTATAAACACCTAAATGTATGATGATCAATCACTCCTCCTCTAGAAATGAAATTATTTATTTCCTCTACATATTAGATAAATTATTCTCTGCCATCTCCTTTATTTGCTCCTCCAATAGGAATCTATGAACCATTTTTCTGCAATTTTCTTATTTCCTTTAAATTCATGTACAACAAGCATGTGAATATTGATGTGATTTGGCTACTCTAGTAGTATATCAACTACTTCTTCATTCAACAATGACCTAAGAGTTAGCATCCCAATGACTAAGTCTGCATTTCCAACAGTCTAAAAGTGAAGATCTTTATGTGCTCCCTTTTTCCCACTCTGCCATCTATGACCTCTGTAACAAAGTTGGAAATGACTAGCAAGGGGGAAGCTTCATTATGCATTTTTCTTTTTTTAAGGGGTTTTCAAAGTCACAGAATTCATCATCTATCAATATGTGATCAAGCTCTTGTCAATGCACTTCTACAACTTTAAGATGAACCAAAGGCAGCCCATCTTTCCTAAGGATGGTATCAAAGTCTTTCCAGGTGGATAGAAAGTGTTAGAGATTGTGGTCTATAGGCTTACCATTCAAGAACCAGGATTCTCTATAGACCATGATTAGGTTTTTAAACAGAAGATGTGTATTGGAGGAATGAAAATGATCCATCAGTGGGAGCTGAAACTATTTACAGAGAGACTAGACATCCCTATATGCCCTTAAGCATAAAAAAGAACCCTGGGGGAAGAGTGAAATATGACCTGCCTAGCCTTTAGGGATTAAGAGCCAAGGTAGTTATATGATATTACATAAACATCATCATCATCATCATCATTAATATGTAAACATACACCTCTGACTCAGTAGAATTACCTTACAATAATCATGTGTTGGTATGTGGTATAGTCCAAACAAGTCCATCCATTAAGGCATCTTGATTAAGAGAGAGAGAGCTAGCCCTTATATAAAAGACTCCCATGTCATTAAGCTTTGATTCAGTGAAGTCACATCAGAGGAATTGGTATTACCTCTTGATATATTATAAATTGGATTTTAATGAGCCTCATTATAATCATTCTGTAAAAAGATGATGTTTTTAAAGAGAGAAAACATGGTGTAATGGCTAGAGTCTTGACCTTAGCAGGAAGACTTAGGTCTGAATTTCACCTCTGATGCTTACTAGTCAAGTGTTTGACTACAGGCTTAACCCATTAGTCTCTGCTCTTTGGTTTCCTCATCTATAAAATGTGGGAAATAATATCTGTAATACTTAGTTCATAAGTTTGTAGTAAGTTTAAAATGTGGTAGTACATGTAAAGTTTTCTGAAAAGCTTATTAAAGTGTTATATGAATATGAGCTGTTAGTACTATGCTCTTGCTATTGCATTTCTCACAAAACCTTACAAGTTAGCTAGTACAAATATTATCTCCATTTTTCAGATAAGCAATTGAGTCTCTGAAAGAATCTGAGGCAGGATTCGAAACCTAGTTTTATATTCCTTGGGTAATGGAAGTTAAGTGAACTTGGAATTGGCTAAATTACTGGACCCAAAGAATTCCTCATTTAGTATTAAATATCAACTTGGAAAAATTTCTCCAATAGAGTACTGTTGGCTCTATATTTGACTATGCGTTGTTTTAAACATTTTTATCAATACCTTGGAAGGTAGCAGGGATACAAGCTTCTCAGACTTGTAGAGAACACAAAGCTGGAAAACTTGGCTAACATGTCAGATGACGGTCAGCATCCAAATACATCTTTATCATTTAGAACATTTGGTGTAAACCTATAGGGAAAGTGAATAAAAGACCAATTTTGAAATTACATAATAGGAGATGAATAGCTGTATAGTAGGTCATGACAAAAGATTTAGAGACTTTAGAGATCTGCTTCCAGGATCAAATATAACATAGTTTTTAGGACTTATAAAGCTGTTCATAACCTGTTCCCCTCTAACTTTATAATCAACTTATACCTTATTCTCCCCCGAGTATTTTGAGATCCAGTGACAATGAGCTTCCTTGCTGTTCCTTACAAACAATACTCTATCTCACAATTCTAAGCATTTTCATTGGCTGTCACCCATGCTGGAACATTTTCTGTTCCCTTTACTGCCCCGCTCATATTATCTTTAATTTATCTTGAGTGTCTTTTTTATATAGAATTGTTTGTGCATTGTTGTCCCCATTGTGCTGTGAGCTCCTTGAAAGCAGATATTTTTTATCTTTCGTTGTATACCCATTGCTGAACACAATGCTTTGCACACATTAGGCACTTAATACATACTTCATGCCTTGCCTTGACTAAAACTCAATATGGCAACCAAAAAAAAAAATAGTATAATTTCTAGCCCTAGAAAGAGAGGCATAATGTGCTGACTAAGGTAGTATTGATCTTGGTGTCACTTGTCAAAATACAATAGAAATACTTCAATTAGTTCTATCAACTGTATTTTGGAATGGACATCAATAAGATGGAAGCATCATGAGGCAGGCAATCATGATAGAAAAGGCCTAGAACTAGTTAGTGATATGTGATGATCATTTGAAGAAATTAAGAATATCAAGCTAATTGAAGGGAAGATTTAGGGTAGAACTCAACAAAAATTATTTCTACAGTCTAAATGGTAAGTAATCCCTCGATCAAAGGTCCTTCCCTACCTGGGGGTCCATGAACTGGTTTTGTGATACATTTTTGACACCTTTATTTTAATATATTTGATTTTCTTTATAATCTTATGTATTTTCTTCTATGCGTTTAGATATTCTGAGAAGGAGGTAATAGGTTTCAGCAGACTGTTATATGGATCTATGACTCTGTTCCCATCAAAAGGTTAAGAACCCTTGATTCTCAATCCAGCCTTTTCAGTCCCATTGTGCAGCTATTTCTTGCTTAGATGCTGGCTAGACTCAATAGCTGCTTTTGAATTCTGGAATTCTATGATTCTGAAAATTGCAATCTGCTATTTCACAATACCTCATCCAAGTCTGGGCAATGACTTTATCACAAATTATAGAGCAATTATGAAATAATAACATAAATTGAATGACTCTCATCCACAATCCCTTTATTTTTTTAGATATTTTTCAGGATTTTAATTCTCTCTCTCTCTTTTTTTTTTTTTTTTTTGCTCTAAGCTTGAGCAAACATGAATGTCTCTGTATATAAAGTGGGGAAAAAAAGATATGTGTGAAAGCATGCACCTATCGCATCCAACTTTTGAATGTATTTTTAAAGTATATACCAAATTCAATGATTTAATTCCAAATCTGTCCCGGTGGTTTATATTTCCCCTTGGAACTTCTGTCAACTCTCTTCTGTGTATTGTCTTAAAATGTTATATCAACTATTCTTTGTGGGAGTGACAGAGTGATGTCATGGCAGCAAAGTGTAGGTTTCATGACCAAAGTGAGTAGACCAACTAACAAAGAGGGAATGGCTGATGGTTAATGGTTAATACCTCTCAGAGGGCTCAGGATCAGATATGAGAGAGGAGAACACTGGTCAGTATAGCAGGGTGAATATCTGTGTTTGGTTTGTCATTGACTAAAACACTTTTTTTGTGAGGATGAACTGGTCGTGAAAAGTCCTCAGAAATCCCTCCTCATGGCAACATACTAAATATTTAAAAATCACCAGTCATCATTAATATGATCAAGACTCCAAATTCATGCTCCCACATGAGGAGCCCAGACTTTCTGAATCTGTATAATGACCACTGATGATGCACATATGAGTCATAAATTGATTGAAAACTGAGTAACTTTATTTGTACTCCTTATTTGTATTATGCTTTACATTTCTTAGAACTTCTTGATTTGCAGAGACCTTGGCACTGTCAAGAGGATGCCTGGATATGGGAGGTGGTAAGTGCACATCACCATACATTTAATACTCTATAATGTATTAATTTATTGCCATGTGCATTGTTGTATTGCTTTTATTAGATCATTGCTGAAAGCAAAACACTATGCAGGATCCAAGAATATGTATCTGTTCCTATGGGGAGCCAAGTACAATGTAGGAAGGTGAAATGACTAGGATTCAGTGAAATACTTTAAGTTCAGAGAAAAGGTTGAGTGCCATAAGAGAAAATTTAAAAAGATTTTTCTACTGGGTAAAATCTGCAATGATCTATGCCTCCAAATAATCAATCAGTATGCCTGCCCAGAGAGAGATGAATTTAAGGATAAAAGATTGCCCACTCTTTGAGAAACATTGAAAGTTTGCCACATCTCAAGCTATTCCAAACAACATGATAGAACACCATAACCCATCCAAACAACATGGTGGAGCACCATAATGCCTAGAATGCTAATGAGACTTGCCTAGCTATGATCCTTCCTGCTGAGTAGAATCAGGTTAGTGGCTAACACTGGCACCTTGTGGTTAAATATTAAAGGTGCACAATAACCAGAAAAACTTTTAAAAAAATGCTTGTTATATTATGTAGAAGTGTTGTCAAACTCAAATGGACATGTATTCCTGTGGGGCCTATATTGACTTAGGAAAATACAAATTAACATGATCTTCATTGCATTGTGTTTTGATTTATTTTTGGAAACATTTCTCAATTACATTTTAATCAGTTTCAGGTTACTCTCTGGAGTTTTGCAGACACAGGCTATGAGCTTGACATTGTTGAATTATGCACAATAAATCAGTTTTAAGGTTGGTGACATTAAAAGTGTTTCAGACCACTTGAATCTACTACTTTTGTGTCATATTGACATTATTTACCTTCACAATGGATTTTCATTTCCCTGACCTGGTGACTTGTAGGCAATGAGAATTTAGGTCTGTGTTTATTACCGCCATTCTTCCCATATGTCATTGCTAAATTTTTCATTATTTCCAAGTGAACATGTGTTCACATTACTGATTGAGTCTCATTTTCTCCTGTAACAAAATTTATGTCATGTCAGTGCAGAAAATGTGCCTAAGTTCCACATTCAAAGTTATGTTGCCACAGAAACAATAACTTTTCAACAATGCCAAAGGCTTCCCATATTCAGCGAAAAATGTGAATCCCTCTTTGCACTTTATACACAGATGTGGTTGATGGTTTGAATCTAGCAATTGAATGTAACAAATGTTCTTCTTTTTTGTAGAAATGCTTTTCATGGCACTGCACAGGAAATGGTGCATCTCAGGGTTCATTAGTGGAATGGTCATTGGGAGCAATAATTGATTCAGAATCAGACAGATGTTGTGAAACACATTTTCTGGGCCTAATCACTGACAATAGACTAGACAGTTTCAGTTTCATCTCTCCCCCATTGAAGTGAGTTTTATACTCACTGTTAAAGAAAGGAAAAGTGGTAAATAAAACAGATAGAAATATAGCTTTTGTGTGTGTGTGTGTGTGTGTGTGTGTGTGTGTGTGTGTGTGTGTGTGTTCCATAATCTTCCTTTCCATTCCCCCATCCTGGAGCCAGCCCTAGGCAAAATGAAATAAGTAGAATTTATCTCTGACATCCTCTCTTCTGACCCTTTTACTATTCCTCCTCTCTTCTTGGTGCTCTTGATTCTTAATAATAAATGCTTCAAGTGCCCTTCAATTTCCAAGGTGGCGCTATACCCATACTCCTTCCCTAGACTACTAGGTTACACAACTATGGACCTCTCTGTTTCCTTATCTCAGTTCTAGGATTCATTACTTAAGAGATATTCTCATTTCTCCTACATTGGGAAGGATCTGATAAATTGATTTAGTCAGTTAATAAGCATATATTAAAAGCTTATTATGTGCCTTTTATTGTGCTCAGCCTTGCAAATGGGAATACAAGCAGAAAGAGAAGCAGTCTTTGCCCTCAAGAAGCTCCTATCCCAATAGAGGGAGGAAACACAAAAAGAAGCTGAAAAAAACAGATGGAAAGGGTATGGTAGAGAAAGTCTTGTGGTCAGATGGAAGAGGAATGAAGAAGTGCTTGACCTGTGAGCTCTCATTTAATGGAGATTCTACAGGAATCCTCCAATTAAAAGGAGTGACTTCAAGGTCAGAGGTGGGCACTTTGAGAGTGTAAATTCCAGGGCTGGAGTAAGATTCTAGGATGAAGAGGTTTCTGAAGCAAGGTAGAGGAAGTCTGAAATGAAATCAATAGAGGTATACCTAACCCATAAACATACCTGTTTAAAATATCTAACCATAAATTATACATTTTTGCCATTAATTATTACCTCAGGAGGCCAAATTCCTCTCAAGTCAAGTCTTTGTGAACACGTTTTCTACCAGGCTTCACTTCCATGGATTTATCCATCATGTTTCTGAACTTGGTACCTTTTTTCCTCCCCCTACTTTTCAGGTTCATTTTATGTCATCTTCCACCATTAGAATGTAAGCTCCTTGAGAGAATAGATTTGCTTTATTTTTGCTTGCATATGTATTCCCAGTGATTAATACATCCTGAGTGTTTAATAAACATGTGTTAATTGGTTGGCAAGTCCTTATTAATTTAAAATGGTGAGGTTTAGGTATGAGCAATAGATTGGAGGGACAAGAGGATTATTTGGAAGGAACAGTTCTTCCTGGTGGCTTCCAGATCAACTTGTGTCACCTAGTAGCTCTATTGCTTTTCCTAACTTTCTCCATTATAGATTGAAGCTCATTCACAAAGCTAAGCCTCCTTCATGGCTACATGTAAGCTTTCCCCTCAAGTGAGCAAAGGGGAGAACCTTTCACATCTTCATTTTATATAAATGATCTAACATATCAGCTCAATGTCAACAACTAATTAGCTGAGAATTTATGCTTTCATAAATAAATGGACCTAGAGATGTAAAAGATGTCAGAAATCTTCTATACCAACACCCATATTTTTCAGATGAGGAATTTAAGCTGCAGTGAAGAGAAGTGACTTGTCCAAGGACATACAACTAGTTAGCAGCACAGCTGGAATTTGAACTCAAGCCTTCTGACTCAGAGTTCATTGTTCTTTCCACTATACCATACTGCCCCTCTTTGCCTACTGATTTACAATCCTAAATGTATAGGGCCAACTATGTACTTTGGATTGGGAAAGTTGGTATATGGGCAAAACTACATGACTGATAAGGCTGTCACACTAAATCTCAGAGTGATAACATTCCCCAGTTATGTTATAGCTAACTTCTGCTCATTGTTGTTTCACATCTCTGCAGTAAAGTTCCTACCACATTGGGAACATGATACTTTAGCTATGTCTCGAAGGAAGCCCACACAGTGATTCTAGTGGATCACCTGGCCAAAGATGTGGAAGCATAAGATGGAATATCAGGTATAGGAACCTGCTTAGTTTGCTCAAAGCAGAATTTGAACCCAATACACTTTCTACTTCACCACCTTTTTTTTTGGCCATTCCTGAGCTATTTGTCTCACATTATTGTTGTTGGAAACAAATGAGAATATCATAATGGATTTTATAAACTGTAAATTGTTACTTACATGTCAGCAATCATTACTATCATCCTAATAAATTAGGACAACAAAAACAACAAACATATATTAAGGGCTTGTTGTATGCCAGGCGCTGTACTAAGGGACAAGGAGAAAGAAAATCACTGTCCCTAAGGAGCTTATATTCTAATGGAGAAAGACAGGACATAAAAGGGCCCTGAAGATGAGAGTGGGGGCAGAGGAAGTATGCTGCAGGCACATACATGGAGGAGAAATCTGGAAAATCAGGAACAGAGGCAGAAGAGCAATGAATGGGTAAGCATGGATGACTTGGGAACTACCTTAAAATAGAGACTACAGGAAGAATTCACCCATAGTTTGGAAAGGTCTGCAGATATGGAAGGATATTTCATGGTGAAAAGGTTTCTGGAGAGTGGTGGACAAATCCAGAGTCGATTTTCTTCCATTCTTTTAGCCTTCACATAAAAACTTCCTGTTCCTTAGAACCTTTAGTTTAAAGGATAGTAACTTTATCAGGGAGTCAGTTTTTAAATGTAACATCAAGTTTTTGAACAGAAAAGAGGCCAAATGTTCAAGGAGACAGTATATCACAACAGCTGCATATTCATCACCTGTCTCATTAATATGACAAGGTTCATAAGAGACTGTATATAACATTTAAAGTAACTTAAACGTACAAGTACCATTAAACCTATGATAAATGAAATATGTAGGATGCCATCAATATTCACCTATGTCATATTATTGAAGACATTAGTGGCCTCCTGAGGGTCTCTAATATAAAAGACGTGAGAATCTTCAAAGGCCAGTCATATTTGAAAGGAATTGTAGCAAAGTAAAGCAGGTGCTTAGTAAACCAGAAGGCCAGCTGCCAATATTGATAGATTCCCAAGGTTAATGGGATGCCACTCTGATACAGTGGCAAAACTATTCTTTAGGAAGGAAAAAAAATCCAAGTTTGAATTCCAGTTTGTCTACTTACTTGATGTGGGAATTTGGGCAGCTCACTTAATTATCCTCATCATCATTCTCCTCATCTATAAAGCAAGAGGACTGAATAGACAATCTCTAAGGTAATTTCCAGCTTTAAATTCTATGTTGACAAGAATTAATAGTGACTGTTTCCTTTGTGCTAATCGAGCAATAGCTGGAATACAATGGTGATCAGGCATATCCCCATTTTAAGAAGAATATCAGCAAACTGGTCTGTATCTGAAGGAATGGGAATGGTATAGAGACATATGGAAACTATGTCAATTCAATTGAATAAGCATTTTAAAATCATCATCATATTTAAATACTGGGGATGCAAATCAAAATTGTAACTATTCCAGGCCATGTACATGGAACCAATCACCAAATACTTTCTTTACTGAGAATGATTGCTGTCATTTTCCTTCTTGCTGTGAAGACTACTGCCCAAGATAATCAATAAGCATTTATTTTACACACATACCTTAGGCCAGGCACTGTGCTATTAAATGGAGATATAACTATGTATGATGGCTAGAAAGGGAGACTAAACTCAGTTTGGAAAGGGCTTTTAAAATGTCAAAAAAAAAAGATTTTATATTTGATCCTAAGAATAATAGTCAGTGAAGTTTATTGAGTATGAGAGCGGCATAGTCAGACTTTACTATAGAACAATCACCTTGGTAGCTACATGGAGAATGGATAGGAGATAGAAAAGGTTCTTACAATGGACCAGGCAAGCAGGAAAGGTAGCTTTATCAAGGGTGGTCACTTTTTGAGTAAATCAAAAGGGTTCAGATAAAAGAAATATTATGGAGATACAACTGACATGACTTGACAATTAATTGGATATATTAGTGAAAAAGACTGATAAGTAGAGGACAGAGCCAAGACTACAAACTTGAATAAATGAAAATATGATGATTTGTTCCCTCAATAGAAATAAAAATATTTAGAAAGCTTGGATTGGAAGATGGCAACATAGAAGCAACAAGGTTCCGCAGTTTCCACGCAGCCACCTCAAATACCCATAAAATATGATTCTAAACAAATTTTAGGGCTCCAAAACTCACAAAAATACAGAAAAACACCTCCTGCTGAAGGCAGCTTGGCAGAAAGGGCTCATTACAGCACACTGGGAGTCGAAATCAGCCCAGCCTGAAACCTCAACTGGGCCCCAGGGTGGCCAGGACAAGTTGCAGTTGGAGCCTTCAGGAGAGTAGATCAGCAGCAGCTGTGGCAGTTTCCAGAATTAGGAAGCCATATGAAACAAGGATTAAGTGAAAGGTCAGTGGAACTCAGCTAAATTTGGGGAAGAGAAGCAGTCCAGCCAAACTGCTCCAGGGCAAGGAAGTGGCAGAAGCAGTGGCCCTGCCACTGACTCCAAGTGGCTGCTTCAGAGCTTCCAGCCTGCAGACTGCAGGGGGGCCAAGTGATCGTTTAGAGACTAAGTGCTCTTGCATTGAGTGGCCTAGATCTAGATCATGGTCTTGGGTGGTGGTCCTGGGGTGCATTTTCAGTGAACCAAAGCTGGTGGGGGCTGCAGGGGCCTCCTAATAGCTCTGGCAGCTGCAAAAACCCCAGTTATTTTGGACAGGGCTTTCCCCTCTGGAAGCAGAGTTCCACAAAGCTAAAAAATCAAGTAATTGACATGAGCAGGCAAAGGAAGCAAAGTAAGAACAGCAATCGAACTCTAGATCCCTTCTTGGGGGACAAAAAGGATCAAAGCATGGAACAGGAGGAGACAATACAGTGAGAACTCCCACACCAAAAGCTTCTAAGAAAACTGTAAGCTGGTTACAAGCCACAGAGGAGCTTAAGAAGGATTTTGAAAAATAAATAAGAGAAGTGGAGGAAAAATTGGGAAGAGAAATGAGAATGATGCAAGAAAATCATGAAAAGAGAGTCAATAACCTGACTGAAGAAAATAACACCTTAAAAATAGATTAA
>CM053583.1:384801931-384845376 GCA_028627135.1 Pseudochirops cupreus
CAACTGGAACTTGAGATACACAGGCACTGTGGTTGGGAGATCCATCCTGCCCTACTGAAAAGTGACATAGGAAAGAATAGACTGAGGGAAGGGGGACACACTGGGATGGCTGTTTTGGGGTGGTGGGCGGGGGAAAGACTGGGAGAAAACATGTAACTCAAAAAAATTTAAAATAAATAAATAAGTAAATAAATGAATAAAAAGATTTAGACTTGGAAAAGACCTTGGAAGTATCTAGTAAAACTCTCATTTTTCAGATGAGGAAACAGAGGTAAGTGGCTTGCCCGCGTCAACCTGGGGACCATTGAGACTAAGCCTAAATTCATACCCTATGCTACTCACTCTAAACTCAGGTCCCTTTCCACTATGCTACACTTCCTTTCATAGTTACTCCTGTGTGATCCCTCCTCAGGCCTATCCTTACACACACACACACACACACACACACACACACACACACACACACAGAGTGTATGTGCATGTGTGCATAAATGCACACCCATGTGTACCCATCAACACATATAGTACACATTTGTGTACAGGCATGGGTACTCACACAGAGACATACACATGTATGAATGTATACACACTGACTTGCTCAAATAAGACACACATATGTACTTGCACATACACCCCAATATGTCTTGAATTTCAAGGTTCATTCCTGGGACAAGTTAGATTACTTTGGCACAGAACTGCTTATGGAAGAGTGTTGACTTAAGATCTTAAACGACCTTTCCACTTACACTTGGATAGCCATTGAGTGTGCACATTTTTTTTCATGCAGTCTCACCCATTGGAGTATAAGTTCTTTGAGTATTATTCAATGAACAACAAGAAATCTAGGTTTCCTGTGTCACTGGATTGTGGCATTATGTGGAGAAGACTGAGGTAAAAGAAGACTGGAAAGGCAGGAAGGGTAATGAAAGGTTTTCAAAAGCCCAAAGATATTACATTTTATCTTGGAAGTAAGTCGATGGAGTCTTTCTGAATAGCAGTGGGGGTGATATGGTCATACCTGCACTTTTAGATGATCACTTTCACAGCTGAGTAAAGGACAGACTAGAAAAGAGATTTAATACGAGACCAATCAGAAGTCTATTACAACAGTTCAGACATAAAGTGATAAGGTATCAGATATATTCCCAGGAAAGCAGCAGTGTGTGTGACCTGGGGAAATTATAATGGCTCTGAGCCTGACTCTTCTTCATAAACTAGGTATAATTTTAAACAACAACGACGTTGCTTTTGAAGGTAAAGGAACTGGATTCAATTTCTGTCTCTGCCATGTGCTTTGTGTAAATCACTTAATCAGGCTTCAGTTTTGTTATTCATAAAATGAGTCAGTGAATTAAGTGACCACACAAATCTTTCCAACTCTAAACCTTCTGTATGTCAGCTGAAAACCCTGAAAGGCTAGTTGTAAACCACATATAATTAAGAAAGGCAGAGGTTTAGAAGAAAAAAGGAAGGAAACAAGTATTTTTAAAGCATCTACTATGTGCTAGGCACAGTCGTAAATAGTATAAATAAACACTATATAAATAGTACCCATAAATAAACATAAATCTCATTGGATCCTTACAGTAATCCTGGGAGGCAAGTGTTATTACCTCCATTTTATAGTTAAAGAAACTACGAGGCAGATAAGTGGTAAGTGACTTGTTCAGGGTTGCACAGTTACTATGTGGTTAAAATTGGATTTAAACTTACATCTTCCTGACTCTGGGCCCACCATTCTATTCATGGTGTCACCTAGCAGAGTACAGTAGAAAGTAATGGTTTCTTCAGCTACACATAGGCTGAAGGTAGAAGTATTTGGTCTTTTTTGCCTTTCTATTCTGCTTTCCATTTGCATGAGAGACCAAAAGAGATCTCTGGTTTGGGAAAGCAAGCAAACACACAAAAAACTAGGTCATCTCTCAGCTAAGGCAGCCTTTGGCAAGTTTTTAAAAAGATAGCCCCTAAAATGGGATTCAGTTTGTCAAACACATTAAGTGGGAGTTATGGAATTTCTAAACTGGAATCAGATACAATCTTGGAACAGAGACTTTGCCCCTAGTGAGAAAGATGATGAATTTTCAAAATAGGTTCAATCTTAGACCCAAAGAACTCTATCTTTGGCCTTAGTTGTGTATGGTATCTCATAGCCTCATAAAAATCATAGCAGCAATTGAAGAGATGTAATCTTGAAAAAAGTAACAATGAAAATTTACATAGTCCCTTAAGGTTTACAAAATTCTACACGCTCAAGAATACACAAATAAACATTTGCATGTATGTGTATATGTATCTATATACATATATATATATAAACACACACATGCATATATATATATGTATATGTATATGTATATGTATATGTATATGTATATGTATATTTGCCTATTTATGTGTGTACATGTAAAATCTCATTTGATCCTCACAAATCAACCCTGTAAATTAGGTGCTATAATAATACCCCTTTTACAGATGAAGAAGCTGATGTTTAGATAGGTAGTGACTTGCCCATGGTCACAAATTTAGTAAGTGATCAAGGTAAAATTTGAACTGTTCTCCATCATCTAAGTCTTGTACTTTATTCACTATGTTGTCTGCTAGTGAATAATCAAAGAGAAGCTTGTGCACTAATCTATCCATATATCATGTTATCTGGCATACATATATTTTCATACCTTTAATATCTATATATGTGTGTATCACACACTCACATACACACACACACATAACATCTATTGCACTATGCCTGAGGCTACTCAAGACAAGGGCATAAGAGAGGAAGTGCAGGATCTGGCAGCAGAGAAAAGGTAGGCAGCCATCAGACCTACATAACACTGTCCATCAGTAACATGAGAGATTATAGGAAGTAAGGATCAGCAGAGATCACACACCATTCCAAGAGATGTAGTAAAGAATGTCCACAATGATAGATCAATAGGAAAAATACCCATTAGGAGCATAACTACACTACCAGAAGATATTAGTACCCCTGTCGCATGAACAAAAGGTATCCATTACATATCTATGCATATGCCCTGGCAACAAATATTCCTGACATATGCAGTCCCCTCCACATGTTTCATAACTTGGTGCTTACTCTCCACACTGATTGTAAAGTATTCATGGGATAGTGTAACCCATGCTTATGGGGAAAATGTTCCATTACTACTTTCCTTTATATTATCGTAGTAAATGCTTTCGGTTTGAACTAAATTGTACTTTATGGCTAACTAGGAAAAGCAACACATTGGTGGGGGCTTATGAGCCGTAACTTTGAGTGAATAGAGACTCACAATGTACCATGAAGATAAATAATATCAAATAATTTATTGGAAGAACCTCAAGGCAAAGGAACTTCAGGGTCCCCTGGATAATGCTCAAAGCCACTTGGAAGCCAGATCTTGCAGATTCTATGCACTGTAACCAGTATACCTTCCTGGTTGTTTCAACCAATTGCTAAATTTAAATTTGGGGAGGGATTGGTCCTGGGGGTGGGAGTGGACTATAATGCTTATTTCTAGTATTTCATCTGATAAAGTTAGAACATCTTTTTGTATGTCATTACTGGATATACCTATGGTCTTATAAAGTTAAGAATCACCTTCTTAAGAAGAAAATTTCATTTTTTCAATGTAATTTGGAAAGATTAAAGTGCACAAAAATGTTTCAAAATAACTTTTAAGTCATATTTTAATGCGGGGATTAACATTTGAAAATTTTTTTTCAGACAGCACACTATATAGCTTGTCCACAAGTATCTCTGTACATCTGGAAGAACAATTTCCCTTGTTTTCTTCATTCATTCTGTGGTGTCTGTGTGTGTGTGTGCCTGTGTCTATGTGTGCACCTGTATGTGTCTATGTGTGTAGCTGTATCTGTCTCTGTGTCTACATGTGTGTCTGTGTGTACAAATTCTTCATGAATGATTACACTGGTGCATCCATTGTTTACAATTGCACAGCATTTTCAATTCTAGCCAGAGCCAGAAGTAAGTCTGAGGTGCTATGAATTATGGTAAATGTGGATCTGGGAAAGAAAAAAAAAAGCCCTGGTAATCCTTCTCTCTTCCCTGGACATTGAAAATGTGGTTATTTTTTTTCTTGGTTCTCTGAGTATTATCCTGACTTCCAAGCAACTTGATATGGATCCAAAAAAAATCAAAGAAAATCTTCTCACAGACCTAGAAAAAGGGGGAATTAATTGGTAATAATTTGAGCAGTGAAAAAAGTATAACTACAAGGAGACATTGAACTCATGTAATGAATACTGCCGTAACTAGGATCTTTCTCTAGGAATTGTGCAGCTACAATAAAAGGTTTTAAACCAGTAAATCCATAGGTTAGGTTATCTAATGAGGCAGTCAGGTGGTACGCTGGATAATACATTGGGCCTGGGGGCAGGAAGACTCGAGTTCAAATCCAGCCTTGCACATTTACTGACTATGTGACCCTGAGCAAAGCCTCTGTCTCAGTTTCCTAAACTATAATGGGGATAACTATAGTGCCTCCCTCCCAGATTTATTTTGAAGATCAAATGAAATAACATTTGCAAAGCATTTTGCAAACTTTGAACTCATATATAAATGCTAATTATTATTCCTACTGTTGTTGCTGCTGCTTTTCTTGTTCTTTATTGTTATATCTTACATTCATAATCTAACAGCTCTTTGCGCTGTGGAGTTTATTCTGAGTTCTTGAGCACTGTCAGTATAATGCAAGTGGTAGGTAGCATTAAACTGGAAAGTGTTTGAGTAAGGACCAGGTACCACAGATTTCGTACCTATTAAGCAAGGATCATACTTACCAAACTCAGAGAATCTCTTCTCTAAAAGGCTGCCTAATAATTGGTGATAAATTTTTTAAAACAGAGATATTCATGATGAAACATCTGCTGAAGGCCTGAGAACTTGAAATTCACATTTACAAAAGGAGTAGACACAGTGATGAAATCACAGAGCTTTGCAGTCTTTGCATAATGTGTCAAATTCCTGTTGTATTTTGCCTACCAAGGAATTAATTATGCAATAGCACTTTAAATGTCCTATTATATTGTGTCTTAAAAGAACAACGATATTGAATAGGAATTTAAGATTTCTGGAATTTTGACTTATATTTGAGGGTATAATTTCTACTTTATCCCTGCTTAAAATCAAATCAGGTTGCCTAACATTTAGGAATTACTTACTATGTATCAATTCTGTGCTAAGCTCTTAGTATGCAAATGCAAGAAAAAGAGACAGTCCCTGGCCTTAAGGAGCTAATATTCTATTGGGGGATGATGACGCATAAAACGGAGTTGTAAATGGGAGAGAAGGCATGATTGAGGAGCCTGAAGAGTCAGAAGAATAGCCAAGAGAGAAATGAAAAATGGCTGACTCCAACCTTCAAAATGCACGTTCTGGGAAGAATTCACCAGGGGAGGAAAGGAGCTGAAGGGGTGGAAGAATGCACTTTGTACATACTGCACAAGGTGTTTGAGTTGACTCAAATGGTCCATTTCACCATCACTAAAGTGATTCTAACTTGACCCAGTCAATACACAGAATCATCAGGGTATACAGTATCTCAGGAAGGATCTAAAACTCCAGGGAGAATAGAGATAGTAAATTAATAGCTTTTTTAAAATCATTCATTTACAAATCGATGGATCTTTAGAAGGTATCTAGTCCAACCTGCTCATTCCAGAGGTGAAGAACCTAAGGTACAAAGTGTTCAACTTAACATTGGGAGTATGAAACAGAACTAAGTTTAACACCAATGTCCTCTGAATCCAGGGTCAGCACCTCCTCTCCTTACTCTTTTCCCCCTAATCTGGAATAGATTGGTAGCAGTGAGCATTTTTAACTCATTAGTCTTCAGTTAAGGCATGCAATTGAAGCATCTCAAAGTTGAAATGGAGAATCCACTGTACAACTCGACTGTCAAGGGGTAGTCTCAGCATGCTCAGTGTCTTCTGATGAGGAGAAACACTGTTTCTGAAGCAGCTCATTATACTTTAGGGGCATGGCAACTATAATTATTAGAAATAATAGAACTCTTGTCTTTATAGCAAGGCTAAATGGATCTTGGTGACTTCCGCCCAATGATCCCAGTTGTGCTATCTGGGTCCAACTAGAAAAAAATCAAATCTCTTTTCCATATAGCTGAAGACAGCTATTTGAAACCACAAATGCTACTCAAAAAGCTAATGTGATTTCAGGCTGAAATAATCTTAAATAATGTTTAAGATAGGGGAAGTGATATTTCCACTGTACATGATCAGACTACATATTGAGTATGGTGATTTGTTCTTGGTGTCACATTTTAGGAAGAATATGAATAAGCTAGAGAATGTCCAAAGGAGGGATACCAATATATTTAAGGGAAACCAAGATGTTAACATGTCATGTGATGTCATTAGCTGTTGAAAGAACTGGTGAGGTCCAACACAGAGAAGAAATGATATAAGGGTCTTGATAGATTTTAAGGACTGTATTATCAGAGAGGGATTAGAATCTACTGGATTGGTCACAAAGGATAAAATTAGGAACAAAGGGTGGAAGTTGCAAAGAAGTAAATTTAGACTCTATATAAGAATGTCCACATAACAAAATGGAGTGTTCTGTTTCAGGAAGTAATGTGTTGACCCTCAGAAAAGTCTTTAATGGAAAGGCAAGATGACTGCACATCAGACATCTTGTCAAAGGGATCTTACTCAGGTATGGATTGAACAAGACGATCCCCGAGTCCATAGTCTGAGATTCAAGGATTCTATCAGGTTCATAGTATAAATATTTTTTAAGATTTAGCACCTTAAAATTGCATTAAATTTTTGGGATATACAAAATAATCCATTATCAGACACAGACCCCAAACCACTCTTTTCCACTGTACCATGTGACTTCTTCTTTGGTAAAGGTACCAGGTATCATGAGGAATAACATTGATGACTGATGAGTGGTAGGTTCTACCTCATTGGATTTCATGGGCAGGACTGGATGACACTTTGTTGGGTATTTTCTGGAGGAGTCCTGTGTTCAGATGTGGTTTCCAATAGACTTCCCCAAGATGGCTTTCTCTTATGAAATTTTTTAAGTCTATTAATATAATTTTTTTAAATCTAAGGACTTACATATTATATATACACATATATGCGCACATATTATGTATATGCATGTGTAGACATTTTATATATACATATATTTATGTACATATGTCTATATTTCCATTTTTAAAAATAATTCTTTTTTATAAAGTTTGAATTTTTAATCTAAAATTAAGGAGAAATTAAGACAAAATCTAATTTAATCCCTATATGGAACACTAAAAACTATTCTACTTGAGGTGGTGAGAACTTTGTTGTTTCATCTAATAACCAATACCAGCTGATCAAAGGTAAAAACTGAAAATGTCTAAAACTAAAGCAGTAGTTGTGTTTTCCGCTTGACTATTACTAATCTGATCATAGATATTTACCTTGCTTTTAGTGCCTGACAGTCATTAATTTAAAATGGAACCTTTAATAACTCTGGGTTGGCAATTTCATAAAACTAGATGAAAATGAAAGGTAATTGTCAGATGGATATATGATCTGTGTTGATACCTACATTTTGAGCCAAAGGAGCAGAAACATAATTTTCCACAACATATAATTCCAATGTATTGCAGTCTTCTAATGAGGAAAGCTCATAATTTCATTATTTTAATATAAACTAATCAAAATTAAATATTGCAAAGCTTATAAATTATTGGCCTTGCAGATTCATTAAAAACAACCATTTCTTGTTTGCAAGCAATGTACATACATCTTGCTTCCAAAGGTGTCACAGAAAGTTCCAATTTTCTTCAGAACATTGTTCTATCACTGGTTAAAGTTGGCTGAGATGATGGGGTGATTTCATGGTACAGGATGAGATTATACAAGAAAACAGAATAAACCCTATTGCTATTTTCTAAGACTCATGAGATAATCAGAAGGTGGAGAAGTCAGAAGTGATTAATAGGGGAAAAGACTAGAAATAGGCCCATAATAGAAAGGCTAAAAAAATTCATATCACTTAACCCAGAGAAGAGAAAGCAGAGGGAGGGCCAATTATTTTATTAAAAATGAAGGTTAAGCAGGAGGGAAATTGAGACTCTCAAACACAAGCATGTTAGGATCATTACCATATTAGTGGCAAAATTCACTCCCTCAGACTTTGTACTTGACATCTATAGAGGCAAGCCAGTATGTTTCAAATTTGTCAACTTGTTCCCTGGGGAATCCATTTTCTGTCCTATCTCTTTTCCTTTTCAATGTCTACTACCCAGACATGCTTGGAGTATTCTCTTTCTTAAATCTTCATGTCCTGTAATACACAGTTACCTTGAAATCTCAATTTAAGGCCACCTACCCAGAGTTTTGACTTTAGAGTCATACAACCTGAGTTCACATACAGTGTGACTAACTTGCATAAATAATTTTACTTCTCAGAGCCTCAGTTTCTTCATCTGTAAAATAAGAAAGTTATAAAAAATAGCTGCAGGCCCCTCTTAGATCTCAATCTCTGATCCTGACATGCCTTTCTGGATTCATTTCTCACACTCTTCTCAGGCTTCAAAATTGCTTTCCATTTGCTTTGCATATGTGTATTTTTAAATTTATCTGCGTGTGTAACCATTGTCTCCTTCATGTTATATTCCCCACCACTTAGAAATGTACTTGGCTATAACAATAATCAATCTAGCAGATACTTAGCACTTAGTAACTTAGGGTTAATTATGGAAGCTGTGAGCTCTTTTCCTGTCCTGACTGGCAGAAGGCAAGTGGCTGAGACAGAAGGCCAGTGTGTGTATATAAGAAGAGTTCTAGGGACAAAGACACAGAATTGGAATGTTCCTCCTGGTGACTCCTGTTGGAGGAAGCAGGATTGTCCCAGCATCTGGGAGCTGGGCTGCTGGACTGAAGAAGTAAGTTGAAGTTTTCTTGAGAGAGAGAGACTTTCTCTCCCAGCATCTGGAAGCTGACTGAGAACTGAGCAGGAGTTTTCTTGATACCAGAATCTGGTGAAGGCCGAAGTGGCTGTTGCTACTGGCCAGCTGAACTGCTGGAGGACTAAAAAAAGCATGACTGGGATAAGACTTTGTTTGTGACCTGGCTGATCCTTGAGTTCCTGGCAACAAAAGTGGTGAAAGGTTTGAGATGTGCTGGACTCTGTGAACTTCAGTGTGTGCCAGGGACTGACCTGAGGACTGGGCAAGGACCTGGTTGCTGTCTGCAGGTGACTGTTTGGTGAATTCAGGAAGGAGCTGGAACCAAGGAAGGGGATCCAGGGAATCAGAGAGACTATCCAGAGTCAAGATGAAGAAAAGGCCTCCCTTGGATGAAATTGAGGTTTGCTAGACACCGAGGGGTGGAGGGTTTGTGTAATTTTCTAATGACTGTGCTTAGTAATTAATGATATTTAGTAATTGTGATTCTAAATTAGTGACTGATTAAGTTAAGATTGCCCCATGAGTGGAAGATTAATTATTGTATTGTTAATTGATTGATTGATTAAGTAAGGAGGATTTCCCCCTTAGGGAAACCAGATCATTATTCTTTTGTTCTTTGTTCTAAATATTGTGGCCACTGTAGTGAAAACTGTGTGGCCATTCTATTGTTAAGCTGTTGTGAACACTATATTGTGATTTTCTGTGATAAGATATAATGTTGTGAATATTATATTGTGATATATTGTGAATGTTTGCCTTGATTTGTAATGGAATAAATGGAGTGTTAACTATACTGTGCAACCTGAACCTTAAAAGCTGTTCACAGTAGCATTCTTTTGGGAATCTGCTTATACATGGCTTTACAATGGCATGTAAGAAGTTCATAATAAAATCTCAATTATTTAAATTAACTGATTACCAATAAATAAACAAACATTTAATTAATTCTAACTGTATGACAAACACTGTGCTAGACACAGAAGATATACAAAGACCTGTGGAAGCAGAATTTGCCCTCAGGAGGTTTACTTTCTAATTATTGAGCTAGTATATACACAGACATAAATCCATATACACATATATTTATCCAAGATACATAAAAGTAGGTACAAAGTAACCTTAGGTGTGAACACTAATATCTGGGGGCAGTGGGGGCAGGTCTGGAAAGGTCATATTGGAGAAAGAGAGAACCTGAGTCAAATACTGAAGAAATTCAGAGATTCTAAGGGACAAAAGTTAGGAACAAGAGCATTCTCGGCATGGGGTCAGCCAGAGTAAAAGCACAGAGACAAGAGGAGTGTCATTTGTAAGAAATAAAGAGTAATTCAATTTGGATCAACCATACATTATAGTAAGCAAAGTAATATAGGGTAGAAAATACAGTTGGAATATAAGTTGTCAATTATAAAAGCTAAACAGCAAAATTTATATTTGAATATGGAGGCCATAGGCAATCATAAATTTACTGGGTGAGGGAGTAACATGGTTAGATCAATAATCTGGGGGGGGAAACACGTTACCACTTTTGTAGAGGGTAAATTGGAGAAGGAAGAGATTAAAGGTAGAGAGACCAATTAGATGGTACAGCAGAAGTGGAGGAGAAAGCTTTTCAGTACCTGAAAAGGTATTTTAATTGTATAAGGAGAGAAAAGGGGGAAGGTACAATAAATATTTTGGAAGTAAAAAAGAAAAGATTTTGCATGTGATTGGAATTAGAGAGTCAAGAAGAGTGAAAAATAAAGGATAATGGCAAAGTTGTGAATCTGAGTGACTAGAAAGATGTATTTGCATTTATAAAAATAAGGATATTTGGAAGTGTGGGAAATGGTATAATACATTCAGTTTTGAACTAATTGAGTTTGAGATGCACATAAGTTGTTCAGTTTTAATAGAACCAGATATATACATATAATTGGGAACTATACAAGGAGGTCCTAGTCCTGGGAACACAGGCAAGGACCTTGTGTAGACATTTGGTGAGCTTGATTCTGGAAGTTCATGATGGTGTGGAAAAGAGGCTCATATCCACTTTGGAGCACAGGCAGATAACCTGTGGCTGATTCTGGTTCCTTTACTTAGTAGTAAAGATTTTTTTTTTCTTTTGCTTGGTCACTGAGATAAAATTAAGAGTGCATAAAAAGTCCTCAATGTGAAATTTAGTTTCTTTTCTTCCTTCTGACCATAAACTATCAGAACAACTCAGTGGCATCTAAAATCTCCCTTCTACCCACACAAGGATAGCTAATGATCATATGATCTTCAAGGTTATCTTGTACCTGCGATGCAGCCATTGCCTGTTTGTAACCTTTCCTTTAGTATTGGTCCTTGTGAGGCCTCAAAAAGTTGGAGGAGCAGGGCTCCAATGATGGAAGGGAGTCCACATCAGAATCTGCCTGCACTCAGCCATGGTGTATTGGTGTGGCCATCTGTTTGACCCAGTCCAACAACTGTTCACTTCTGCAGCTGAAAGACTGTATCCTACAGCAACGGAGTGGCATCACTACATTTGAAAGTAATCTTGGTGGAGTTAATGCTTTGTAGAAATTGTTTGAAGTTTGAACCCACTCTGCCCAAGGACAGAAATGATAAAAGGGAGAATATGCCTCCAGTTTGGGGAGAGGAATATTTGTGCTTCTATTCTTGCTATAGCCTTTCAGTTGAAATCCATTTGCCAAAAGTAGACTGTTGTTAATTTGTTAACTGATACTGAGGAGAAATCAACTGGTTAAAATGAAAATAGGGCACTAACCCGTGGTAGCTATATCAATTGTCACTGATTAGATGACATTGAAGAGTAACCAATTAATAATGAGGGCATTAGCCAATAGTATCAAAAGAACTGTAATGTCTCTCAGATGCCCCCTTATCTCCCTCAGAGGAAACCATTATCTTTGTGCTGGGAATTGGCCCCACTAATGCTAGCTTGAATTAGGAAAGTAAATTCAAAGCCCAGTGATGTGGCCTTAGGAGTCATTTACGTCAATTTAATATTTAAATCCATGAAAGCTGAGGAGATCACAAAGTGAAAGAGTTTGTAAAGAGAGAATAGGTTTTGACAGAGCTTTGTGCACCCACAGTTAAAGGATGTGAAGTAGAAGATGAGTCAGAAAAGGCAAGATCATCAGACAGGTAGGAGGAGAACCAATAAAGAGCAATATCGTGAAAATTCAGAGAGGAGGGATTGTACAGGAAATTTTAATAGACATTATCAAAGGATTCAGAGAGATTAAGAATCATTCAGAAAGAGGAAAGGCCAGCCAATTTGGCAATTACAAGATCATGGGCTGTTTTAGAGACAGCAGTTACACATAAAAGTTGAGATCAGAAGCCAAATTGCAAAGAGCCTAGAAGTGAAAATTAAGAGAGGAAATTGAATTATTTTACATAGATACTTTTTTTTAGGAGTTTGGTTGTAAATGATATAGGAGCTGTAGGATAATAGTAGAGACTTGTGAGGATGTTTTTCCAGATAAGGAACATTTTGTCATGTCTGTGGACAGCAGGACAGGAAGCATTAAATAGGGACAATTTAAAAATTGGAGAGCAAGAGGGGAGGATTGTGGAAAAATTTGCTGGAAAAGACAGAAGGGATTGGATTAAGAGTATAAACATCAACAAAATAAAACCTACTTGAGGTCAGAGATTATTTTTTTTAATTTTTAGATTCTCAGCAGCTTGCACAGGGCCTGGCACGTAGCAAACACTTAATAAAACACCATTAAATGAAACTGAATTGAATTGAATAATGAAAATAAATAGTGTTTGAAATCCAAGTCTGAATGACATTTACCAAGAAGCAAGAAAGTATCACCTTCATGCATAATGGTAATGGTAAAGGCGAAATAATTATCTTTCTGAATATTAAGTCCTATATTTCTGGGTTTAAAGATACTTTTTTTCTATACGTACATAGCAAGCCAATGCCCCATAGCTTTTCATCAGAGATATGAAAGATCATGAAATAGTTTAGAAAAAAAACACATTCCTCTATATTACTGTGCAACTTCAGAAGGGCAAGGCTAAAGGGAATTTAAGAAACCATATATGATAAACACCACTGAGACTGGCAATACCACAGGCATATCACATAGCCTACTTACAATATACTGTCAAATGATTTAGACTAAGAATATTAGGGGTATTATGCAAGTTTGTTCTTTAATAAGTGTGTTTGTTTTTACTAAATCATTTACTATTTTATTAAGAAATCAGAAAATTAATATCTAATTGCTAACAAGAGAGAAGAAGAGATGAGAGACAAAGAGACAGACAGAGAGAGACGGAGACAGAGACAGAGATACAGAGACAGAAAGAGAGAGAGGGACAGAGATAGAGAGATTGATTGATTGATTTCAGGAAGATTTCAGATACTTGCTCACTAAGGATTCTTGTTTTTAATTATGTGAGTACAATTTGCTCCTTGGAAGCATTCAACTCTAATAAACCTCTAAATACAACCTTTTTTAATTGTTGTTACTAATCTTCATCTTCAAATTCACATCACTTGGTGTCTATGATTCTTCCAACTGTTCTGCAGACAAGACTCATCTTTTAATGATGATCTATGTTCGAAGCTTTTCAATATTGGGAGGGTCTACTGTAGTTTATACCCCTTAAACAAAGCCTTCATCATCCCAGAGTCTTATCCATGCCACAATCAGAATAAAAGACATTGCCTAAAAATTTAAAATGTGGCAAAACCTCAAGCTTTAATTGTGTTAGGTAGCTTAATGCTTGAGTTGGGGAGGAGACATCCTTACTGATTCAGTGAGGAATCGGAGCAAACCTGGAAATAACCAAATATTTGTCATTTACTCTTTTAATAAAATCATGAATACATGCTCTTCGACTTTACCACTGACAACTGAATTAGTAATGCACAGCTATAGAGGAAATATTTTTCTGGTGGCATGAGCTATTTTAACAATGATCTCTAGAAATGCCTTAATCAATTTCAAGTCCTCAGAGTGTTGCCTTCTAACAGCTGCAGCTATACAACATCAGAATTATGTTAAAATTAAAAAGATTGACCATTCTTTCAGAAAGAAGCTTGAGGTTAAAAAAAGCAATTGTACAGCTTTTCAAAGCTGATCTTTCCTGTTCTCAATCTCCATCAGATTTATTGACCTAACAAACCTGAATGAGTAATAATATTTATATGTTCATGTATTCATGTATATATGCACATATGTGTGTATGTATATGAAGCCTCTCTATCTATTTGTGGCCCTGTATTTGATTTCAAAGAAGTTCTGTCCATCTATCTGCCTAATGTGATGATGATGATGATGATGATGATGATGGTGCCAATGATTATATGTGTATATGATACCACCCCTTTCACATTGAGACATCTTCTCCCCTGAAAGAGACATAAAAAGGTAATATGTGTGAAATATGCTGGACAACTTAACTGACTCTTCAAAAATTACTAAAATACAAGAGTGTGGACTGAAGGTCACATTTGTGCAGTAAATTTTTGTACAACAACTTACAAAAAATGTAAATCAAGGAATCATTTGGGTACTAGGGAAATTGAATATTTTTTGTATTATATATGACAGAGCTGTGGACCTAGGTTTTTCAATCTGACATAAAGACAGATGTAGAAGGTCTAATAGGAACCTCTGACTTGCAGCTTTAGAAGCCAGATGCATGATAGAAGATGAGAAGATAAGAAACCAGTGATCAGCAAAATGCAGAAACAAAGCAGCTTGTTGACAATAGAGACTGATGGAAGATACTGTCTCTTGCAGTTGAAAAGAAATAGAGAGGAGGTAAAGTCAAAGATAAGAATGAGCAATAGCTTTGGGATGTGTCATCCGAGGGGACCAATTGAAATCCAAAAGACTCTAAATCCATCCAGAGCTCATTAAACAAAGCAGATTACTGCTGATGTTCAAAAAAGTACCTTAACTTCTTGTTCTTCAGAGTCTTCTGTTGTTCAACACTGAAGAAGGGCAAATAGTGCCAGTGATTAGCTAATAAATATGAAGGAAATGTAGTCTAATGAAACATGTACTCGCTTAGGAATCAGCAGACTTGGATAAAAGTTCTGCTTATGCCACACCCTAGCAATGGAACTATAGGTCAATAAATTGACCTCTCAGACATTGTTTTTCTAAGAGGTCAAATAATGATTTTTTAAAATTTTTAATTTAATTAATTTTAACATGTATTTCTTAAAATTTTCAGTTCCAAACCCTTTCTTGCACTCCATACCAATCCCCACTCATTGAGAAGGCAAGCAATATGACATCAATTGTCTATGTAAGGTTGTGCAAAATATTTCTACATTAGCCATGTTGAAAAAAAAGAAACATAGAAACAAAGTTAAAGTGTATGTTTCAATCTATACTCTGAGTTCCTCAGTTTGATTTTTGGAGGTAGATAGCATACTTCATCATGGAGCTTTAGAATTCTCTAAGATCATTGTCTTGATCAGAGTAGCTATGTCTTTCACAGTTGATAATTCTTATAATAGTGCTTTTCCTGTACACAATGTGCTGATTGTTCTGTTGACTTCACTTTGCATCAATTCATATGAATCTTCCCAGGTTTCTTCTGAAATCATCCAGTTTATCATTTCTTATAACAAAATAGTATTCCATCACAATCATATACGTCAACTTGGTCAGCCATTCCTCAATTCAACAGCACCCCTCAATTTCCAATTCTTTGCTAAGAGAGAAAGCCTACAATATTTTTGTACATGGAATTCCTTTGCACTATTCTTTGATATCTTTGGGATATAGAACTATTATGGATGATTATTGCTGGGACAAACAATATGCACAGTTTATAGCCCTTTGAGCAAAGGTCCAAATTGTTTGCCAGAATAGTTGTCCTAGTTCATAACTCCACCATGATCTGTTAGTGTACTTATTTTTCCACATTCCTTCCAGTATTTTTTTCCTTTTTCTGTCATGTTACCTAATCAGATAGTTGGGAGGTTGTTCTTCAGAGTTGTTTTAATTCACATTTCTCTAACAATAGTGATTTAGGGCATTTTTGGGCATATTTGATAGCTTTGATTTCTTCTTCTGAAAACTGCCTGTTTATTTCTTTGGCTGCTTATTAATAATGGAAATGGCTATTATTTTCATAAAGTTGACTCAGTCAAAAATATATTTGAGAAATGAGACCTTTATCAGACAAATGTGCTATGAATTTTTCACCAGTTCCTGTTTTCCTTATAATCATATCTTCATTGGTTTTGTTTGTGGGGAAAAAATGAATTTTATTTAATTAAAGTTATCCATTTTATTTTCTATGATCTTTCTTATCTCTTGTTGTCCCTCTATCTCTTGTTCCCTTATCCAAACATACAACAGGCAAATTTTTTTCCACATTACTGAAATTTACTTATGAGAGACAGAGAGACACAGAGAGAGAGAGAGAGAGAGAGAGAGAGAGAGAGAGAGAGAGAAACAGAGGGAAATAGGATGTAGGGGAAAATACAGGATGTGGGGAAAAAAAGATGTGAAAAAAATTTTTGAAACTATTTTCTCTGATAAAGGCCTCATCTCTCAAACGTAGAGAGAAATGAGTTAAATTTATAAAAATAGGAACCATTCCCCAGTTGACAAATGATTAAAAAATATGAAGTCAGTTTGCAGATGAAGTAATCAAAGTTATCCACAGCCATATTAAAAATGCTGTAAATCACTATTTATCAGAGAAATCAAATTAAAAGAATACTGAGATACTTCCTCATACCTATCAGATTGACTAATAGAACAGAAAAGGAGAATGGTAAATAATGGAGGGCATGTGGAAAAATTGGGACATTAATGAACTGTTGCTGGAGTTGTGAATTGATTCAACTCTTATGAAGAGCAATTTGGAGCAGTGTCAAAACATTTATAATGGCTCTTTTCTGGTGGCAAAGAATTAGAAATTGAGGGGATGCTCATCAATTGGGGAATGACTGAATATTTTGTGGTGTATGATTGTGATGGAATACTATTGCTGCATAAGAAATTATGATTGAGAAGCTCTCAGAAAAAACTGGAGAGACTTCTATGAACTGATGCAAAGTGAAATGAAGAACCAGGAGGACATTGTACATAGTAACAGCAACACTGTAATATGGTCAACTGTGAATGACTTAGTTATTCTCCACAGTACAAAGATTCAAGGAAATTCTGAAGGATTTATGATGAAATATGCTATCCATCCCCAGAGAAAGAACTGATGGTTTCTGGATACAGATTGAAGGATACTTTTTTAAATTTCATTTTTCTTGAGTTTTTTTTATACGTTTCTTTTTACAGCATGACTGTTATGGAAATGTTCTGAATGATTACACATGTATAACTTATATCGAATTGCTTGCCTTCCCAATGGGGGGAGGTGTTTGGGGGGGGAGGTAGATAATTTGAAACAATTTTAAAAACAAATGTTGAAAAGTTGTTTTTACATGTAATTGGGGAAAAATAAAATATTAAATGAAAAAGAAAGACATAAACTAAGAGTGGTGTATGAAGTAATGTCTAGGCAGAAAGCTCTGATTACAATGACCCATGCCTTGGTCCTTCACCATCAATAAAATAGAGAGAAAGATTTAATTGGCAAATGTAGACTCAGAAGACTTGCATTCAAATCCTCCTGCTGCAACCCATTACCTCTGTAATCTTGGGTGAATCACTTAGCATCATTGGGTCTCAATTTCCTCATTTATAAATTATGTGCCTTAGAGTCAATAAATTCAAAGGTCCCTTTATAATCCAAATTTTTATTTGCATAACACTGGGGATATAAGAAGTAATAATAATAATAATACACATATAGAGAGACAGAGACTGACAGAGAGAGAGAGAGAGAGAGAGCTAGAAAATACATAAATATATGCAGAAAATGCTAATACAATGTAAGGTAGTTAGAGAGGAAGGGCATTAGAATTTGAAGGATGGTAGGATTAATATAGAAGGTAGTACTTGATCTAAACCATAAAAGAAGTGAAGAATTCTGTGAAGTGGAAGTGAGAAGGGACTACATTCCATACATGGGGGGGATAGCCAGTGCAAATGCACTTAGTCAGCCAGTCAGTCAATAAACAAATGTTAAGCACCAACTATGTTTGAAGCTCTGTAGTAAGTTCCAGGAATATAAGGAAATGCCAAAGAGAATCCCCATTCTTAATGATTGAACTTGCAGAGATATAATGTCATGTATGAGGAATTGAGAGTCCAAATTCATTGGACTATAGAGTGTAGGAAGGGTCATAATGCATAATGTGGCTCAAAGGAAGGATAGGGTCAAGTGTTAGAGCTTTAAACAAATGGGGGAGTGTCTTTTATTCTAGAAGCACCAGGGAGTCATTGGAATTTCTTTTTGATTATTTCATGCTCAGGCATGACCTTAAAGAAAATCATTTTGGCAGATATGTGAAGGATAGATGGGAGCAGGTAGAGATTTGAGGTAGGCAGACTAATTATGAGAGTTTTGCAATCATCCAGGTAGGAAGTAAGGATGACCTGAACTATATGATGGGAGAATGGGTTGAGCATGAAATATATTATAGAGCTATAGACAGTAAGATACAGAAACTGATTAGATACATGGGATTGGGTAGAGTGAGGAATCAGGGATAGCGTTGCAGTTATGAACCAGTGAGATTGGAAAAATAATGAACTCAAAAGAAAAACACCCCAAGTATTTGCAATAGAAGAGATTGTGGGAGTAATTAACTTCTTCTGTTTAAGATGGTATTTTTATATGTTCCTTGACCATTCATTTCTGAATATCTAATAGGCAGATAGTGGCTTAAAATGAGAGCTCAGGATAGAGAATGGGGATGGGTATATAAATTTGGCAGCATATGCATAGAGATGACAATTAAATCTATGGTAGCCAATGAGCACAACAGGAGAGAAAGTCTAAAGAGAGGTGAGGAAGAAGATTCCAGACATAACTCTGGCATACCCATACACAATTAAGGAGTCATGATATAGTTGATGTGCCAGCAAAGGAAATTGAGAAGGAGCAGCCACACAGGTGGAAAGAGAACTCAGTGAGTACACTATTATAAAAACCCAAAGAGAAGAAAGGAGAAAAGACAATAGTCAACCATCCCAAATGCAGTGGTGATGTTAAGAAGGAAGCTGTAGTATCTATGTTTTCCAAATAATTCAGATTTAGGCAGATTACAAGAATTTGATTCTATCTCTGGTATTAGGTGTAGGGGAGGCTAGGTGGTACAGCAGATAGAGTGTTGAGTCTAAAGTCAAGAAGATTCATCTTTGTGAGTTTAAATTCAGCCTCAGACATGTACTAGTTGTGTGACACTGGGCAATTCTCTAACCTTGCCTCATTACTCATCTTTGAAATAAACTAGAGAAGGAAATGGCAAGCCACTCCATTATTATTGCCAATAAAATACCAATGGTTGCACAAAGAGTAAGGCACAGCTGAAACATGACTGAACAACAATGAAAATGAGGGCTGGGAAGGAGGGGAAATCAATGTTTCTTTGAGATTCTCAATGGAATATTTTCACGTCTATGTCTTAAAAGGAGCCCATGTCCACTAACTAGAGAAATAGCCCCATTTCTTTAGAAATAGGCTGAAAACTGACTGCAGCAGTGATAGACAACCATTCATATGTTTTCTAGAAATATAACGCTTCTACTATGCACACACCAGGATGGTAGCTTAAGGATTGGATCTTTTTCTTTTTCTGAGTGGGCAGGAAACCCAGGGGAATACAACCAAAGTTTATCTCACAGTCTTAAATTTTGCTGACTAGGTGAACAGGATGCAAAGCCAAACTGAATATGCATATGATGCATATACCATTAAATCCAGGAGGAATTGGAGCTTTTGAGTTTTCTCAGGTTCAAAGCACATAGCAGAATTTACTAAGTGAGAGAAGTTCCTAGTCAGCAAAGTACATGTTCATATAGATAGGTGGGGGCTTTCATTTTCCTAAGAAACTGTCTATTCTTTTTAATAAGCTCAGTTATCTAGGTGGGTAGAGGGAGGAGGGAGGAGGCTGATACAAGAAGAAGAGAATGAGTTTGAAGGGAGAGAATTAAAAAGGAAAAACAGAGAGTCTTTTGACATTTGTAGAGAGGTGGAAAGGGAGTTGTGTTGCCTTTACCAATCCATATTCCTGTGAAAAGATGAGATAGTTATGCGGCCAGATCATTACAAATGCCCAATAATGAAAGAATTGAGTGAGCTCTTTTGGGACGGGTATTAATTCTTATTGGTCAAGTGAGGGGCATATCATCAATTGTATGCCATCCATAGCACTAAAGAGTCTGTGATTTTATATGTTATAAAGTGAAGGAAGTTAGCTAATAGTGTGGCATCTTCATAACTAAAAAAAAGAAGAGCAGATAATTAAAGTCCCAAATTGAATTTTTTTTGGCTTAAATCACTGTCAATGGTTTGAATTCCTCCAGGGACAGAATTGGGACTAGGTAAATGATCTAATTGGTGTAAGAAAATTTAGTATGAAGTATCCTCTCAATAGCACCTTTTCTGCAAATCAAGAGATCTAGAGAATTGCCATGGGCATGGACACTGAGAGTTTCAGTAACTTATTCATGGGTCACAAAGTTAGTACTATATGTCTCAGAGGCTGGATTGAACCCAGCCCTACCTGGACCTGAGCCAGGCTATCAACTCAATCCCATTGTTTCTCCTGAAATCATCTTAATGGGATATGTCAAATATCTTTTTCATGATTCACTGAAATTACATTGCAGATTATCACGTTAACGGTCAACTCCAGGAGCACTGGATATACTGTCAGACCCAAGTTGGAGAGTTATTTTGTTTTTTTTTTATTTTCTCCTTCTTTTTAATTCTTTGTTATAAGGGATGGTTCTCTGGGTAAGAGAGAGCAGGAGAATTTGTTCAGAAATGAAGATTTTAAAAAATGTCAAAAAATAAAATAAAGTCTATAGATGTCATGTATGGAGATGGGAATTTGACTATTTATGATTAGTAAGCTATAATGGAAATAGTTGGTCAGTAAATGTACAAACTGCTACATTATTTTCTAAGTGTTAAATAGTGTAAAAATAGATGCTGTCTCAAAACACAAACTATTTTTTAAAACTAATCAACCCCATACCTCCCTTTGGGCATTAATCATTCCTATGTAAAAGGACAGGTATTTGGGACATTTGACCTGTATCAGTATACTTCCTATTCTGAGTCTGTAAATAAGTGAACAAAATGAAACCATCATTTTTCAATGAATTTGGCACTATTATAGGAGTTGTAGAGGATACAAATAAATAGACAATCTTGACAATCTCCTCAGAAAGCTTACAGTGTGATTAAAATGAGAAGACATACATCTATGAATCTATAGATAAAAACTATGTTAATTTGTATATGAGCATGTAAATTGGAATGTGAAAATACAGAATCTGTGGATATTTACAAGGAGATTCACAAAAGACTAGATTTCAAGGAGAGACACACAAACTATCAATGGCAGAGAAACAGTGACTTGTGTTCCAAGTAATGTCGTAGTTTCACAGGTACTACTAGAGACAAGTAGTGGTGGTTGATGACTTCCTACTGAGGGCAACCATGGCAACCATTGGTCAATGTGACATGAATAATGGAGAGCTATGCAGTAACCCTGAGGAATATATCTTGTATATTTCATATCCCTTCCAGTGACTTGTCAAACATGAAAACTAATGCCCCTTCCAAGGGATTTATGTGAGCAGAAATGACACCCCTAGAAGGAACCTAGAAAGAATTGCTAAGGATTTTGAAGTTCTGGACAAGAAGACGAAGGCCTTGAGGATAGTTCCATCAAAGCTGCTTTTAAAGTTTTGATATAAAGAGACTTCCTAATAATTTTAGCTACTCAAGGCTGAATAACCATTATGATCCATGAGATAGAACTGTTACACATAGGTTAGAAGAGATAGTCCCTCTTGTCTTTACCAACTCCAAAGTTCTATAATTTTCTGAAGGTAAGAGTTTTAAAATAAAAAGAAAGATTTTAGGAAATGAATACCTATCTAGGAGAAAATTCTAAGAATTAAACTTTTTAGCCTATAGCTAAAAATATAGGCATAATGGATTCTTGGAGGATAGGATGAATCAAGTGAATACCAGTAAATATTGAGGGAATATAAGAAACTTGCTCAAATCTGTAAGAGCAGTATAAAGAGGAGTAAAGTTCAAAATGAGCTGTGACTGACGATGGATCCGAGAGAAAATATAATGGGCATTTAAGCTATTTTGGGGACATGAAAAAGATCGAAGAATTGTTTAGACTCCTGTTTGGATTAGGTAAAATGATAACAGAAGGAGAGAAGACAGATCTGTCCAATTTGAATATTGTTTCTTTTTTTTTCTCTTAATAATGGGAAAGATATTTAAATTGAAGTGGCTGAAAATAAAAATAATGGTACAAATTGTAAAAAGTAGGTAAAATACATAATTTGAGCATAAAGCTTTCTTTAATGAATTCATGTCATCAGAACCAGATGGCCTACATTCCAAAATACAGAAGTAAATAGGAGATAAGATTACTGATTCATTGACAGTAGTAAAAAAAAAATCAAGGAGAATCAGAAAGGTGTCACTGGAATTATGTGAAATATCCTGATTAAAATGGCAATGGCTTGTTTTCAAAGCCTTCAAACAATGAGCCAATATGGTTGACTTAGATGTCTGGCAAATGTCTGGTATATATTACTAAGTGATGGTACATGAGCCTTTAAGAAGTCAAGTGGCAATTGTCAATAGATGGTAAGAGTATATTAAAAGCTTGTTATACCAATCTAACCTTCTTTCCTTCCTTGACAGATTCAAGACCATGTATCAAAAGTATGTTTTAGGGCTAGAGTAAGCAAAGGTTTTAATAGTCTCTAATGTGATCTTTATGGTTAATACAGAAAAATGTAAATTATATTGCTGCAAAATTTAGGTGGCTTAAGAACTGATTAAATAACCCACATACAAAATGTAGACCATGAATAACTTATTTACTTGTAGAGAAGTCCATACTAAGGTGCCCAAGATCATTTCTTGGCCCCTTACTGTTCAGTTTTGTTTGTTTATTTTTTCTCATTGACTTGAATGAAAACATGGATAATATACAAGTGTTCCCACCAATCTCCACCCCTCACTTGCTAAACATTTTCTACTTCTTGCTCTGGGAACACTAATCAAATTAACATAACTGGAAAAAATGTGTCAACTCATTACCCTGTAAGTTGTTCATCATATCTTTGACTTAAAAGGCCAAAAGACCCCTCCCTTGCCACTACTCCCCTATAAGTCTTGCTCCTTCATTAGAATGTAAGTTTCTTAAAGGTGGATGTCTCACTTCAATTTGCATTCCTGTCATTTATGTTAGAAATGTCAACTTGGAAACTCAAAAGACCAGGGATACCAAAAATTTGCACATCAAAAGAAGTTTATTTAGGAGAAATCTTAGAGGAATTGAACACCCCTAGGCAGAAGTGGACTCCACCCTTCTTGTGGAAGGAGGAGTGGAGTATACAAAAGTCAAGCAAGTTTTATGCATTAGTTTGGTGCAGACACTGCCTTCAGAAGATTGATTGGTTAGTTTTCTTTAGAGTACACCTCTCTCATTATTATACATTATTACTAATGAGACTAATTTTAGATTGGTGTTAGATAATATACATAATACATGAGGTTTATTAAGAAAGTGCACTAATAACCCTGGAATAATGACCCCTCACTGGCTTGACTTAGATGTGTCCTTATCTGGGCCTGAGTGTCCCAAGGCCATTGTCTGCTTTCTAATTGATTGAACCCAACTGCTGTTGCCAGCTTCTTTTTATCTCACTTTAGTGTTGTCTAAGAATTCTCTGGGAACTGGGAATCCCACTTCTCCCCAAGGCTATTGTCTGGTGTGCTAAACTTACTCTTATCAGTAGCCTTTTTTTTTTTTAGCAGTTTTGCAGTTCTGTGGAAACTTAACCCTTTACTACTTCTCACACTTAGCACAAAAGTGTGACTGTACCATAAAAACATTAAAATGCTTTCTAATGCATTTATTCATAAAATAAAAATAAGGGATTGCTAATATGCCAAATTGTATTATTGGGGGGAAAAACTCAATAGGTAAGAATTATATTCATTGTATTCTAGATTTGAATGAGATATAAGCAGTCATTTAGTCCAACCCCTCAATTTAATACCTGGAAAGTAGTTGTGATACCTGTGTTTGATACCTTCCAAGCTGGCGGGACTGAGTACTTCTGGAAATAGCCAATTCCTCTTTTACAGAGCTTTAACTTTTAGTATTTTTTTTCTTTATATTCAGCCTATTTTTGTCCACTTGTAACTTCCAACCCTTTTTCCTGGGTCTGCCCTTCGTTAAAAAGCATTCATGAAGCAACTACTATTTGCCAGGCACTCTGCTAAGCACCAAAAATACAAAGAAAGGCAGAAGAAATTGAATTCCTTTCTCACGTAACAGCTTTTAAAGACAGTTATAATGTACATCCTTAGTTTTCTTTCATTCATGCTAAATATTCCCAGTTCCTTCATACACCATGGGGTCAAGGCCTGTCAGCATCCAGGATTATTAAGTCTAGTCATTCCCAGTTTACATTTGCCCATCTCATACCATGCTGTCCAGAAATGAACACAATATTTCATATTAGGAGTGACAAGGACAGAGTACAGTGGATCGTCAAGGAAGTTTCAGCCCTCTTAGACAGTCCATGATTATATCAGGTTTTTTGGATACCACATCACACTACTGACTTAAGCAGAACTGAAAATCCACTAAAACCTCTATGTAGTTTTAAATCTGCTGCCATGCCCTGCCCACCTTATATGTATTTAGCTGATTTTTTTTTAACCCAAGGGCAAAAATACATTTATCGCTATGGAAGTTCATCCGTACGTTAAGCTCAATGCTGTCAAAATTTGTCCAAATTCTAATTCTGTCATTCACTGTGTGACTTATCCCACTCAGCTTTGTATCATTGGCAAACTTGATAAGCTTACAATCTATGTTTTTATCCAAGTCACTGATCAAAAAAATAAAAATTGAATTGCACAGAAATCTGAGATACTCCAATGAACACCTCCTTTCTTTTTGACATTAGAGTATCACTGACTTCTCTTTGAGTCTGGCCGTGCAATTTTGAATTTATCTGCCTTTGTTATTATCCAATATATCTCTCTCTTTTGTTTCCACAGAAGTCAGATATTTTATCCAAATATTTTCTAAAATCTAGGCAAACTAAATCTACAACACTCTTCTCACCTACTAGTTCAGTAATCCTATCCAAAAAGGGAGATTGGGTTTGCCTGGCATGATCATTTCTTCATGAAACTGTGCTGGGTCTTTGCAATCACCAGTTTGCAATCATCATCATTTTAATGATTTTCCTAAAATTTTCCCAGGAAACTAAGTCAAGGTCATTGGACTATACTTTAAACCTCTTTCTTCCTTTCTTTTTAAAATGATGACAGCAGTTGGATTTCCTCAATCTTGTGTTGACTCTCCAATTTTCTGTGATCTTTTGGAACTCACTGACAGTTGCCTACTATTCACACTTTCCAATTCTTTCAAGGCCCAATGACATAGTTTCTTCAAATAAGGTAACTTGAATTTAGCAATGATAGTTCATTATTCCCAATCTCTGTACTCATGTGGAATATCAACTCCATATTTGTCATTTTTGGCCTCATTCTTAGTATAAAGCCCAATCTTCTTTGCTGAGAAAACAGAAACAAAACAAGAGAACAGGTCTTCTTTCACTCTGTTGCTAACTATCATCATTGAATACATATATAGCAAAGGTCCAGTCTTTTCTTTGACCCACTTTCTTTCCTCCAAATGTAGCTAAAACAACAATAACAACAATTTTTTTGTCCGTAGTTTTCCTCATGAGCCTCAACTAATTCAGAGTTTTAAGGTTCCAAACATCATTTTTACAGGACTATGCCACACTCATTCATGTCCTGTTGCCTGGACTTTCTTCCACTTTCTGTACATTTCTTTTTGAAACCTAAGTTTGTTGGTGAGTTCAGAAGTAACTCACGATGACTTTTCAAAAATACCCCATTTTCTCTCTTAATTTGAATTTTCTTTTATGTTTTTTATAATTTCATTCTTGAGTATTTCCCATCTATTTTAAGCTGATTTTGCCAGAAAATATTTTAGTTCATTGCATCACATTTATGTCCTCTCTTCTGAATTCTTGGAACTCATTTTCTCAAAATTTAGTGACCTTTCAACTCATGTCCAGAGAGCCTAGACAGGAGTGGTCACTGCTCCACATCCCCCAACTTCTATATATCTGTCATTTTAGCTCTCTTCTGAAAGAAATTCATACAAATGAGGAAATTGAGGCAGATTGAAGTTAAGTAAGGTGCCCAATTTCACAGAGTTTGTAAGTGTCTAGGGTAGGATTTGAACTCAGGTCTTCCTGACTCCAAAGTCTGTTTCTCTATGTACTTCAACATACAGCTTGCAGATCCAGAACAGAATTTCCCTTTATTATTTCCTACACCTTTTGAAGAATCCAACTATCAGTAAAGCAAGTCAAGTAGTTATTATCTGTTTATCTCTGGGCAGAGAGAGCTTCAGCAGTTATCTATGTAATAAAAGTGCCTCATAGGTACTCTATCATTCCTTGGTTCCAGATTGTGATCTATTTACCAAAAGCCTTATTAACTTCCATTCTCTGTCTTGGTGGTCTATAGTATATTCCACTGACAAAATAATTCCTATTCCTCCTACTTTTGCTTTTTTCCCCTAAATATTCTTTATTGCCATTCTTCCCTCCAGGTTCTGGATTTCCTCCTTTGAATATATATATATTTTAATTATACGATGCTCTTCTTGATGAAAAAAACAGAGCTTAACAGAAAATTTGGCTTTCAAATAAAAGAAGCAAGAAAAGCATGAAAAGGTAAACAGAAAAGAGAAATCATAAGGAACTTATATGTGTGTGTACAGGTGGGTTTAGGTGTGTATGTATATATATGTATGTGTGTACATGTATACATAGACAGAGAGCAGAGGGTAATTTGAATGTGAAGAAATGAAATTAAAAAGTGAGAGAGGAATATATCAGGAGAAGGAGAGGGGGAGAGATAGAATGGGATGGATTATCTCAAATAAAGGAGGCAAGGGAAGACTGCTACAATGGAGGGGAAGAGTAGGAAGGTGAAAAGGAATGAGTCAACCTTATTCACATTGGATTTGGCTTAAGGAGGGAAAAACGTACACACTCAATTTGGTATTTTACCCTACAGGAAAGTAGGGGGGAAGAGGATAAGAAGGGAAATGATAGAAGGGAGGGGAGATTGGGGAGAGGGTACTAAGAAGCAAACACTTTTGAAAAGGGATAGGATCAAAGGAGAAAATAGAATAAATGGCAGGCAGGATAGGATGGAGGGAAATACGGTCTTTCACAATATGACTACTATGGAAATGCTATGCATTACTACACAGGTATAACCAAAACTGAATTATTTGTCTTCTCAGTGGGGGTGGATGAGGAGGGGAGAAGGAAGAGAATCTGTAACTTAAAGTTTTAAAAACAAATACTTTTTAAAAATTGTTTTTACATGCAACTGGGAAATAAGATATACAGGCAATGGAGTATAGAAATCCACATTCAACTACAAGAAAGTAAAGGGGAGAAACTGGGAGGATATAAGAGAAGGTAGATTGTGTGAAGGGGTATTCAGTATGCTTGTCATCTTGGAGTGGGGGGTAGGGGAGAGATGGGAAGAAAATCTGTAACTCAAAATCTTTGGGAAATGAATGTTGAAAACTAAAAATAAATTTTAAAAACAAAATAAAAATTTTTTGAAAGAAAAAAAAGAAAAAATATACAATGCTCTTTCCCTACTCCATGTCAACAATTCTGTTTTATTTCATTAAAGTCCAGGCCCATAGTCCAGTCATGATTGTCATCCTAGTAAGTCTTAGTGATACCTTGGAGATCAAATCTTCCCTCTAGCATTGATATGTAGTTCCTCTCATTTGTTATCTAAATATTGGTCACTTGTCTATAGAAATCTGGAGCTATGAGTTTGTCTACATGTTCCTTTTATGAATTTTATTTCAAAAATCCCTGGCAGTCTCAGATGCTATTCTTCTTTGTGTCTACTTTCTATAGTATTTAATTTGGGGAATATAAATAAACTATTTTCTTCTCCATTTCTTTTTTAGCTTAAAATCTATTTCTTTGCTCTTTTCTTTATGCCCATGATGTAGCAGGTGGGAGAAAGAGAAAATATATTTCTCATTATCAAAGATAAAAAGCAGAGTTAGGACAGAGGCAAGATGGCAGAGTAGAAGCACAAAATTGGCATGAGCTCTGCTCCAATCACTTCCAAAACATGTAAAAAAAATGACTCTAAACAAACTTTAGAGCTATAGAACCCACAAAGAGACAGAGAGAAACAAATCTCCTGCTGAAGGGAGCCATGATCAAAAAAAAAAAAAACCAGAGCCTAGACACCATCTTGCAATAAAATTATCAAGTAAAATTGCCCTGATATTCTAGAACCAAAGAGCAAAATAGAAATTGGAAGAATTCCCCAATCACCTCTTGAAAAAGATGCCAAAAAGAAAACTCCTAGGAATATTAGAGTCAAATTCCAAAGTTCCTAGGTCAAAGAGAAAATATTACAAGCTGTCAGGAAGAAACAATTTGAGTTTGTGTAAACACAATCAGGAAAACACAAGACCTATTAGCTTCTACATTAAGGGACTGAAGGACTTGGAATATGATATTCCAGAGGTCAAAGGAGCTAGGACTAAAACCAAGAATCACCTACCCAGCAAAACTGAGTGTAATGCTTCAGAGGAAAATGTGGTCATTCAATGAAATAGAGGGTTTTCAAGCATTTTTAATGAAAAAAAAAAACAGATGAACAAAAAATTTGACTTTCAAATACAAGAAGCAAGAGAAGCATGAGAGGGGGCAGAGCCAAGATGGCAGCATAGAAACAGGAAAACTCTGCAGCTCCCACATAGCCACCTCAAATACCCATAAAATATGTCTCTAAACAAATTTTAGGACTCCAGAACTCACAAAAGTACAGAAAAACACATCTCCCGCTGAAGGTAGCTCAGCAGGCAAGACAGGAAAGGCTCATTGCAGCATGCTGAGAGCCAAAACCAGTCTGTCCTGAAACCACAGGTTGGCCTGGGGGCTATCAGGACAAGGGGTAGCTGAAGCCTCCAAGAGAGTGGATCACTGGCAGCTCTGGTGACTTCCAGAATTATCAAGCCATAAGAAATATGGACTAAGTGAAAGGTTAGTGGAGCTCGGCTAAATTCAGGGCAAAGGGTCTGGCCAAACTGTCCCCAGAGCAAGAAAGCAGCAAAAGTGTTGCAGGAGCCTCCACGTGGCTGCTTCAGAGCTCGCAGCCTACAGATTGTAGGGGGGCCAAGCAATCATTCAGGGGCTAAGTGCTTTTGCCTTAACCAGCCTGGGTCAGGATCATGGTCTTGGGTAGTGGTCCTGAGGTACATTTTCAGTGAACCAAAACTGGTGGAGGCTGCAGCTGCCTCCTAATAGCTCCATTATATGGAATGTTGTATGAATTTTCAGATGAAGTGACTTTTCTTAATTTTGCCTCATTTTACTTTATTGTAAAAGTTTCTGTGGATTGAGTGCAATATGTAAATTTTTGCAATGGAAAAACAAAACACATAGCTAAAATGATTTTTTTAAAACATTTTATTAGATTTTAAAGACATCTGAAAAATGTTTTCTTAATAGCATTTGTTATGTATATTCTTTTTCTGTTCGTGTATCTGTCAATTCTCTATAGCGAGCCATGATCCAGAAAGGCACAAGCATGTAAAATTAAATGTCTATACTCTTTAGATTCATAACCTCATAATCAATTAATGATGAATTCACTTAAGATAAAATTGATTAGGGGTAAACATAAAGTCCTATATTCTTAGGTTATAAAAAAATAACCTGGAACTCGAGAATGAAAGAGTTCAGGCACTATCATACAAGAAAAAAATAGCACTTATCCTGGAGTCAGAGAAGCTTGGTGAAAATCCTGTCTTTTCCTATTTCCTATGTGACTTAAGTCACTCAAGATGCCTGGGCCTCATATTCCTCATCTGTAAAATGAAGGCTTGATCCTGATGGCCTCTAAGCTCAAGATCTATGACCCTATAAGATGATGGGTTAAGAGTAAATAGACAGTTGTATGAAACAAAAAAAGATCAGATGTTCTCTATAAAATGTAATTTCAATGACTCAATACTCTTGTTACAGCACCCAGAAAGACTATATCACAGATACACAGTATCCAGAAGAAAAGATTATGGCTTCTTTATAATCTCTATTTTTATGACCACCTTGAAAGGATCATGTTCAATTGTGAAAGTCTCATTTTCATAAGAGAATTAACAAATTGAAATATGTCAAGAAGAGGACAGTTGTGATGTTAAGGGACCAGGAGATCATGCTATATGAAGACTGACTGAAAAAAATGGGAATGTTGAGCCTGAAAAAATAGAATTTTGGAGGGGGTGGAACATAGTAATCAATCCTAACATATTTTTGTGCCTATAATATGCTAGATGCTGGGGATAAAATATAAAAAACAAAACGATCCTCACTCTCAAGGGGCTTACATTTTAAAGTATGTTCAGGTGTTTGAAGAACCCCTTTGTGGGGAAGATATATTCATCTTATTTTGCCTGGTAAAAGGATCCAATAATCAGATGATGTAAAGGCAGATTTTAGCTCAACATGGGGGCAAAAACACTTTTTTCTAATATTTGGAGCTGTCCCAAAATAGAATAGGCTACATTAGAAGGTATTTGATGAGTTCTCTGGAGGTCTTTAAGAAGAACCTGGATAATCACCCATAATAAATATTGTGAAGGGGCCAAGGGAGACTTATTTTAGGTTATAAGTTTAACTAGATGATCTGAGAGGTCTCTTTCAATTCTAGGATTCTGTGAGTGGTATAGATGTTAGTGCTATAGAGATTCAGAAGAGGGAGGCATTATATACTGAAATTAAACTTTAAAAATTAAAACAATCTGAACAACTTATATGTGGATAGTTATATGCTTTTTAGAACCAGCAGAGTCACCCTGTCCTCTATTACTTCTTACCCATTATCTTCTATGAAGGATGAGGTTACCTGATAAGTCTCTCTGGCCTCCATATCTTCATTCCCCAGGAATACCATTTGCAGATTCACACAATGAACAGAGTCTTGAAAGAGTTAATGTGCTTACCAGATTGCCTTGCCTTTCTAGGCATTGCGGTAGCTACCTGTCCAAAAGTCTGCAGTGAGGAAATGAGAAACAAACATCTAAAGAAAGTCTAGACAGCTGTCTATCGAATAGCAGTGAGGCTGGGTTCACATGCTGTCTATTTCCTTTCTCCTCATACAGATCCCATTAACTTTGGGTCAACTGCTGCCTCTATGCTTCCTCTGTCTACCCTCCCCATGTGTTTATTTTCCTGACATTTCAATGGGACTTCCACAAGCCTAGGAGAAATAGAGCTATGAGCAGCACTGACCAAGCAGAAATAAAGAACATCTATGTCAATGCAGTTATTTTATTCAGTCAAAGGAAACCCACATCCACTAAGCAGAGGAGGGAGCCTAAAGATTTATGGAATGCAGTATTTTCAAATGGCCATTACACTAACCTTTCATCCTCTTTTAGCAAATATTGAGTTTAAGACCCATCTCAGAGAGATATTTGAGCAATTTTGTACCATCTATCAAAGTTTTAGAGCTAAAAGAAGTCCTAGAATTCATCTTTTTCAACCCCTTCATTTTATAGATTAAAAAACTGAAGCACAAAGAGGTAAGTGAGTTGTCTAAGATCACAAGGGTAGTAGTTGTTAGAAGCCAGATTAGGACCTACATTCCTTGTACCAATGCTCAAATAGGGGCAATGTGGTACAACGTACAGGGTGCTTAGTTGGAGGCAGAAGAGCTAGGGTTCAAGCACTGCCTTTGACATATAGTAACTTTGTGACCAGAGAGAGGCCATTTAAACTTCCTATGGCTCATTAATGCAGTTCCCTAGTCCTTAGCAAATAAGTTGGAAGGAACCTCAGGGAATATATAATTAAACCCGTACTTTAAGTAGGAAACCTTCAACAACATTACAAATGAATGAATAATTATTCAACTTTCTGTTGAATAACTTCAGAAATGAACAAATTTTCTCTATTCCCAAAGCAGCCTATGTTCCTTTGGATAATTTGAATTTGTAATTTTCTTTTTTGTTCACCTCTTTTCTATCTTTCCCTTTCCTCAACCCTCCTGTGCCTTCATCTCATCTCTTGTCTCCTCTCTTCTCTACTCCTCTCTTGTCTTCTCTTCCCTCTCCTCTCTTCTTTTTTTTGCCTCAAAGGAGGAAAATACAAAACACTTGATAAAAATTATAGACCTTCCTTGATATTACCAAAAAAAGTTATTGAAAGCATTCAATAATTACTAACCCATATATGAACTTGTTCCACAAAATCTTTATGAGAATTATCTATACATGCATGGGCATCCTCCATAACAGCATGAAAGGAAGACACAAACTTTAGAAAACAATATTCTATATTAGGTCACATGCACATCAATTGATTAAAATCTACAGAGAATTTAAATGTTACTATACCCATTGCAACAGATATTCCAGCATAGAAACACTCTCATAACTGGCCCTCCCAAGACACTTGCTCTAATTAATATCAGATAACATCATTAATGATGGTTCCTTGAATCATGAAAATTCTACCCTTTTTCAAAACAAATAAAGTTGTCCTAAATGGAATCTTACTTTATAGTTCACATTTTTACTTGTTCCATACTAGTGTACTCTGGGGGGAGGGAGGAAAGAACGGGGACAACGGTGGCCTATTAGCCAAACCAGAGAGAAGTACTAATGCACTCACCCTCAAAAACCGTAGTGACAACCTTGAGGATGAGGAAATTCAGATAATCATTAAAAGTGAGCTGAGGTGGAGGATGAGGAAAAGGACCTTTTGAAAGCTGACCCATAAGCTGAGCTTAGAGACAAGGTAAGTGTCAGGGAACAACTTTGAAAAGTTGTCAGGATTTACCACACCCTCTATCACTCATTTTCATTTTTTATCATGTAGTCTGGGTAGAAGGTTAGACTTATTCAAGTGATTTTTGTGACCTGTGAGCATGGTGTCTGATATTTCAGTATAATTCATTTTTCTTTCTCTGGACAGACTCATTTGTGTGCAACCAGCATAGTTGCCAGCTGGTCTTGGAAATTTTTCCAAGACTGGATTATTTTTTAGGTGACCAAAGTCACATAACCAAATGGCATAGTTCTGTCAATTCTACCCTCCACTTTCAATACCTTGGTACAGAATTTTAGTCAATTGCTCTACTTTGTAATCACTTGGCATTGGTGGGAGGTGAATAATGAATATTCCAAGAAAAGTATATATTTCTCTCAACACCTCCTAGCTTTGCAGCCTCCTTATTCTTTTGCTATAATCTCATCTGGTAATTAGGACATCAGTGTTTTTTAACACAAAGGTAGCACTTTGTCTTTCTATATCCAGTTTCATCTTATTAAATTCAACCCATTCATACAACTTGTTGAGTTTTAAAAAAATGTCCTTTCATCCAAACATATTAACTTTATCTGAAATTCTACACCATACCCAAGTTTTTAATAAGCAACTGATTCATGCATTCATTGACATCATTGATAAAAATGTTAACCAGTCCAGGACCAAGGAAAAAGAGCTATTATACTCATAAGATCATAAATTTGGAGATTGGAAGGAATTTAGAAGTCATTGAACTGAACCTAATCATTACACAGGTGAGGAAACTGAGGCATGATGATGCTAAATGATTTGCACAGAGTCATATAATCAGTAAGTATCTGAGACAGGATATTAACTTAAGTCTTTTTGATCCCAAATTCAGCATTTATTCACTGTGCCACCTGAAAATCTCACCAGATTGATCTCAATGAACACGTTTCGGATGCAATCATTCAATCAGTTACAAATCCATAAAAATACCATGGTGCTGTTTAGTTTGCCCCTCATGTCCAGTGGGATCTTATGAGACTTTAAACAATTTCTTGATAAATAAATATTTATTATTTTAAATAAAGCACTTGATATAATTGGCATTACTCTGGACATATTTATTAGGAATAAAATCTATGGCTACCTAATACTCCCTGACATCATTGACACATATGGATATCTAGAGTCTAGGTGGTTCAGTCTAACTAAGGATGCAGTGGGGTGTGTGCACATTAACTGTCACACACAATAATTAACACAAAATTAATTTCCACAGTTAATAGATAGAGCAGAATTAAATTAAACTTCAATGGTAGAAGACCAGGTTGTAACTATTAATCCATCCATAAGCAAGAATAATTATTTTTCTGATCAGTTGTTTCATTTGTATATGTAATGGTAAATTGCACTTTTTAGCAGACCAAATATAATACCCTATAATTTGACAGATCAAGATGTAAGAGGTGTAGTGTAAGACCATTTGGTGGCAGAAACACCAAGAAGAGAAAAAAAAAATAACTCATGAACAATACACTGGAGTTATAGACTCATTAGCTGAAGTATTACTTGACCTATATCAAGTCAAACTTATGTATCTCATTTTGTCAGAAGTGTGACATTGTATTAAATGACAATGTCAACAAATCTTAAGCTCTGGCAGGTTTTGCCATTCTGAAAAGAAGATGGTTACTAGTGACATAGAGAATTGTCTGTGATCTAGCATGTGGAAGGTGAGAGACACTTATCACCAGGTGGTCACCCACCAAATGATAAATTATTAGATTATGACAAAACATTAAACATTTCAAACATTCTTGGTCTCCTGAGCTCTCTTTTCTGTATTGAGAGTAAAGAAAGAGTGGAAAGGAAGACCAAGGAATTCCTCAGAGGCAAGAGTATGACTAAAGCCCTGCAGGAGGATTCTTGAAAGGGAAAAACTGAAAAACATAGTTGGAGATTGAATCAAGTGATGTACAAATTGCAGCTAACCAAAATTGCCTCCTAGAGGTGATCCTGGATAATGTGGTTGAAGCTGGAGCAGCAAAGATGGTGGCTAACTATAAGTACTGAGAATGAGGCTGTATGTAGTTCACACTAGAAAAAATGGTTTGCCTCATTCTTAGAGTCTGAATAAGATAATAAGTCATTATGTAGGGCAAAGAAGCCTCTAGACCTACAGGGAAAAGACTCGTAGAAGTACTTAATGTAGTTACTCTAAAACCAAGGATCCCAGAAGCCAAGGAAACAAACTATGGGACTAGAATAATGTCATGGGGATCTCAACCCTAGCAACTGATTGTTGAGTATGGCTTTTCTATGTCAGATATCTCTGTTTCACATAGAAATGAGAAGGCAACAGGCTCCCTAACCATCTGTATGTACAAGGACATGTCCTTGCAAACAGATGATTAAGGACCTATTTTGAAGGAATCAAGTCCAATCCATTGGTATTATCTATAAAGAGGCACAGCTAGATCCATACCCAATCAAGTCAATAATAAAAAATTCTAAAAAGATAGTCAAATCACTTGCTCAATGTGATATCTAGCAAACAACTAGCTAAGTTTTCTCTTCAAATGATTACTTTGCTGTCATATAGTAAACTAGCAAGCCATTAGTAAACACGTAATTATCATGTCTGAAATATTAATCTGTGGTTTTTATTCAATTTTTGAAGGTTATTTATGAGGGTTATTTATGAGGGTCAACATATGTGAACAACACCACCACATAGTTTATTGGCAACAGATTAATGAATCCTTGGCTTGGATTCTTAATGAAGACAGAGTTCTTATTAAAAAAAAAAAAGACAGTTTTCACCTCCATATTATTCAATTATAAAATTTGCACTGAACACTACAGACAAAAATCTGTGTCATTATCAGAATATTGGTCAGAACTGTAACTAGAGTGGGGAGATTGGGCTATTGTCCCAAGGAGACGAGAGCATTGGTAGCATTTGTAGACATATGGAAGGAAGAAATAGCCAAGTTTAGGTTCTAGTAAGCAAGAATAATTAGGCTAAAAGTAAACTACCAAATGGTTGCTTCCTCCCCTAGTTGGCTGAGTCCCAAGTGAGGGACTTTGGTTGGGTAGTATTTGTATAGGTGGACAGAAGGGCAATGGAAAACTTGATGGGAAAAAATAAAAAGGAAAGGGATAGCATTGGAAAAAAGCACGTCACATTTGGGATTAGTGACATATCTACATTATTGTTACTAGAAAGGTCAAAAATATTGCTGAATATGTAGTTTGGGATCAGTCTATCAAAAGTCCTGCTGACTAGTTTGGCCTTTGTTCTCTAGGTAGTAGAGAATGATTGAAAGTGATTGAGTGTGACATTTTTATGAACATTGAAGTTTTGGGGAAATTAATCTAGTGGCAGGGCATTCAATAGACTGGAGACAGAAAAACTAATAATAATGAGGCTAGCTGGCATTTATGCCATTCCTCAAAATTTACAAAATACTTTACCTACATTATCCATTTGATTTTTTCAGCAATTTTGGGAGGTTGCCATTTTTATCCTCAACTTAAAAATGAAGAAACTGAGCATGAGAAGCCAAGCGACATGTCCATTTTCACACAGGGAAAGGGGCTAGATTTGAACCCCCTTGCACATGGCTCCAAGTCTTCTACTCTAACCTTTATGCTACCCCGTTTCTCTAGCTAGGAAGCCTTTTTAGTAATCTGTGTCTGATCAAAAGGGGAAGTGGGGAGAATGGAGTCACTTTTATTAATGATTAGATTTAATTCAACCATTCCTTTCAACAACCATTGATTGGGTGTTAGCCATGTATAGAGCCCTCTGATAGAAACTTTTAGAACTACAAATTTAAAAAAAAAATCAATAAATATAACAGGTCCTTGCCTTCGTGAAATTTATAATCTAATGGAGGGACACAAATAGTATGAAATAGATCATTCCAAGGGCATAACAGTTTGGGAGACTTAAGGATAGATACAACCATTTCTTAAAGTGGAGATCAAAGAAGTTTCCATAGAGAATGCATTATTAAGTATAAAATAAAATATTTATTAATCATTGAACACATAGAAAATGAAATAGGAATTGGAAAGAACCAGTATAAGTCCATGAGAATAAATCATACTAAAATATCTATATCGATTTCTGTATCTACATCTATATAGATTTCTATATCTATACATTGTAGGTTATATATATAAAATAAATACGGTAGCTATACCTTACCTGGATTTTTGTAAAGCTTTTGATAAAACCACTCATTTATTTGATGTGAAGAAACATCCAACAAGGGGAAAAGTATGAACTAAAAAAATTAGGTGAATTTATGACTGGTTGGAGGGCTAACCTCAAATTGTAATCATTTATTTAGTCAGTCAGCAAGCCTTTATTAAATGGTTATTATATGTCAGGCACTGTATTAAATCCTCAGAATACAAAGAAAGACAAAAATATGTAAAAGAAAGAGATTGAACTAGATGACTTAGTAATTCCTTTCCTATTAAAGATCCAACATCCCCCAGGATACTTTAGAGACCAAAATGTAATGAAAATTATGTTGGATATAGAGATAGAGAAACTTGGCTTCAAATTCCAACTTTGCCACTTATTATTTCTAGATTGTTCAAGTTTCTCCTCTCTGGACCTTGAGTTCCCCATCCCCATAGGAATGGATAAAATGCATGCAGGTCCATTCTAGCTCAGCATCTATGACTCTGATTCTGCTTCAGTGGAAGGTTATACAAAGCTTGTTTCTCACTGTCAAGGCCTAGCCTATTAAGAGTTCAGGCACAGTTTTCTGATGAGAAAGTTAGTTCTGTACTTGTTAAACAGATATGTTAACAGATCCTGAGGTGTAAGGACAATAATAAAAGCATCTCCAGTGACCTTATTAAGCAGCACATCTGGTGTCCTCCTACCTGTGAAGGCTGAGTTTTGGGTTGACTGAAAAGCACCCTTTCAGAAATCTATACAATAAAACCTCCACTAAAAGGTTTGTTTCCAATAAAATAAGGGAAATGTGGTTCCTTTTGCCAAAAATATTATTGGGTCACTCTTTTCAATATGATCAACCAAAGGAAAGGAACCATTTTTCTAGACATAACATGGTAATGAGCCCTTTCCTTGACTTTCTTAGGTTCTAATGAGAACTTGTCAGGCAAGAAAGATAGTGGTTTACCAAACTGACTTTTCTTCTTTTCCCAACTAAGATATGACTGTGTTACTTTACACAATATTAGATTGATAAAAGAACAGAGTTAATTGGGGGCTTTTCCTATTTATTTTCCATTCTAAAAATTCAAGTAATATTAAGAAGAAAAATTGTAGAATTGCTTATGACTTCCCTGAAACAGGCTGTTTTCTTTAAATGTCCATGGATTAGACATGAAAGAATGAAAAAATGAATATTAATATTCTTCTAGGGGATTTATGTTTCTGTTTGCTTCTCTGAATTCATTCATTTTTCAGGGTAGGGAAATCACTGGGAAGGAGACTCTCAGCGCACATAAGTTATCTGCTTGGCAACTTGATCTTAAATTATTTCGTGGGTCCATGAGGGGGTTAAATAATTTGCCCAGTGCCGCACAGATAATATGTGTCATAGGTGGACCTTGAACCTCCTGGCTATGAGGTCAAGTCTCTGTCCACTATGCTAAATTGCCATCAGGAAAGGAAACTTTGTATAGGAAGCTAAAATAATAGTTGTGATCAAAATTCATATGGCACTTCAAAATCTGAAAAGTATTTTATAAATATTATCTCATTTAATTTTTACAAGAGGCCTAGAAGCGAAGTGATGCAAGTATTCCAATGCACATTTTAGAGATGAAGAAACTGGATCTCAAAAATATTAAATGAGCTGAAGCTCGGAGAGGTTGAAAGATTTTCTCATTGTCACACAGCTAATAAGTCTCAGAAGTCACATATGAATCCAGATCTTCCTGATTGCTAAATCAGCTCTCTATTACACCACATTCCACTTCTCATAGACAAGAGGTTTATTTCTCCACTTGGGTTTGGTGGTATCAATGTTAACTATTCGTAATTGCAACATAGCCCTTTCTCTGTGGTTGACAAATGACTGGTAGCAAAAGGAATTGGGAGTGGTACTAGAACAGTGATTTCCTTGGTATAAGTAACTCTCAAATGTGCAAACTGTCCTCAGCAATGCAGGTTGGCACCCTTTCTGCAATTGACAGTGTTAGAGAATTATAGAGAGCCCTAAGGGATTTTCCAGGGTCACAGTCTGTATCTACTAAAGTATGACTTTAACCCAGAACTTCTAGAATCTAAGACCACCGCTCTATTGACTTTGCCATGCAGCATTTCAGTTAGCAAACCATCATTAAAATTCCGAGCCAAAATTCTCATCCTGATGGATCACCACTACTATTTTCCAAAGAGCTTTTTGATTTAAGCAAACAAAGTTTGTTAGATATAGTGGCAGGCAGGGACCCCTTCTGTGTCCACTCCAAAGATGCCAGAGAGAAAATATAAGTGGGGATATTTATTGAAATCGATAGTCTCCAAATCACATTAATGCAATGTAACGGGTGATAATATAAAAGCCTGCCAGCCAAGGTGCTCCAAGTTATCACACCCTGAGCAGTCATAATTTGGCCAATGGCATTGGCATCATATTTCACTGTATGTACCATGCATTGCAGTCACTCTTTTACCTTACTGCATCTACTCCAGGGAACTACTGCTCTGAGAGCTCTAACTTGTTAGTTTTCATTTCTCTGTGTATACATCATGTGAAAAAATGTTTAAAATGTAAACAAATCATGTCTTCAGCACATTTTCCCAGAGAGACTAGCGATGGCTGAAATGATACAGGGGAAGGATGCAGGAATGCCTGCCATATAGAAAAAAGATAGGAGTAGCATTGAACTATGTCACTAAATTAAAATATTCAAAGTATTTTTTTTCTGCTTAGTGCCATAATTTTGGTAAAACTAGGGATAAAAGGACAAAACTAGGGGCAAAGGGACAAAACTAGGGAAAAAGTGGTGAAGGAATGAATTTTGACTTGATGTAACTTACAATTGGAGCTGTCCAAAAATAGAATACGCTGCTCCCACAGGCAGATGTTTTCCCATTGATAGAAGTGATCAAGGAAAGACTAGAAGATCATTGGTTGGCAACAGCATGGAAAGAATTCCACTTCTAGGTTAAAGTGGCCTGATTATCCTCCTGGGTCACTTCCCACTTTGGAATTCTAAGATCCTATGATTATTTGATCTAACAAGAAGACTCTTTATAGGATTTTTTTTTTCATTCCTTTAAAATTGAGGTAAATTACTAAGTGAGATGAGGGCATGAAGGTAAGTTAAAGTGTTATGAGTTTTCAGGTCTCCCTATTTTCTATAAGGACAAGTTAATGCCATGCAAAGCTAATAAAACATTTTTTGATTGTACAAGTCATGGAATATCTACAGAGAGCATTCTAGGTGGCATAGTGGATGGTGCTGGGCTTGGAGTCAGGAAGACGTGAGTTCAAATCCACTCTCAGATACCTAGCAGCTATGTGTTCCTGGTTAAGTCACTCATCCAATCTCAGGCTCACTTTCCTCCTCTGTAAAATGGCATTAATAACAACACCTTCTTTACTAGGTTGATGTGAGGGTCAAATGATATAATACATGAAAAATACTTTTTAAGCCATAATGTCCTATGCAAATATTACCTCTTACGGAAAACAAAACAAAACAAAACAAAACAGGTTAGTATATAAAACTAAATGCTAAAGTGTAGTTTGACCTTTTAAGAGTAGAGTCAAGAACACTACAGCTTAGAAAAGACTGAGACTATTTAATTAAGCTCACCACGACAAAATAGTTGTTATGGGTATTTTTAAAACTACAATGGGTAAAAGAGGATTTGAAGAAGGAATAGGACAGCTGCTTGGGGCAGATGGAGCAATGAGTAGGTGTAGCTGAGAAAAAAGGCAAAATTGGCCCATTCTCATTGTCTTTTGTTTTCTTTGCCAAGTTGAATAATAATAATAATAATAATAAAATCTCAAATTTATGTAGTGTCTTCTGATTGTCAAATGTATGTATATGTGTATTCATGTGTGTATATGTATGTATGTATATATGTATGCGGTATTGATAAGGAATATATGAGTTTAAATACTTCCTCAAGTATTTATTTACTATATGACCCTAGGTAAGTCATTTAAACTCTCTAACTCTCACTTTTCTCATCTACAAAATGAGGAAAATAATTACATATATGTGTACTTATTTTCCCCAATTTACAGTATATCAACAATGCAGTATTCGCAATACCTACGGTAACTATAAATATGCTGATATGGTTATGAATCACAAAATGTAACAAGTCCTCTATATGGGAGACATAGCTAGAATATTTATTCAAATACCAGAAAACTGAGTCCTAAAACCAGAAAGTCAAAGCCATCATAGTAGCTATGGAGTTGGCACATGTAGATAATGCAGTAAAAACCCACATTCTCAAGCCTTCAAAACAGAACAGGCTACCTCAGGCAAAGATCCTCCTCTCCTCACTTATAGCAACTGCTCAAGGTCCACCCATCTTGCTTCCAGCAGCTCTCCCCCCTCCCAACCCCCTTACCCACAGAGTTCCCATCCCTAGCAGTCCTCAGCAGAAGTCCTTAGCAGAAATTCTGACTGGCTCAAAAAAAAAAAAAGGAGTTTGCACCACTGCTGCTGCTTTGAATCACCACACTGGCTCCAGCTTCTTCCTGCCCCACCCCTTCCTGCTATGTCAGTAAATTCAAGGGGCATGGAAAATCTTCAAATCCCATAACCATTACAAGAAGTCAGTATTATCATTATCATCATCATGGGCTTGAAGTCAGGGAGATCTGAGTTTAAATTCTATCTCAGATATTTACTGGCTGTGTGACTCTGTGTATATCACTTCTTTTTGCCTCAGTTTCCTCATATGTATAATGGAGATGACAATTGCGCCTACCTCCCAGGGTTGTTGTGAGGATCAGATGACATAATAGCACATAATAGTGCTGAACACAGTGCCTGGCACATAGTAAACACTGTATAAATATTAGCCAGTGGGAATAGTTGTACATTGCTTTATATATTAACCTATTCATGTGAGCTAGGTCCTATTATTATTTTATGGATGCGGAAGGGAAGGGAAGAGAGGCACAACTGTACAGTGAAAAGAGCCTTATCTCTGAAATCAAAGGTCCTTGCCAAATTCCCCTTCTATCATATTTAAAGGACGTCCTTGGGGGGCCAGAGCCAAGAAGATGGTGTAGAAAGAGCAACATATCACAGCTCTCATATAGCCACCCCAAAATACCCACAAAATATGACTCTAAACAAATTCTAGAACTCCAAAGCGCACACAAACATACTTTCCACTAAAGTCAGCTTGGCCACAAGGAACCATCTCAACCCTAGGAGCCAAAACCAGACTAGCCTGAAACCATGGCTCTGCCCCAGAGGCAGCTGGACGAGAGGAGCCGAGCCACAGCTAGAGCTTCAGGTGAGTGGATCAGCAGCAGCTGTGGCAGTATCCAGAATTAGGTTAGTAGAGCTCGGCAAAATCACGGGAGAAAAGTGGGCCTGGCCAAAATGCCTCCAGGGCAACGAGGTCACAGAACTGGAGGTCTTCCATCTGCCTCCACACCGCCACTTCAGAGCTCTCATCCTGCAGACTGCAGGGGGACCAAACAATCATTCAGAGGCCAAGTGCTCTCGCGTTGAGTGGCCTGGATCCGGATCACGGTCTTGGGTATTGGTCCTGTGTTGTTTTTTTTTTCAGTGAGCCAGAGTGGGGGAGGGACCCAGTAGCCTCCTAAAAGGTCCAGCTGCTGGGAAAACCCCAGCGATTTGGGACAGAACTTTCCCCTCTGGAAGCAGAGTTCCACAGAGATAAAAAAAAAAAATCATGGATTGACCAACCATGAATAAGAATAAGCATAAGAAGCAAAGAAAGAACAGCAACCAAATCCTAGATTCCTTCTTTGGGGAAAAGGAGGATCAAGGCAGGGAGTGGGAGGACAGGACAGCCGGAGCTCCTACACCAAAAGCTTCCAATAAACATGAAGACTGCCTAAAAGCTAGAGATCAGCTGAAGAAGGATTTTGAAAACCAAATGAGAGAAGTGGAAGAAAAATTGGGGAGAGAAATAAGAATGATGCAAGAAAATCATGAAAAGAGAGTCACCAATCTGAGTGAAGAAATTAACACCTTAAAAAATAGACTAACTCAAATGACAAAAGAGGCCCAAAAAGCCAATGAGGAGAAGAATGCCTTAAAAAGTCAACTTTGCCAGATGGAAAAAGAATCTCAAAAGCACTCTGAAGAGAATAATGCCATCAAAATTAGAGTGGAGCAAATGGAAGCAAATGACTTTATCAGAAATCAAGATACTATCAAACAGATCCAAACAAATGAAAAAATATAAGGCAATGTGAAATATTTCCTTGAAAAACTCACCAACCTGGAAAACAGATCCAGGAGAGACAATTTA
>CM053583.1:384845876-384870771 GCA_028627135.1 Pseudochirops cupreus
TATTATTATTATTATTATTATTATTATTATTATTATTAACTACATCCAACTGGAACTTGAGATACACAGGCACTGTGGTGGGGAGATCCATCCTGCTCTATCAGAAAGTCAGAGGGGTGAGGGGGGAAGACATAGGAGAGAATAGACTGGGGGAGGGGGGATACAATGGGGTGGCTGTTTTGGGGAGGTGGGTAGGGGAAAGATGGGGAGAAAATTTGTAACTCAAAATTTTGTGGAAATGAATGATATAAACTAAAATAAAAAAAATAAAATATATATTTAAAAAAAAGAAAATAACTTTGTTGAAGTTGGAGGACAAGAATAGAAATATCAGTAGCAGAATGACTCAAGTACATTTCTTGCATATATATTGAAAATTTGGTTGCCCCATAATAACAATGTTATATTTTTAGTCAGTGTAACTATTTGAATTAAATTTGTTATGAAAATTTAAAAAAAAGGAGGTCCTTGGGCAGGTGTCATTTAACCTCTCTGAGCTCATTTTCTTCAACTTTAAAATGAGAGTGTTGGCTTCAAAGTTCTCTTAGGTTCTTTTTACCTCAAATAATCTATTGCTGGCATAGGGTTATGCATCTATAAAGATTTCAGGCAGGATTCAAACTTGAGTATTCCTAACTCCAAGTCCACTGCTCTCTCTACAATGTTACCTGTCTCTCTATGTTGTTCTTTGAATTAAAATGGATGGAACAAATGTTTGATGCTGAGTTGATTGAAAAAGGGCTAAAGATTTGACCTAGAATTCCATTGGTAAGGGGGCTTCTAAGGTAAGGAAACTCTATCTATCAAGCCAAGTAATTTACTTCTCTGAAATTGATAGCCTTAGAGAACTGCCTGGGCAAGTTGCTTGGATAGATTAAGGGCAAAAGTATGCTGGTAGAGTTTTAACAACTGGCTTCCCATTCCCTGCCACCCCTCCCAAAAAAAGTGACTGTAAAACACACTTTTAGATTCAACCTGTAATTCTTAACACTTTCTCCATCACTTTATGACATCTAGAAAATCAAACAAGAAATTGAGCCCTAATTTGTGTCATTTGCCAATTTCTGAGTTGTAAATACACACATTGAAAATTAAACAATTGACTCTCACTAAATGTTAAAAACTGACTACAGTATATCTATAGTTGAGCGTCACACAGTGTGTCACACACAGCATTTAAACCTAGGTTTCTTTGGCTTCAAGGCCAGTTGTCTTGACTACTACACAACACGGTCTCCTATGTAATTGCTGTACAGGTTAAACAAAGACATAATGAGAGAGCAGTTATATACCTTTACATCATTCAAGTCACAGACCTAGATGGAATTCAGATTGTGATTTTGAAAGAAAAGGGCGATGTTATCACTGAATCACTGTCAGTGATATTCAAAATATTGTGGAGAAGTAACAGAAATTGAGAAAGGCAAATATCTCAATCCTTCACTCTGCCTGTTGCCCAAAGGGAAGAAAAAAAAGTCAATTTAACTTTAACTCCAGGGAAAGCCCTAGTTTATTGCTGAAAGGATGATTAGTGAATGATTTTAAAAGAAAGCAATAATCCAAACAAAAGGGCACAGTTCATTCAAGATCAGGTCATGCTAGACAAAACATATTTCCTTTTTTGACAGGGTTGCTAAATGGATAGCCTAGGGGAATTTTTTCAATGTAGTCTAAGTTAGCTAAATTTTAATGAAGCACTTGAAATATGGTCTTCTGTTATTCTTATGGCAGAAATGAAGGCTGGTAAATGAGACAATAATATAGCTAAGTAGATTCATATCTGCTTGAATGATCAGACACAAAGAATGGTCAATAATTCAATTTCAACTTAGAAACTGAATGAATTTCTCAAAAGGAAAACCCCAGGGACCTCTACTTATCCTTGGGTTGTTTGAGTGCCTCCCCCACTATGCCTCAATGATTTAGTTGAAGGTTAAGATGGCATACTTATCAAATATGCAGTTGTCACAAAGCTACAAGCCATAAGTAATATGGTGAGTCAAAGCAACAGAATAGAAACAGATTTTGAGAAGTCAGAACACTGAGCCAAAAAGAAGAAGAGGAAGTTTCATAGGATAAATATAAAATCTTGCACTTGGGTTATAAAAATCAATGTTGAAAAATACAGAGTGAGGAGGTGTCTTGAAAGGGTTCAACTGAAAATTTTATGAAGATTTTAATGGAGTAAAGGCTCAATGTGTGAATACAAGTATCAGATGGTAACTAAGAAAGATCAGGCTATGCAATTTCAGTCTATAGTGAAGGAAGCATTGTGTCTAGGATTGAAATGCCCGCAGAATTCTACAATGTTCTTTTTGTTGTTTGTTTGTTTATTTCCTTTTTGGAGGGGGGAGGCTGGGAAATTGTGGTTAAGTACTTGCCCAATGTCACATGGCTAGCAAATGTTAAGCATCTGAGGCTGGATTTGAACCCAGGTGCTCCTGACTCTGGGGCCAGTGCTCTATTCGCTGCACCATCTAGCTGCCCCTAGAATTCAACAATGTTCTGACTACATTTGGAGTTCTGTACTCAGTTCTAGGAGTTAGTAGTAAGGCATTGTTCATTTTGAGAGACTATAACGTAATCAAGATTGTGTAGTGACTCAAGCTCATGTCATACAAGGATTAATTGGAATAACAAGAGATATTTAGACTAGAAAAGGTTTTTTGTTGGATACATCAGATGAAGATAGGCGATGGAGATTTTCAAATATTTGATGCACTGCTTTAGAATAGAGGAACCAGATTTTTCACATCGGCCCCAGAGAAAATAATAGAAATAACAAGTGAAAATTACAGAGGGATAGATTTAGGCTTGATATCTTGAAAAATGTCTTAACATTTAGAGCTGTTTAAAATGAAATAGGCAATGTCAGGAGGGAATGAGCATTCCTTACCTTTGGTCTTAAAAAAAAAAAACACAACAACGTGAGTGAACTCTTTTTCATGAATGGATTAGTCCAGTTATTCTCTTGGGTCCTTTTCAACTCTGAGATTATGTGCTTCTGCAGTTGAATTTTCTGTTAAACTTACAGTCTGTTTACATGACTTGTTAACAGGACATACTAAGTATTAAAAAAAAGACAAAGGATCCTATTGTTTTATCTACACACTTTGCAACTGATGGTTTGACTTGAAGTTTTGAGTAAAATATATTTACTATACTTGGTGGTATAGTAAAAAGAATAAAGGATCTGAAGAAAAAGAATTGGGATTTGTAACTTAACTCTGATACAATCAATCTGTGTAATATTGGCCAGATTACTTCCCCCTTATAGTAAGAAATTCCCAGATGCCTCACCTGTAAAAAGATGGATTTTGACAAAATTATATTTAAGCTTCTTCTAGCTGTAAATATTTTATTCCATGTCGATCTACGAATCTCTTGACTATTTAACATAGATTCAGGCAAAAATTAAAGCAAGAAACTGGACCTGATTGATATTTATCTGAATTAATTTTTAAAAGAGCTTATTTTTTAGTATCTAGAAAGCTAGATAAAGTAGACAAGTGAGCTAAACAGTTCACTCCACATATCATGAGCAGATATAGCATGTCTTTTTTTATTTTATTTTAAGAACATTGCATGGCAATGGGACTATCAACCCTCCATCCATCATAACACATTTAACATTGAGACCAAATGGAATTTGAGACTGGAGGCCTGTAATAAAATTCATCTGACAAATTTACAAAATGATCCATGTGTGGGATAATTATCACTTACAAAAACCACATTTCAACTGTAGTTTTTTCCTTCTAACAGGATCTGTCCTATTTTTCTACTCTCAGACTATCTCTAGCCAGGTCCAATGGGCTCTTTTCCAAGCTATATTCACTTAAGACTCTAGGGATACCAAACTCTTACATTGTATTCTATGCCAATGGGAAGTTTATAAGAATCATTTATCTAGAACAGGAATTTATCTCCAAATCTTTTTCCTACTACTACACCACATATGGCTTGATTATGCTACTGCTTTTGTTTCTTCTCATTCTTAGCAGATCATATAGATTTTTGACTTGTCTTTTGTCTTGTCTTTTGCTGTCTATGCTCTTCTGAGTACTAGTAGAAGCAGATGTCCAGCCTGTAGTGGTCAATCTAACCTTTTATCCTTAACTTTAACTTTCCCCTTAGATCTCCTGATAAAAATTTCCCTGCATCATTTCCATTCTGTGATATCATGGACCTGTTTGATATATTTACCCATAGGGTTGAAACTCATTGGTTGCCCTCTAATCAATCCTTATATGGGTAAACAATCAAAAGATGGATATGCATGCATAAAATAGATGCAATTGTAGTCTCTTTCTCCAACTTCTCTATCATCAAATGATTTAAATATTTTGCAAAATCCTCTAGCTGTGGATCATTAATTCTATTTCTCTTTCTCTCAAAGAAAACAACAAAACCTGATTCACCTCCATCAGTGTGGATAACCTGACTCTGTGAACCACTTGACCAGTATCAACTCTTACACTTAGCAACAGTAAGTGTAATCTGCCTGTGTTATAAGAGAGAGATTGTGATTCAATATTGGCTTTGGGGAAACCCTCTAAATCACCTTAAAGGACTGCTACAGTAAGGACTCAGTCCATTAGATCCCAGAATAATGCAATTAGAGCTAATCACATTTGATAGAAATCTCCAAAGAACCATTGTCTTGAGTCACTATTGGAATATTTTTAATTCATAAAATTTTATGATAGTTACAAATAAAGACAGTGTAACAGTAGAATCTGCCACTTCCAAGTACCGTGAATCTTACAATACTGTTCAAAATGAACAATAGATCTAAAATAAGAAAAACAGTTCCTAACCACCCCCCCAAGTTGCTTAGAAAAATTCCAACCCTATAAATATGGAGTTCAGTAGTTTAAATAAGATTAATGTAAGTAATAACTTTAGTAATTTCTACCAACATGAAGTTCTACCATGTCCAATAAAAATGTAGCCAGTCCATACAACTCTTATTTTCTATTCCTCACTATTTATATTATATAATAAATTGATCAACAAATATTACAATTGCCTATTATGTTGTAGGTGCTGTCCTAGGTTCTGGAAATACAAATGTTTAAAATAAAATAATCCTCATTCAGAATGATCTCAGGTTATGTGTGTGTGTGTGTATTTATATATATATATATATATATATATACACATAGGACTCACGTTATAGAATATATATGTATATATATTTTTTTTTTCAGATAAGGCCAACCTGGAATTTCTTTTTATTAAGCATGGTTGTTATAAACAGTTTCTATTTGTATTTTTTCAGTTGGAGTGGGGGAGTTGGTGATGGAAGGGAAAAGAAATGAGTGATAAGATTGTTAGAAAAAATCCAAAAGAAATTTAAAAAAAAGAAATTCGGAGCATTCTCACAAAGTATGCAAAAAAGAAAGGAAAGAAGGCCATATGAAAGCTCAGACAAAGAGGATAGCTTTGAAAGTTAGATGATTAAATTATGATAGACTTCAAATGAAAAATCAAGATGCACATAAGAGGGTTTCATGGTTTCATGTACTATATTCTTTCTCTTTGCTACTTTGGATAATAAAATACTCACTTTATTTGCTGTGTGTGCCTAGCAATGTGCTTACTACTGTGAAGATTTTTTAATGAGATAGCTTATTCCCTAATGCCCTATTGAAGGCTATGATCTCACAAAACTATTCTGTCTTTCCTCATTTATTTATTAACATACACATTGTTTATTCTCCAGTGGAATGCAAGTTCCTTGAGAGTAGGGAATATTTCAGTGTGTTTGTATCCCTGCCACTTGGCATGATGCCTGACGAATAGTCATGGTTTAATAAGTGCTTTTTGACTTGAGTAAAAAGAGTGTATATGTAGATATGACTTTACTAGATGTCTTCAAACAGAGACTACATCACTGCCTGTTAGTAATGCTGTAGAAAATATTCCAACATAGGCACCTTCCAATTCTAAGATTCTGTGATTCTGGGTAGCAAAAATAACTTCCTTGCTTTAGTAGATTTATTATCTCCTTGACATGGATACATCTTCTACCATTGCAAATGGAAAGTCATCCTAGAAGCCTAGAATCTCAAAACTGGAAGGGATCACAGAGACAATCATGTCCAACACATAAATGAGGAACAAATACCTTTACAACACAAGCAACATTTTTAATTGTTTTATGGGCTACCAAGTTTCTCAGACTCTTCAATGCATGTCCTTGGAGAACTGAGCCTTTTTTTTTTCTGAAACTGCACTTGGGGCCCTTACAACCCGGAAGACCCAAAAAGACTGAGTGCTCTTCATGACCCAGGGTCATTCCCATTGCAAGATGAAAGCTCCAAGCAGGATTTTTGTAGAAAGGGAAATAATTGAAATAACTAGAGAACTACTAAGTATTATATAATAGTCATTATAAGTGCCTTCAGATTTTGGAAATTGGAGATGTCAAAGCAATGTAATTGATGAATGAAATTTTATGGAGGAGAAAATATGACCTAAGTCTCAAACAAAGGGTAAATTTGTCTTGTCAGAGTCAACAGCCAAGCAACAGCATCAAAGAAGGACTACACATGACATAAGAGCATGGATCAGATTGGCTTGACTTAAGTGGAAAGTTTGTGTTGGGGGCAGTAGATAAGTTTGAGCAGGCAGAGAGCCAACAGAGAAGCAAACCACTGGAAAGATTGGAAATGCCAATTTGAAAAGTCAAAATCTGATAAAATAGGTGATGTTCCCTCACCATTAATATTTCTATACTTATAGAAGTGGTTGCTAAGTATTGGGCTTCTATTTTTAAATGACATGGGAAGATTCTTGTCCTAATGCTTAGTTTAAAAATTCTGAAGGTGAAAATAGGAAAGGGAATGAAAATTAGAAGCATGATGGTGATTTCCTCTGACATGGAACTTCCTTCCCTGCCTTTGCACTCACTAGGGCACCCCAGCAAGCTCCTTCATGCCCTTGCTGACACATAGTAGAAACACATATTTCATTTACATATCAGTTTAACATATGTCCTAAATGTGTCAGTCCACATCATTAATATATCTCTCTTAGCCTGTCAACAACTGGAAGGGTGAAACCAAATTCAACCAACCTAGTACAGTACCTCACACATTAATACATCCATGATGAGTTAAATTCTCCTTTGATATAAGTGGCTATCTTTTCAGTATCATGCTGAATATTTTTAAATATTTTAATTAAATATTTTATAGTAAAAGCAAAGAAAAAAAGTATATCAGGAGACACATGTGATCTCTATCATAAAAGATGCCTGTATAGATCTGGTGAGTCTAACTAGGAAAAGCCTTTGAAGTTATGAAACAAATTAGATCTATCTTTTGGAGCTGGTTTGAAGACAGGTGGGAATCACAAATTGTTAATCCCTTAATGGAACTGTTACTTTGAATTTAGTGACAGACATTTTGGGAACAAACATTCAGGTTTTTTGCAGCTAAATTAAAGAAAGCCAACCCATCTTCCCAGGAAAGGTCAAGTTTAGAGTCTAGAAACCAATTTAGGATTATGTGAGAAAAATCACTAAGCTTTTCATACGTTTGGCCTAGTGATTCCACTATTTAGCACATGCCCCAAAAGGGTAAATTACAGAAAGAAAAGTACATATACAGAAATTTTTTTCTTAGAACCATCTTATATGAGAACAACAAAACTGAAAGCATAGTAAGTATCCATCAGTTGGGGAATAGTTACAGAAAAATGTAAAATATGAGTCTAGTCAAATATCAAAATGCCATAAGACATGATCAACATGAATAATTTAGAGAAACACAAGAAACTTGGTTGAAAAGATGGAGAGCAAAGATTGAAAAACCAAGACAATGATATGCAGGAAATATATAATAAAAGGCATGTAACTTCAGGCTATATACAATGTGCCTAATCTATAATAGAGCCTTCCAAGTTCATAATAGTTGGATTGTCCACAGTCAGACACATTGTAAATTAACCCCAACATTATGATATCACTTTGGTCTTCTTCAAGTATGAAGAACAGCCACAAACAAGTCTTGCTTGATTTCAGAAAACAGAAATACTGCAAGACAAAGAACTGGAAAAAATATAAAAAGGCATCTATCTAATGCAATCCCCAAATTTTGCAGATGAGATAGTTTAGGATTCAATTTAGTTAAGGATCTTGACAAAGAAAAACAAGTAGTTAGTCTAAGAGATGAGATTTAACAGGGAGAAACATAGTTACCACCTTTTTGGAGTGAGGGGAAAGACAATTGATGAAGGTAATTGCATATTCTTATAATAATTCTGTGCATTTCTTTCAATTAACTCTATTTATTTGTGGTAAAAAAAAGGTTCTATCGATAAGAAGGATTATTGGAAAGTGCAATGTCATAAAATATTCAAAGCATCATCAAGATTTTTTTAAGTATGGTTTAAGCTAGGCTATGCTCTTCTTCTGGCTGTTCCTACATCAAAGTTCAATGCTTCCTAAGAAAATAGAAGCTAATAGGTAAGCCCAACAGGAAGTTTTCCAAAGTGATTGACATCTAGAATGAATGAGAATGACAGAGATGAGGAGATGAGGACTGACTGCTTTGCTTCCACTAAAGATTGCGTTCAAAGAAGATTTTGCAGTGGCTTACATGGTGTTTGCATGTATGCGTGTGTGTGTGCATGTGTGTGATGTTTGCTTTTTTTTTTCTTTCTGACAGGACCAACTAAAAACAATCTATGTTCCTAGGTTCCCTCTTATAAGAGAATACAAAGGAATACAAGGAATACCTCTCCATTCTCCACGTTACCAAAGATAATGAGGGGGCGCTTTGAAAATGGAAGAAGACCTCAAAGGGTAGGATCGAAAGATATGGTAGAGAATGTCAACATATATCAGGAGTCAGATATGTGGGAGGATGTGAGAGGAGAAGCATAGGAGCTTTGATTTGAGGTAGCAGAGACTTTAGATATGGCCTAGCCCAAGGCAATCTCTGAATTGTACAGGTAAGCAACTGAGATCTAGAGAAGTTTATTGAACATAGTCACATAGGTGATAAGAACAAGATAAAAAAGATCAAATCCCTGTCTTGTGATTCTAAATCTTGAACTTGTGACAGTTCCATGCTGCCTACAATATTATTCTTAAGTTAAAAAATGATTTTAAAAAACTTCCTAGGTAAATTATTATGAGAGGCATTGCTAAATAACAATTTGTATTTAAAAAAAAGATCTGAGGGGCTTAGCAGGCTTTTGTTATATGGCATTCAAACATGAAATCTTACATTTAAGACAGAAATGGTGCTCCATTCATAGAAAGTGAGCTCAGATCTATTTGCCCAATCCTAAACTCTCTCCTGACCCCCAGTCTCTCATCTGCAACTATCTATTAAACATCTTGAACATGAGGACTTATAGACATCTAACATTCAACGTATTCAAAATGGAACTTGTTATCTTTTCCTGAAAACCTCCATTCTTCCTAACTTCCTGATTACTGTCAAGAGTACCACCATTCTCCTAGTCATGCAGGCTCACAACCTAGGTTTCCTCCATGGCTCCTCACTCTTGCACAAGGAATTGCTCATTTTTAGAATGAACCCCCTTTTTACCATCACTGACTTAGAGTCACTTTAAAGCAGATATCAACTTCTATCTCCTATATAAGGTCTTTCCTCATCTCTCAAGTTTATGTCCTTGGCTTCCTGAAATTTCTTTATAGAAGTTTATACATGTAAAAAGTTTAATTATTGACATACAAGTTGTAACCCTTAGTGGGATGCGAGTTCCTTTAAGCAAATGCTTTTTCTTCATTCATTCATTGTTTCAGAATAATAACTGTACTTGGTAGGCAACTAACAAAGGTTGAATTGAATTAAATAATTATCACAATTTTTATTAGTAGTTTCTTTAGTAGTCCATCTGCTGAGAAATACAAAATAAACTTTGGGGGTAGTTTCCAAATTTTCAAAAAAAAAAGAAAATTATTAGCTACTAATTCACTCATGTAACTGTTAAGTCAGTGGAATACTTTATCCTTCCTTGGGCACTAATCACATGAGAGTATTATTCAATTAAGGATTCCTTGTACCTGGGTGTAATTTTTTTCACATTATCAGTTACAGATGAGGGGTTTCATATCAATTTACTCTTTTAATACTTTTTGAGTCTCCTATGGATTTTATGATAATAAGATTTTTTTTTATCTTATGCCAGTTCATATATCTACCTAGGATGTTTGTGTGAGTTGTTCACACCAGCAGTCCTCTGGAAAGCTGCTCATGCTTGGCATTACACTAATGGTGACTGAAATTCTGTAAATATCTAAATATTCTTTAAGATCTAAGAATACATTGACATGTATTGATCATAAACCTCAATCTTTCCAGGTAGCCCAAATAACTTTCCCCTGAATAAATTTTAGAAATGGTATATATCCCACTTGTGAAGGAATGAAAGAAAATGAGATAAAAAACAACATTGGGTCTTTAACAGAATTCAGTTTGTACTTAGAGATTCAGACCTAAGCCATGGCATCCTATCCATACAGAATAACATGAATCAAACGGCACCATCTGCTCTTCAAATTTTTATATATCAGGAGCAAGAAAACTTTAAAATTCTTATGAGAAATAACACAGTTTGCTGCTAGTAGTATCCCCTATGTACTGAAAAAGTCAGTAGCCAGCTAGCACTCCTTCTACTTACATGACTAGAGTCTGTGCTTATTAAGCTCCATTCTGGTTAGAGACCATAATTATCAGTCTCCATCTCTAGAGCATACCCTTTGGAAGCAACTGTATACTTCTTGAATATGCCTCTTGAATTATTTCTGATTCTTGGCATTCTCAGTATTTTGGTTGACTTTTTCCCATTAACACAGAAATTTGATTAAAGACTATAAATAAATATATATATATATATATATATATATATATATACACACACATATGTATATATACAAAATTTGTATATACATATTTCATATATATATATACACATATATATATATATATATATATTAGGGATGCACTATTTATACATGAAAGTGTATATGTATGTATATACCCACATGTGTATATGTATGTACATACACAAAACGTTTGTGCAGAAAAATTGAGTCTTTGTCTGCACCTCTATGTTTCTAAGGGTTATTTTGGTTTTATGTTGTTCATTTCTTTTGTCTAGACCTCTAATTTCATCAGCAAGATGTCCCTGAGGAAACTGCATTAACACAAATGTACAATTTATAGTCTTCAAAAATTCCCTGGAGCACTGAGTGATTAAGTGATTTGTCAAGGGTGATCTAAGCAGTATTTGTCAGAGACAGGACTAAAACTTGGATCACTTAAATTCTGAGATCACTTATTTATCTACTACACTAAGTCACTTCTTAGACTCAACTGGATCATTTTGGTTACTAGTGTTAGAAACAGTTTAAAAAAGGGACTCCTCTCTACATATCATTGCAGGTCTGACACAGTTCCTCTTAAACTGAAGTCACTTTTGTTCCTGACAAGAATGGTGGTATAAAATGAGGCAACAGTCTAAATTGGATAAAATTGATAAAAATTCACATTTGAAAGAAAAGCATAAGCGGTTAGTGAACACTTTTAGTGGATTAGAATTATTTTTTCTTTCCAATATCAGTTTTCATAAATTGATATATAAAAGAGAGTATGGTTCAGAACAATCTGGATTCCACTGGATTTGTATTCAGAAGCTTTGGGTTCAAATACCAAATTTATCACCAGGTATGTGACCTTGGATAAAACACTTAAACAGTCTGGGCCTCATTAAGAGAATGGGATTAAATGACTGCTAATGAATCAGCTTTAAATTTCTGCCCCATAATGTATAGTTTACTTGTACCTTCCATCCCCTCTCTTTCATTCCTATTGTCTCCACATCTACATAGCCATACATCAACTTCTGTACCCACAGGCTGAGAACTCATATAAATTCACTGAGTCAGCAGAAAGTTCAGAATATGGAGGAAAAGTGGTTGCTACAATATTTGCACCTATTATTAGACTTGCTCAGTGGGTAAGATCAAATGAGATGATTGCATAGCTAGGTCATTAAGGGCACTTATGACTTGATGTAATAAGATCAGGCTCTAGAAGACTGAATTTGACACAGAAATTCATTAATATCTACCGTAATGTATATTTATCTTTTGAAATTCAATGTTTTCCTTTTAAGCTTACATTCAATATCATCACTTTTTAATCTTTCAGCATTAAAATGAATGCATTTAATACAGATAATAAATATTTATTAACTTGGCTTTGTGATCAAAACAAAAAGTTTGGGTCTGGCAGGTGATATTTTAAAATGGGAAACAGAACTCCAAAATTGATTCAGAGTGTGTTTTTCAATCAAACATTAGTCTTCCCTTTCTCTCTTTTGTTAATTTCACTTGCATGAACAAGCATGGAAATTATGAAATATTCTTTGAATTGTTAATACATGCCAACTAATTGTGCTCAAAAGAACAAATCCAGTCTGATGGCAATTATCCATGTGAAAAATTAGTTTTCTTAGGAAGTGGCATGGCGCTATTTGGCTTCTAATTGGTGTATGGCACCAATTAATGTCTAACACTGCATCTAGCAAATGAAAGAAAATTAATTGAAGATAACTAAGTAAAAGGCTGTTGTTTAGCAGTGCAGAAAAATGGCAGGCTTTTGAGCTCCCTGCCCTCCAACCCCACCCCCTGTACTTGTTGTTTGGAGTTCATCTGCATTTTCTTTTCCAATGGCCCTTTTTCAGCTGCCATGAATTGTTTTGAGGGTTCACTTGGAGGTCTCATTACAAAATGAGAAAGATTTAAAAATCTATAAATTTGGCAAGATTTATACTGAAGTTGGAGTGTAAATCCACTAAGGTCAGGAATAATAATTCTGATTTCACAGGATGGTAGAATTACAGTTGGAAGTCATCTGATCCAAATACTTTAGTTTTCAATTCAGGAAAATACGGTCAGTAGAAGTGTAGTAAGGGTCACAAAAGTAGTTAAGTAATAGAAGCAGGATTTGAATTCAGGTCTAGCATTATTGTTGCTGTTGTTGTAACTCAATTTAGTCATGTCTGACTTTATGAGCCCATTTGGGGTTTTCTTGGCAGAGGTCCTGGAGTGGTTTGTAATTTCCTTCTCCAGCTCATTTTACAGATGAGGAAACTGAAACAAATAGGGTTAAGTGACTTGCCCAGACTCTCAGAGCCAGCAAGTGTCTGAGGCCAGGTTGGAACTTAGGAAGATGAGTTTTCTTGACTCTAGGGCCCTCCCTCTATCGACTATGCCGGCTAGCTGCCCCACATAGCTTTGACGTAATTGAAAAAGGTGATTAACACAAGAACTGTTTGATAACTGTATGTAACCACAAATGAGTAGCATAGTCATAACATGAAAGAGCTATAATTGAACCATGGGACTATTTAATGCAATAATATTTCTTCTTTGGGCTTCAATAGATATATAAAATCATTGGTGTGAGCAACATTTCCATGAGTGAAAATCACAACTGCTTTTTTCATCCTCCATGCTGCTTTTTCAAATCTCTGTATAAACCATATGCATGTGGGGCACTGGCCCATACACTAGGGCCTCATACTTCTTACATCATCATAGGGACACCTATTCATTCTTTCTAGGCTATTGCCTTCATTTCCAACTGATATTGACAGGTCTAGATTCCCTAAGAATCATGTAGTTACCTTCATGTTATCTCAGGATCCTAGGGGTAATCTTGTCATGGGCTATTTGACTCTCCCTACTCACCATTTCTGATCTCCAGACGCCACCAATGAACTTCCATTTGCCTTAAACCATTGAACTAAAAAAATGACACTTTACGATCTTAAACATATCTATTGCTTACTAAGAAGGTGAAAGAAATAATAACAAAATCACAGGTACTTATATATTAAATACAGGAATAATAAATACATCACAATCCACATATAAACTTAAATTGTGTTCTCCCTCCAATGCATTCAGCATCCTTAGAGAATACTGGGCACAAACTCCAAAGAATATCTGGATCTGTAACCTCAAATTTGGGGTCTTCATCCTGGAGCTGCCCTGAGTATCTGGGGCCTTCTCATCTAGGAAGCCTACTACTACCATGGTATACTAATCATGACATATCCCTTTGCATGATCCATTCCCCTTCTGCCATTGATAAGTCCTCCTAAAGTCTCCATTTTGTGGAAAGACCAAGGCTGGCCTGCCTTCTTTGTCTTCTTGGCCCTGTTCCTGACTTCCTCTCAATTTCAAAATGGTGATATCTAGTATCTTCATTACATACACACACACACACACACACACACACACACACATACACACACACACACACACACACACACACACACACACACACACACCCCTGCCCGACTTTTCAGCTCCCTTATACAAATGTTTGTGTTGTCTTTTCCAATCAAAATGCAAGCTCCTTGACATCTGGGATTGTCTTTCTTTTTGCTTGGACTTGCATCTCCAGTACTTAGCACTGTGCCTGGCACATAATAAATGCTTAATAAATACTGTTTTTTTTTCTTTCTTCCTCTTTTTATTCCTTCCTTCCTTCTTTCCTTCCTTCCCTCATTCTTTCCTTCCTTCCTTCCTTCCTTCCTGCCTCCCCATATCTTAAGACCTATCCAGTAAAAGTCCCTTGAAGAACATAGCTCCTTTGCTAAACAGAAACTTTCCTATTAGGCTGAGTTGATCTAGTAGATGGATTCTCTACTTCTTTGCTTCCATGCTGGACCCACTCTTCAATAGAAACTATAGTCTACAATACCTGAAGCTTCAAACTTCTCTGATTCAATCCTGAAGTCAGTCTGTCCATTCTGAGATCAGACTCTGGGCCCACACTATGAACAACCACAGCTTAGCTTTTGCTTAGTAACCAAACTGATATTCTTTCTATAGTCAGATAAATTACTCATCTCATAGCCAGAAGATTGTTCTAGTATCCATATTGAACCAGAATACATTATTTTGTCACGTACAAAAGAAGCAACAACTGTCTCAGAACTGAGTCAGTATGACTTTTTCTCTTGAAACTGAAAAGATTTAATTCAGAAAAAAATGTACTCTACTTAAAAGGCCAAAAGCTTATACATCCATAGAAGATCTGCCCAAAGGACTGGATGTCTTAATTGAATGCTTTTATTCGTAACCTCTCTCTGCATAGTAAACCACCTCCTTTTCTAGTCAAAATACAGGAATGCATGCCAGGTTAGTGACTGCCATTATCTGAACCACCTGTTCCCTTTAGACTCTGAAGGAGATACCCCAAGGCTATCTTCTACTATCAAGAGCCTTGATATTAGTAACTACTAGCCATGCTTCAGACATGGTCTCAACCATTACAATTAAAGGGAAAGTTTCCTAAGGAAAAGGGGCCCACCTGCCTCAATATTTCTAACACCAACCACTAATCAAAGCCACCAATGGACAGGTAAGACCAAGAGCCCCAGAAATGACAGTGCCCCTCCCCTGATCACTGGTTTTGCTTCCTTTCAGATCACCCACTGAAGCTATCAAACCTGAAAGTAACCTTTACACAGATGTGACCTGTCAACTGCTTCTGAAGGTGCCAAAGCCAGAGAATAACAAGAAAATATTTTTTAAAAAATTCTCAATATGAGGCATCTAGGTGGTGCAGTGAATAGAGCACTGGCATCAGGAGTATCTGAATTCAAATCTGCCCTCAGACACTTAACACTAAAACTAGCTGTGTGACCTTGGGCAAGTCACTTAACCCCAGTTGCCCTCCAGAAAGCAAAAAAAAGCCCAAAACCTCTCAATACTAAATTCCTTAAGATTTTCAGTGTTCCAAATCCATACATACATAAACATATGTGTGTGCGTGTTTATGATTTTGTTACTGGAAATGATGTTAGAGAAGGTATATTAGTATCTGTTTTATTGCTGTGCCATGAGGACCATGGGATGTTTCAGTCTCACATCTGAGGCTTCCTATATGTGTTGTCTCTATGATTAAAATATGAGCTCCTTGAGAGCAGACTTTCTCTGGCTTGTCTATTGGTATCCCCAGCAGTTTATTTATTTATCTCTAAATAATCATTTCTTAATAACTTTGTTTTTGTTCAGTCATTCACACATAATACCTCATTATTAATATTCTATAGAGTACTTGTATTGCCTATTCAACAACATGTCACTCACTAGGCAATAAGCATAATTTATACATTTGTAATTTTCATTTATTTGTTTCCAATGAATTTCATCTAAAAGGCAGTATAGAGTTTGGGGCTCAATGAAAAGAGCATAATACCTTTTCATTTTACAAAAAGGAAATGAGGATGCAGAGAAATTATGTTACTTGCTCAAAGTCATATAGTGGCAGAGTTGGAACTATAACCCAGTAGAGCTCTTTCTTATGTTTATACAACTATCGAAGGTATGATGAAAAAAGAGATAGTGTAAGAATAGTTACTAGACCTGTTACTTCATTGGTATAGACAACTTCCAGATGAGGAACCTCCCTTTATCAATGCGGATTCATACCTTCTGGAGAAAGCAAAGACTCTGAAAGTGGCTCCTTTCATTTTTTAAATAGTTCTAGTTGTTAAGAAGTGTGTTCTTAACATTGAGCTGAAATCATGCTCTACAAATTCCATCTGTCATTCTTAAGTCTGTCTTCTGAAGTTCGGAAATTTAGTCCCTTTTCCAAATGACAGTCTGTCTAATATTGAAGACAGCTAGCACTCCCCTTTCTCTATTGTTCTTCTCTGTAGTTTACAAGTTTGAGGAGAGCAAGGCTGAAAAGCAATATTGCATGGTAAAAAAGAATATTGTCCTTCCAATAAGAAGATACAAGTATGAATTGTCAATCTGTCACTTACTAGTCAAATGATCTCTCATGTGTATAATAAGGAAGTCAGATCACAAGACTTTTAAAGTTCCTTGCCACTTTATCTCTGTGGCCTTGTGGACAATGAAACTTATGTTGGGGCTTATATATCATTTATGAATCACTTTTCCACACTTTAACATAGAAGTTATATTCTATGTGCGTATCAAGTACATATCAAGCTAATGAACAAATCAAAAAAAGTGCTACAATGGGTAATATCTTCAAGGTTCCAGAATAAAGAGTGAAACATCCATTTTAAACGAGAATACTTTCTTTAGGATGAAAAAGGAATTTCTCAAATTTGAGGAGAAGAGGTAAAATGCTTTTCGTTTTATTTCCTTAACAGAAAGAGGGCTGATGGCAGTGTTTCTAAAAGTACTATAATACTATTTCACCATTGGTGGTAGAAGTCTACAACCAAAAATTATTTATATTCATCTTCATCTGGATAATATATGAAAGCCAGAACTTTAAGGATGAAAAGGACATATGTGAAGGAAATTGAAGGAAAAGAGTGTCGGGGGTCATATGGTTAAACAGGTCAAGTAATATAGCCTAGTAGAGTATACCTTACCTCTTCCTTGGGAATAAAAATAACAATTTGTGGAGATCTCCTCTGATTTAAGTGCTATTCTCTGTCTTCAACTTAGACCTAAAACTTTGCAGTTTGAGGAACCACATGGTGAAGATAGCAACCTATTTTGCCGAGCTTCCTGATAACAACCCATTCCCTCCCCCCGGTTGTATATCTGGATCTTGAAGATAAGACCTTCACTTCATGAAGACTAGGATGGGGAAAAGAACATATTTGGCACCAACTAAGATGTTTGTGAACATGCACTTTAAGCCTATCACTGTATTTTAAATGAATTGGAATTTGAATATATTTATACCCAGTGACATATTTTATCTGACTCTCCTCTGGCTTTTACATATAATCCAAGGTGCAGAAAAATGATACAATATTGAGGTGTGCATAAGCTCAACTTAAAGAGAGAATTTAACTGTACTTCATTTTCCCTCTCTACATCTCACCAGCTAGATTGTAAACTCCTTGAGGAAAAGGACAAGCCATTTTTAACATTGTGTTATCTTTCAATGCCGAGTGGAGTGCTTTGCATAAAGTTATAACTCATTTATATGGCATTTTAATTATTCAAAACAATTTCCTTAAAGTAATACTCTAAGGTAGTGGAAGAAACATAATTATTTCCATTTTACAGAGAAGGAAGCTGAGATTATCAATTGTGAACTAAGTAAATCATGATTATATAGCTTACTATTTTTAAACTTGATGTATTTGACAGTTGAAATATTAGATAACAGAGGACCAGGAATAAATCTAGGAGAGGCTTTTTCTCCTAGTTGACATTATCTCATTAATGATTAATTTTAGGGTATAATTATTTAGCCTTTTCTAGATCTTGGGAACAATGGATTCCTCCACTATGAAAGTCTTCACAAAGTCTTTGTAACTATGTTATAATGGGAATTCCTCATTTATATAGATTTGACTAGGGAGAGGCTGATTAATTGTCCAAATGTGATTCTGTGATTCTATACATCTATCTATAATATAACCCATATCTGTTTCATGTCAACAGTACTATTATTACTTGAAGGTAGGTCTACCATGTCTATGGTATTTGCTTGATTCACTCTTCTCATAACATGATTTACAAAGGAGAAATTGGTTAGGTTGAGGTAAATCATTCTTAGTGAATCCATGCTGATTCTTATTAACCATGACTTATGCCAGAAATCTAAGCCAATCTCACTTGTAGTCTATCTAACATTGCCTTTGCATCCAGATGAGCTAAATTCAAATTCCATCTCTGTCACTTAAAATTTTTGTGATCTTTGGCAAATTGATTTACCTCTCTGACCTAGCTTCCTTTTTCTCCATTGTTTAGCACAAGTCTGGAACAAAATAGACTCTTAATAAATATGTATTGATTTATTGGTCTTTAGTTTTTTAATGGGGAGAATACTTGCAAGTCTTCATTCTTTTAACAAATATGCTATTCTCCAAAATGGTTTATAATCAGCTCATTTGTTATATTAGCCAGTACTTTAAAGACCTTAGCAGATGAATTGGACTGACATATTGAACATACTGAGGGGCTCTTACTGTTCTCTTACCACCTTCCCACTTAGGTTTTATCTTGGGTTTTACCTTACCATTAGTAATCTTTGCCATATTCTTCATAGTCTGAAAAACATATTCCTTGGAAGAGAAAGGTAAAACAAAAACTCATCATGTTTCTTTCCTTCTATTTCTTGTTATCAGTTTCCTAACCACCTTCAAGCTATCTCTTCCGTGATGATTTTTCCCTGATCAAATTTAATAAAGGTCTTTTTGTCAAGGTTAGAACTCATCCCCAAACTCAGATCATTCTAGTCTTCAGCATTGCTGTTATTAAATTAATGTTTGTTGAATTTAAGAGTTATAACTAGCATGGAGATCCAAATAATAACCCTTGGAGAATACAAGGATTCGATTTTCATTACGTTCTTTACATATATTAAGTCCTTCATATGTGCTTGTGACTGAGGCTACGCCTACTGAAGCACAGCGTGCCTATATAGGCATAACTTCAAAAGACAACATTTTTGTTGTTTTTGATATTACAGCAATTATAGCACAGCACCTTAAATCACAATAACAACAAAAAAGGATATTTTATAGGCTTGTTTGATTCTAGCCTATTTCAGCTGATTCCCCCTTCTCCACCGAAGTGATTGTATCTTATTCTCCACTCAAGAGAATGTAGATAGATGCATTCCACTATTTCAACTCTGTGTAGGTAGTAATGATGACATAGTGCAGTGAAAGAGCCCTAGAGTAGATCAGGAGACCTGGGTTCAAATTCTCACTCTAATGCTTAACTGGAAGATAATGAGTATTTGATAACTATTTTGAGCTCCTATTTCCTCATCTGTAAAATGAGCACCTAATTAGTTGTACTCTGTTCCTCAAAAGTCTATGATAAGTAAAGAATTGGTTGATTTTTACATGCTCTAAATTATGTTTTCTTAGCTTTAGAGTTCCATATTTTTCTCCCTGGTAGAAATTTTGTTAATAGGAACAAATACTCTGAGATTAAACTCAGAGTAAGTGATATTTCCACATTTCTACTCCAAACATAATAGCAAAGCAAAGTATCCTTTAAATCTGAGACATTTACAAATGATAGTGTCAGTTTCTCAGTAAAGAACATTTTGACTTTTCACCATTTCATGAATACATTTTTGTCATATTTGTTTTCCCTTCTACATTTTCTAGGGACTTATCTTTGATTAACAAGGCAAAAATCTCTTTTTAGCCCATCCTACTATTCCAGCCATGGGTCTGAGAAGTGAACTTGAACTAAAAGCTTGACAATTTAAAGGTTCTAGTCCTGATTTCAGCTTCAAAGGACTCAAGCCTAGGGTTGATGCCAGACGTCCAGATGAAAGAGTGAAACTTCAGTCTATAAACGGGATACTTCTAGGTAGTCATATGTGCTGAATCAGGCAGACCAAATATCTAGATGAGCATTTTTATCTGTGAAATAGATATTCAGGCTCAAGCAGAGTAAGAATTTCTGAAAAAAAATATTTGATCACCTTATTGATCATGGCTTCTGTTGTACAGTAAAACTTTAGGGTCAAAATGCTATAGTCCTGCCTCTCCCCCTTTAGTCTTTGGGCATTTGTGATAACCAGAAATATTTGTGCTCAAAATTTGGAAGATCAATGGAAGAGGAGCAAATATCAAAATGGTTCATTCTATTTTGTTAGACAGTATGGAAAGAAATAGAAGAAAACATTTTAGGCAGTTTCATAGCTAGTAGAAGGACCAGTGTCAAAGAAGTGTTATTAATTGGTCATTGTCAATTTGCAGGGAAGTTTCTAATGCCCTTGATCCTGAACTGTTTACAATTTTAATTCATAAATTAGATAAATTTTAGATGATATTGGAGACACAATTCAATGGCTGAAAGAGTCAGGATCCAAAAAGATCAGAACGGGTTAGAATGATTAGGCCAATTCTAATGAAATGACATTTATCAGGGAAAAAAATGTAAAGATCTATGTGTGAGTTAGAAAAATCCAGTGTGTAAGTACTCAAGAGATAATTTAAATCAGTCTGGGAGTTTTCTGGTATTGCAAGCTCAATATAAGTTAACATGGAAATAGGTGGCCAAAGACATTCAGTCAGTAAACATTTAAGTATCAAGTATGTGACAGGCACTGGGCTAAACATTGAATATATAGAAATAATAATAACAATAATAGCAAACATTTATATAGCACTTACTGTGGGCCAAAAACTTTAGGTAAGCGCTTTATAAATACTTTCTCATTGGATACAACAGTATACAATGCTATATAGGTGCTATTATGTTCATTTTATATTTAAGGAAAATGAAGTAAACAGAGGTTAAATAACTTGCCTAGGGTCACACAGCTAGTCAACTATCTGAAGTAAGATTTGAACTCAGATCTTCCTGAATTCATACCCAGCACCGTATCTACTTTACTACCTAGCTGCCCCCAGCTTTTACCTAAAAGAGGCAAAAGACAGTCTTAGCCCCTCACAGAGTTCAAAATCTAATGGGGCTACAGCATATCTCGGGTACATTAAGAGAATCATGGCAGCCAGGACATGAGTTCGGTACTGGTATAGTAGAAAGTATTGGGCACAGAGTCAGATGATAGGCGTCCAAAGTCTGTCTCTGACCTTCATAGGCCAAAAGTATTTGACATGACATTACCCTCAAAGGAGGCAGGTAGTGAGGATGTATTGAGAATGACTAATGATGCTGAAGATGGTAGCAACAGGAATGACAAGTCTGATGATTCTAGGGACTATATATGCCCTGCAAAGACTAGGAGAATACATGCCTTATCTACAAAGATGACTGGTGGTGGGAGAAAAAAAACTTAAGTATGGATTTCCTTCTCTCCTAAGATCTTTTCACTGGCTACAAATATCAAAACTACATAGAAAAAATGATTCACAATTGAGAAACCCATTTATAGGTCAGTCCGATCAGTAGTCTTTTATAGGGTAACTTCAAATGGTAGAATTTAGTCTCAATTCCTTATAGAGATGTGTAGTAAAAATGTAAAACTATCTCTTCCCAGTAGAGGTGGGGGAAAGTGGAAGGCATTGTTTATCTGACTGATTTGCATTCATTTTTGAATACTATTAATTTTTCCCAAGATGCGGATAAGCTCGAGAGTTAAAAATGCTGGCAAGCTTTCAAAGAAAAGCTCTAATCATAGAAAAGAACACAAAATCCAGGCACTAAATTAAGTGCTCACTGTTAGCAATGAGAATGACAAAAGTCCACAGAATTGTGCCTCTGTACTTGTCATCTTCTTAGGAAATTATAATTTAACAAGGGAAGCAATTGCAGCTTCTTCAAAGTTAATTCCACCGCAGATATTTAATTTACTATGTCATTATCAATTATCTCAGAGTTGTCTGCTCAGGTATTCCCTGTCACATTGTGATCAGAAAAATGACATTCAATCACTTCTTTTCTTTCTTCATTTCTAGCTTGATTTAATTGTATTTTCTACAAAAAGCATGAGATTATTAATTTATTTTTTATTGCTAATAGCCATAGTACCAGTGAGCTGTGAAGCATTGCTTTTTGCACATTTGATTCAAAAGCCATTGGCCAAAATAGAGAAAATGTTTCTCCCTTATTTCTGTAATTATGAAGTACATTTGAGATATGATGCTTATCATCCTCAAACTGTTAGCTTCTGGCATATTCTAAATTGTTTGGATTTCAATCCAAGCACTCTCATGTTTGAACTACAAAGTGTCTCATGCTTCATACCCTACTGGAAACATTGAGTTATAGTGGATATTTTGAATCATTCTTTAGTTTTTTTTCATATGAGGCAGTCTGTTTTTCCAACTAGATTGTTAACTTCCTTGGGGCAGAAAAAAAAGGGGAAAAAAAAACATGCCTCATATTTCCTTCAGTTCTACCCCAGATATTGGCACACCACAAGTTGTCACTAAATAAACTGATTTCAGTGAATTTGTGGCATGTCTATCAGTAATTCAGTCTAAAGCATTTAATTATTTAATTTAATGTTCTAGCTATCCTTGATGCCTGGACAACTTACCCTCCTTTCCTCTACCTATCAACTCCTTAGCTTCCTTTAAGTCACGTTGAAAATCTATTCTTAATTCTAGTACCTTTCCTCTCTTAGTTATTCCTATTTAATCTGTATGTACCGTGCTCTGAACATGTTTGTCTGTGTGTTGTCTCTCAAGTTAGATATTTATAAATTACTTGACAGTGGGGAATGCTCTGCTTCCTTTTTTATCCCCACATTTTAGTACACTTAGACTGGCACATAGTAGGCGTTCAATGAATATTGATTGATTGATTCATTTTAGGAAATTTACTAGAATACTTTGCACTAGCTATAGAAATGGTCATTTTCTGTTGTATCAACAATTCTCTGTGATTGTACCTTTCAATTTAACTTTGGGTTTTGGTTCTGGTTTTGAACTGTCTACACAGGTTCAGTAGGGATGCTGTAATCTATCATGTCTGTTGCATGATTCAAGTATTCATATCTGCTTTTTTATTCAACAAATTGACCCAGATAATCTTTTATTACATGTAGAGACAATTCTTTTTCAACATTCCAAAGATGAATAACTTTGTCATTGGGACTACTTCCCATAAACATAGATTTCATTACCTCTGTAAAAAGCTCAGGAAATCATCTTTAACTGTTTCTTAGGCTAAAAATAAAATAACCCTCTTCCCCCAAAAATATTACCTTATAAGCAACCTGGGAATGAGCTTCTCCTAAATTAGCTCATTAAAGTCCATCAGTGGGTGTGTATTGGAAGCCTTTTTTTCTTTTGTAAATAATATTTTTCCCAATTATAAGTAAAAAAAATTAACATTCATTTCTTTAAAACATTTGAATTCCAAATTCTATCAGTCTCTCTTTTATGAAGCTCCTTTCTGAGATGGCAAAGAATTTTATATGGATTATACATGTGCAATCATGCAAGAGGTATTTCCATATTACTCATGTGACAAAAAATGCATACAAAAAACATAAAAAATAAAGTGAAAAATAATATTCTTTGATCTGTATTTAGATTCCATCAGTTATTTCTCGGGAGGTGGACAGCATTTTTATCATAATTCTTTTGGAAATGACTTGGATCTTGTATTGTTAAGAATAACCAAGACATTCACAATTAATCATCATTTAATATTGTTGTTATTGTGTAAAATGTTCTCCTACTTCTGCTCACTTCACTTTGCATAACTTTCTTAAGCCTTTCAAGGTTATTCTGAAATCAGCATGTTCATTATTTTTTATAGCATAACAGTATTCCATCAGATTCATATACTACTATTTGTTCAGGAATTCTACAACTGCTGGACAGTCCCTTAATTTCCAGTTCTTTGTCACTACAAAAAGAGCTGCTATAAATATCTTTGTACTAATTCATTCTTTTCATTTTTCTGTCTCTTTGGAATGCAGATCTAAGAGTTGTATTTCCATATCAAAAGGTATACATAGAATTATAGCCTTTTAGGCATAATTCCAAATTGCTTTCTAAAATGGTTGGATCAGAGGGGCGGAGCCAAGATGGCGGCGTAGCAGCAGCAACACATCGCAGCTCTCACATAGCCACCCCCAAATACCCATAAAATAGGACTCTAAACCAATCCTGGAACTCCAAAACGCACACAAAGATACTTCCCACTAAAGTCAGCTCGGCTACGAGGAACCATATCAGCACTGCGAACCGAAACCAGCCTGGCCTGAAGCCGCGGCTGTGCCCCGGGGGCAGCTGAACGGGAAGAGCTGAGGAACTTCAGGTGAGTGGATTAGCGGCAGCTGTGAATGGGATTTGTGAAAGGGGGAGATAAGCAGTCTGGCCAGAAGGCCTCCAGAGCAGAAAAGTGAAAGGCAGAGGTTGTGCACCCGCCTTGGCTTTGCAGCTTCCCGCCCGCGGCCTGCAGGCAGCAGGGGGACTGAGCGATTTTTCTCGGCCAGCT
>CM053583.1:384876271-384898253 GCA_028627135.1 Pseudochirops cupreus
TGTATATAAGATGCATCTTGCCTCCATGAAAGTGCCGAGAATTCAATCTAGCACACGCTCTTTGTGTGTCACATTATTCTGGCCCGCTTGTCCAATACAAGCGAAAAAAACACGTAGGCTCCTTAAGAGTCTACCCATTATGGCAAATCTTTAATAAACTTTGCTTTTCTTTGGATGAGAAAAGACTTGAGTCTAATTCTTTCAACAGGACCTGATGTGTTGGTATTTTGGGGTCTCCAGCACCTCTAAACCCTATACTTCAACATAATGTTTGCTAATTTGTTAGCTGGCCTCTCTGGCCTCAATGTCCTTGCATATAAAATGAAGGGGTTGGAATATATGTCTTTTGAGATCACTTCCAGTTCTAAAGCTATGGTCCTATGACCTATATAATTCTTAGCAACTCTAGGGGCTCCTTATCCCAATTCCCATTTGAACTGATAAGTTGAGTCCTCTCAAGCAAGGACTACATTTTCCCCACTACAGGTGCTAAGGGAAAAGGTGTGCCTGAGCCCCTATTGTGTTAACCCCGGTATGAACTGGCAATCGTCACTGTCACAGTATCATTTTCCCAATTAATATTAATTAGCTTTTAGAAAGGGATATTTACTGAGAAGACATAGCCAGAAAAGAAGCATAAACATTTCCCCAGGTAGTCAGAGACACAATCCCTCCCCTATACTACCTGGGTGCCTGGGGATAATGAGCACAAACTTAAAGCTAGTAACATTCATCTATACCAAGTCCACTTCCAGTTGGGGCATAACCAATGAATAAATTGCTCGTTCTTGGATGTCTGATTCATGGCTACACTGAACCAAACAGGTTACTTGGGGCGTCACTCCTCACTGCACCCATGTACTTATGATTCCATGTCAACCTCAGTAGAGACAGTGGGGTGTTGGCCTTAACTCCCCCTCCCTACTGAAGGCTTACAGTAATCCTTGCCTCTTCACTCAAATGTAGTCAGTAACAAAGAGAGCAGGATGAAGTCATTGGGGGATTTTTATGGTGCACTCAGTCCCAGATCAGAAGTCATCTTGAAAAGTCTTTCTTCTACAGCCTGATAAAGAGACTGAAAATAATCACTGAATACCTGTGCATGCCTTGAAGTCCACATGAGGTGACATCAGAACAAATGCAGGGGTTCTAATGATGGACCCCTAAAAGGCCAGAACTCTCCCATAAATTTCAGGAACCCAGCCTCAGAACCAGATTCTTGGCTTTCATCTGAGGCACCCTGCGCATCCCAGTCAATAATCCTTTTAACTGCCCTTTCATTGTGGCCCTCATTGTCTGCACCTGGCCCACCTCCAAACTACTTGCCACTCCTTAATCCCATCCAGAACTTCCCACAATCTTTCTGTATAAAAGTACCAATTTTATCCTCAACAAATACTCAGATTCTTAAAATTTGGGCTGCTTCTATTGACAACACAATAGACTCTGTCACTGACTGAAAGAAGACTTGAGTGGTTGATTCTTTCAAGATTGACCCCCACCCTGTACCCTTGCATTTCAGGATTCCTAGCACACCTAGACTGTCCCACCCTGTGCCACTGAATTATGGGGCTTTAGCACCCCTAGACTGCAGCACAAGCATTCTGCACATATTCATAAGGACTGAGCTCTCACTGTTACACTTACATGGCATTGGATATGTTGTCTCCTACATTTGATTGTGTGTTCCTTATGGAAAAGAGCTATCATTGTTATTCTTTATAGCCCCTGGAATTAGTTTAGAACCTGGAACATAGTAAGCACTTTAAGAATTTCTTGGGGGGGGGGGGTAGGTGGCACAGTGAATAGAGCACTGGCCCTGAAGTAAGGAGGAACTGAGTTCAAATCCAGCTTCAGACACTTAACACTTAATACTTACTAGCCATGTGACCTTGAGCAAGTCACTTAACCCCAATTGCCCTCCAAAAAGACAAAGAAAAAAGAAAAAAAAGAAATTCTTGTTGGCTGACTGACCAATTAACTAGGACAATTAAATTCAACCAGCCTTTATTAAATAACTACTATGTACCATTTTCTGGAGATCCTTGTCCTATACCTGGAAGGGAACTCAAATACTATCTAGTCCAATATTCTCATGTTAGAGATAAAATAAATAAGGTCTCTAGAGATTAAAAAAGTCGTACAAGGTCACATAGCAGCAACACCAGATTTTGTATTCTCTTTCAATCCTCCTAATCCAACATGCTTTCCATTTTACCACACTTCCTCTGACTTAGCATTTCTAAAATATTAGCTCTTACTTCTTAGCCTAATATTATTGCATGTAGATGGTATAAACCATGAAAAATCCAATATATTAGAAAATTAAAAGATCGTTTAAATCTGATTCAGGTCTACATTTTTTAATACAAATACTTAAAACCTTCAAGGTAACATTCTCTGGAGATAACCCTGGCTGGACAAAAAAGAGGAGATGGCCCAGAGCTAAATCTCAAGTAAAATCAAAATGGCTTGTGGAGCTTCTCCTAAATGGAAAATCTACTCATGGATAATTGAGAGTCAACTGCATACATTATTTAGTACAACAGGAGACTGAAACATGGGCTCTTAGAATCCAATGTATGCCCAGTTAAAAGGCTGAGGTTAAAATTTTCTCTAAGAGGTATAATTTTAGTTACGGAGAGATAGAGGAGAGGAAATACACACCATTTAATTTTTTATGCTCATTGGCTCTCTAAAAATCCCTTTACTTTCTTCCCTTCCAGTAATTTCTTCAAAGAAAATCAAATGTATAGAGTCAATATTCAAGATATATTTGGAAAATACTACTTAAACATACATCCCCAGAAACTTCTGATTTAGCTACTTGTAGCCCACCAATAATGAGGTTGAACACAAATGATACCATGTGTAGTTTAGCACCCCACCCCCCATGCTATAAACTAAAGATGGGTTATTTGAATATATTGCAATTTCTTAAGTTTTAAAAGGCTTATTAACATTTTATGTAGTTCCCAGTCAACTAGAGTAACAGACCAATTATTTATACAGCGTGAAGTCCTTAAAATGATTCATATCCACACTGACTGCTTTAAGATCATACTAAAAAAACAACACTGCAATCCTTCCACACGCTTTCCCCCTAATGTTCCCTATGGCACTCAGATGACTTCACCTCGACATCCTTTAACCCAACACACTAAATCTAGCTTTATGTTTCAAACAATCTTTCTGATACTGCAAAGGACCATTAAGTGAGGCGCCACTCTCCTCTTCCCCCCCCCCCCTCCTTTTTTTATTTTATGCCATAATTCAACTCTGACTGCTGAGCCATTTTTCCCAGGGTGCAAGATACTTCACATAAGCTGTGAGGATGCTTTTAGGCCACTTGGTTACTACCATGCAGACAATTGATTTGGGAACTTGAAGAAAAAGTTCATGTGTGCAGAAAATTAACAGTTTCTTAAAATTCATAATGTGGGACTGCTTTGGGCAATGGGACACTTTGGTAAAAAAAATGGCACATAAACAAGAGTGCCTTGAATGTAGCAGGTCTTCAATGAGCAGTCTTTCAGTTGAAGAGGTAGCATAGTATAATGTTAGAAACATGGCACAGCTGATATCAAGTTGGCCTGAAAGTTAGAAAGATCTGAGTTCAAGTCCCTGAGAAAATCATTAAAGCTCTCAGTGCCCTCAGGCAAATCCCTATGAATATAAAATGTTGAGCATCTCTTCATCTGCATTAGTAAAGGGAATTTTTTTTTTTGTTAATGTTTTTGTTTTGGTTTGGTTTACCAGGTGTTTTGTTAGGGGACAGTTAGATCCTCTTTTGCTGTATACACTAACTGTGGAGTTGAGTTGAAAGTCATATTATCACACTCTAGCTCCCACCATTCATTAGAGACCATTTAACCCCTTCATTTTTCATATGAGGAGAATACTACAGAAAAATCTTTAAGTATCTTGACTAAAGTCATATAGTTAAAAATTGTCCCTGTCAAGATTTGAACCCAAGTCATCTGTCTTATGGTCTACTGATATTTCCATAATTCCACAGTGATTTTGCAGTCACAACTCTATAAAATAAATAGTAGATTTAATATTCCAATTTTATAGGTCCAGAGACAGACTCAGAGAGTTGGGTAACTTTTCCATAGATTTATAGCTAGTAAAGGTGTTGGGATTAAAATCCACACCTAAATCTCTTCTCATTGCGTTGTACTGGTTCTCTTTAAAACTAAGCCTACTTTTTTTTTTTAATTATGCGGTTTCACTATTTCAAAGTTAGAGTAATCTGTGTCTTCCTCTCCCCTTGTATTTTCCTTCTCACATTTATGCAAATAGTAGATATATTAATGAACTTTGACCCAGAGATGTGCTGGCGCCAAGTTATGTCAGCTGTGGGGGAGGTGATTGTTAAATTTTGAAGGAAAACATTTACATCCCAGAAACCAGGTAATCAACAAACACAGCAAATCAGGGTTTGGTCTAACGTTTTATTGATTTTCTAGGATTACTAAAGTGATGGGGAAAATATTAATAATGCAGATTAAACTTAAAAGTTGGTCATGGGTTCATTTTTTTAATAGAAATAAATATTTGTCAGCACACACCCGTTTCTCACTTGTAGTCGGTGAGATAATGACACAAGGATTAGAAATGTAAGTTCAGTTAATTCAACAAAAATTTTTTTAAAAAAGGATACATCCCAATGATAAAGAGAAATGACTTTGAGGTTATGCACTATAAGTGAGGCGCCACTCTCTTCTATTGCCCTTTTCTTAACATAGATCATTGAGAGTTGACTGTACTCTTGACAATGGGCAATGTGTATTAATCCTTTGGCAGTGTCAGTCTACAGAGTTAGGTCTAAGAAAGACAAACAGTATTAGGTTGTAACCATGTTTATTTCTCTCAGAGTGGGTAGCATTGATGAGGTGATGGGACCTGGACCCCTAAAAGGAAAAGATCTTGTCTTTGAAAGCAACCCAGTCCCTGAACTTTCCCACACATTTCAGCAGCAGAGATCACTGGCATCTTCTCCAGGGTATCTGGCCCACCCCCACCCACTTAACACTCTTTTCACAGTCTCTCTTGACCCACCCCAGATTACTTTATTTCTTTCACTATTGCACCTGGCCCACCCCAGCTATTTACCTCTGCTGAAGCCTGTCCAGATCTTTTCCTTTTCCTTTTTTTTTTGTTAGAAGTATCAGTCTTACTAACATTAAGTTGCTGATTCACTAGGAATCTAGCCAGCCCCTATTGGCATTGGTGGTGACATCTTGACTGAAAGAAGATTTGAGGGCTTGAATTCTTTCCAGGCAGATCATCACCCTGTACTCTGACATTCTGGGGTCCCCAGAACCCCAAACCACATCAGTAAACATGTATTCATGCAAGGGAGCTGCAGTTTGAAGCCAAGCTCCCTTTGGGTTTAGAGCACACAGTTTATATACCCTTCCAACATGGGCTGATGTCACTCCCTTATTCCTGGACACAGAAAACACCATACCAGACCACTCCCATCCTTGGGTTAGATAGACAAGAGAATATATCTCCAACCAGGTTTGAGCAGAACACAATTGTCTTCCCTACCTTGGATTAAATTACTTGCAAGCTTAAGTGGGGGCTGACAAGGATAAGAAGAATCAATGTAATCTCAGTATCAGTAATGTCCTTCTGAAGAAAAAATGAACACAAATCCAGGACTTTGGAAGAAGAGGTCAGGGAGAAGTTCTGAATCTCCAAGATATTGGTCATTAATAATCATTTTTCACAGTGGCATGTTAAAATTGTTACCACTCAATCACCTGAGTGTCCCATATACCATATTTACTCACCCTGTATTCTGCCTTTTTCACTGGATGTTTTCACTCGAAGAACAAAAGGGAAGGAAGGATGGATGTAAGAACTGAGATCCTCATTCACCACTAATGTCAGCAACTTTCATTCACTATTCAGATGTTCATATCCATTTACTAAAGCATAGTGACTCACTCAGGGTTACATGAGTCACACTGGACATGTTTTTTGGAAATTTCAATCAAACAGTTCTCCTTTTGACTGACTCAAGAGAAGAAAAGACTGCTTTTGCCTAGATCTTAAGTGAAAGGAAAGGCAGATATGTGTAAACAGTTAAAGACAAGTGTTCACATTTAGAATTTCTTTTCATGATAAGTTTCAGGTCTGGGATTTGCTCCTGGAAAGAAAGGCCTAAGTCACTACTGCAGCCTTGACATATTTCCTGTATCTCCTCACAGAATTAGGGGTATGTTCGGAGAGCCAAAGCTTGGTACATCAATCCCAGGGGTTAAAGGAGGTTAACATGAGAACTAAGGTTGATTGGCTCAGTTGGTAAGAGAATTGTACTAACAGAGTCAAGGTCATGGGTTTACCCCTCTAGAGGCTATCTTATTGAAAGGCAGTATGGTACAACTGTAAGGACCCTCTATTTGAAGTTAGAAGTGTGGGTTCACATCCCAGATTTGTCATTTACATCAGGGTTAAGTGACTTACCCATAGTCATGCAGCTAGTACGTGTCTGAGGTCAAATTTGAACTCAGGTTCTCCTGACTCCAGGGCCCACACTCTATCCACTGCACCAGCAGATTATTTTAACTATCATATAAAGAATAGAGAGAAGAGGGCAGTTAGGTGACACAGTGAATAGAGGATTAGCCTGAAAGTCAGGAGGATCTGAGTTCCAATGTGACCTCAGAAATTTACTAGCTGTGTGACTCTGGGCAAATCACTTAACCTCAATTGCCTCAAAAAAAAAATAAGGAAGGAACAAGATAGAGTAGATAGAGGATTAGCCTTGAATTCATTAAGAAAGGCAGCCTGGATTTGAAATTAGGTCTTTCTGACTCTAGGTTAACACTCTATCCATTGTACCACCTTCTTAAGACAGAAAAAAGAGACACAGGACTGTGTCTTGGTGACCACCAATAGGGAGCACAACATAGATGAGGATCCAGCCAAAAAAGAGAGGGCAGACAAGTAGGAACATTTATTAAGCTCCTTCTATGTGCCAGGTACTGTGGTAAATGCTTTACAGATATTATCTCACTTAATTTTCACAAAAATCCTGAAAGGTAGGTGCTGTCATTAACCCCATTTTAACAGTTGAAAAAATTGAGTCAGAGAGAGCTTGAATGAGGGTCACATAGGTCCTGAGACAAGATTTGAACTCAGATCTTCCTAACTCTAGGTCCAGGGCTGTATTCACTGTGCCACCTAACAGCATTGGCTTACTGCGATACTTCCTATCTTCCTGACCCTGACCAAGTCACTTAAAACTATATGTGTCTTAAGCTTCTCCCTGGAACTTATCCACTAAGTCATACATGGTTGGTGAAAGGAGTTCTCATATTGGGATCCCTGACCCCTCCAAACTGATGCAATCACAGATCCTCAGTGTACTTGGTGTTAAAGAAGGAATGGACAAAAAGCAGGAAAATTAATTAAGGAGTTTATTAAATCAGGTCATGAGACCAGGAATGAGAATGGTGGTTCTATGAGGGAAGAGAAAGGGGCAACTCTGAGAGATGTGGCAAGGTAGTATTGATGGGATTTGACAAGTGATGTGGACATCCAGAGGTAAAGGAGAGGAAATTGTAAAGGACAGCTTCCAAGGAGCAAGCCTAGATGATTGGAAGAATGCCCTCAACAGAAAGACGGACATCTGGAAAGGCTATAGGCTTAGTTGTCTTCATGATTATGATCATGAAACCATTTTTCCAAATTTTCTCCTGAAAATCTGCCTCTGAAGGAGAATGCATGCTAGGGTATCATTTCAGAGGTATATATCCCATCCTTATTTCCTTATGCCCCTCAGATAATAATAATAGTTAACATTTATAGAGCACTTAACTATGTTCTAGGAACTTTTGTTATTTGATCCTCAGGACAATCCTGGGAGGTAGGTGCCATTATGACTATCATTGTCCCAATTTTACAGATGGGGAAATGGAGGCAAATAGCACTTAAGTAACTTGCCTAGAGTGATGCTGCTAATGTGTGAGGGTAGAATTGTATTTATGATTTTCCTGACGCCAGGACCAGCATTCTATCCACTGCACCAACTAGCTCCCCCAGAGAAAAGATACTTTCTGTACAAACAGGACCCAGAAACCTTGATTGCTTAGCAGTCAGTCAGCAACTTCTGCTAGGCATCTACAAGGTCTTCCTTTGGAAATTGTTAGTAAATAACCCAGCTAAAAAGACATGTGACCGCTTCACCATCCTGTGGAAGAGGGGAAAAGCTAAGAGTTTGGGGAATGCCTATGACACTGATTGTTCAACCCTAATCAGTGGCATCACCTTCAAGCCCCATTGGATGGAGCTGTCTGGGACAAGAATCACCATCTTTGGGACTGGCTCTGTTTAAACATGCCAGTGAAAATCCAGAGGGGATGACAGCTGGAAAACATCAGCTTTTCCTGAAGACAAAGTAAATATAGTCCAGAAGAAAGGCAAAAACTTGTCTTTTTTGTTTGTTTTTCTTTCTAGATCTCACAATGGTTGCTCGAAACTTATCCCTATATTATGTTTGGTCTTTTTTTGTTTTTCCTTTTATTCACTTTTCTGCAACTTTTGATGCTGTTGAGAACCCTGTTAGATACTCTCTTCCCTGGGTTTTACTGATGCTGCTCTCTTGGTCTTTCTCTTACTCACATTTCTTCTCCTTCTCCTTGGCTGCATTATGATCTATGTTGTGCACCCTAACTACTAGTGCACCCCAAGGCACTGTCTTATGCCCCCTTGTATCAGCAAGCACCCTAGCATACCCAGGGTAGCTGCTAGCACAGGTTCTTAGATCTGCTTTTCTAAAGGAAAGCAACTCAAAATGGGTTAACAATCTTACTTCAATCAATCAAACATATATCATTTACCTAGTTCAGGGGGAAAAGTCAACACCCTGAACTTCAGAGAATGCAAACAGAAGTTACAAACAGAAGTTACAAGTAAACAGAAAAACAGATCAGCAGATGGGCTTCTAACTGTCTGGCAGTTACATCTATACCTATTCAGTTACCAGAGAGGGAAGCACCAACATCTGGGTTTTTCAAAGCTGGGGGTCTCAACGGCTTCCTAGAGGCTCATCTGGCCAAATCATACAACTCTTCCCAAAGTGAGCCCCAAAGCAAAAACTCATATCAGGGTATATATAGCCTTCTCCTGGATCAGAGAACAACACAGCCCTCTTGACCCTCTGCCCAATCACAAATTAACAAGGTGTGGGCATTCCTGAAGAACATGCTTTCCGCCACAGGCTCCATGTGACCACATTCAGCCTATTAGGGGGCAGAGTATATTTTCAAATCAGGAAGGTTCTCAGAGTTACTTATTCGTATCAAAGGGCCTAGGGACAAGGAAGATCTTCAGATTCCCATAACACCCCTTTTGTTTTCTACATAGTCCTGGAGTCAAATCCAGCCTTAGATATGTATAATCTGTATGACTCTGGGCAAGTCACTTAACCTCTGTCTATCTCAGTTTCCTCAACTGTAAAGGAGGATATTAATAACACTTAACTTCCAAGGTTACTGTGAGGATCAGATGATATATTTGTAAAGCACTTAGCACAGTGCCTGCCACTATGCCCTCTCCCTCCACCCCCACACTTCTCTACTCTCTCACTTGGTACAATAGATGCTTAATATATTCCTTCCTTAAGTGATTGGTAACCTCTTTAGCTCCAGTGGGTTTAATGATCTATGAGACTGACACACTTGTTTAATACTAAAACCAGTCCCACATCTCTAACTGCTTTTTGGGTATTTTGAACTGGTAGCCCCATAGGCATCTCAAATGAAAATACACTATCCAGTTGAAAACACATTATCTTTTCTCTCAAACTATCCCTCTTACATACTTCCCTATTATCATTAAGAGCTCCCACCAACCTAGTCACTTAGATTTATAAACTCAGTGTCATTGTCAAATCCCCATTCTCTCTTTTCCCCATGTACAATCAGCTACCAAATCTTACCTTTTATATCTACATGTCTGCCACATAGATACTCATTCAGGCCCTAGTCATCTCTCAGCTGGACTCCCAAAAGAGTCTCCTAGTTGATCTTTCCACACTGTTCCCCTCCCTTCTCTAATCTACCTTCTACACAGCTGCCAAATAAGTTTTTTTTTCTGAAACCTCAGCTCCATCTCATTCTTCTATTCAATAAACTACAGTCAACCCCTCATCATTTCTAGAATGAAATATAAATTTCTCAGTTTAAAACTCTTGGTTCTTTCTCTCTCTCTCTCCCCCCCCCCCACCGTGTGTATATATATCTATATATATCTATATATATATAGATATAGATAGATAGATAGATAGATAGATATGTATATATATGTGTGTGTGTGTGTATGTGTGTGTATGTATGTGTATGTGTGTTTGTGTGTATATGTATATATACATATATACACACAAGTGTATGTATATGGTTGGATGTGAATGAATATGTATATCATACATACATTATGTCTGTGTGTATACGTATATGTGTGTATGTGTGTGTATGTATTGATTACTAGATACACACGCGTGCATGCGCACACACACATACACACACAGCAGTCTAGTCCAAGGGTTTATGAACTATGCCTCCCTCCAACCCCATTCCAAATCCATCAACCCCTGTTTTTGTATGACCTATAAGATAAGAATAATTTTTTACATTTTTAAATACAATTTTATTGTATCAAATATCTTCTTAGCTCATGAACTACACACGCAAAAAAAAAAACCACACTGTAGGACAGATGTGGCCTACGGATCACAGTTTGACAACACTTTTCCAACCCAATAGTCTTTATGTTCCTCACACACAGCAAAGTCCCATGTCTTCACACTGACTACTCCCCATCCCTAAATGCACTCTCTCCTCACTTTGATCTCTTAGAAATAGTTAGTCAATAAGCATTGATTAAACACCTCCTATTTTCCTGACATTGTGCTAAGCATTAGAGATACAAAGAAAGACATAAGACAATCCCTACTTACAGCCCAGGATTTCACAGACTTACTCCCTCCTTTAAGACTCAGTACAAGTGTCACCTCTGAATAAGGCCTTTCCTGATCCCTAATTGACCCCAGTGACTTCCCCCTTAAGATACTGTAAAGCCAAGCACAAGGAGCTTTCCAGAGGACTGCTGCTGTGAATAGCTCTATGGTTCTGATCACATAGTATAATGAACTCTATTTATTCAGCAGTAAACTAAAGCAAAACATTTACAGAAACCAAAGTATAGTATTCACAATGATATAACATAACAAATTATCTCTAAAGTGACTGCGTAGTTTTAAACAAAAATATCACTCAGTAAGTCCTTAACCCAATCATCCTTAAGGACAATCCTTCTTAAGGGACATAAAGTACAAAGATCAAAGTTTCCCACTCCTAGGTCACATTGTCTTAATCTCTCAGTTCAAAAGTCTTCTTTCTTGATTAGAGATTAGCTTCCAATCATCCTTAAGGAGTACGAGGTACAGAGTACAAAGTTCTCTCACCCCTAGAACACAGTAAATCATGATCTTGTCAGTCAACACTAAGTACCCTAGGAAAAATTTTTTCATCTTTGCTCCAGGCTAGCTCCAGAATTCCATGTTTCTTCTTTCATGGGTCTAGCTGATGAGATGCAGGCTCTGGGACCCCCCCTTGACCTCTCCTTGAATCTTTGAGGTACAGGCTCTGGGAAACCCCTTGAAGTCTGACTAAATCTTCCCACTTGATGAAGCATTTGCAGAAGCCATAAGTATTCCATTGTGGCTGGGCCCAAACCTCTGTTACTAGCCTGGCCCTCCATTGTTCATCTACTTCCCACCCTTGAGCTTATAAAAACACTAATTCACCCTTGCATTGACCTCATTAACCCCTCCTGAAGACCCTCTCCAAACTCATTACTGGAGTCTGACCTCATTGACTCATTCTGAAGACTCTCCCCAAACTCCTTCTCCAGACTACCCCTAGATTCCTCTGTATATAAGACCCCATCTTTCCCTCCATGTGGTGTAAGAGCACCATAGAATAGCTTAGCACAGACTTGCTCTGTGTGAGAGTATCATAGAATGACCTAGCATAAACTGGCTCCTTAAGAGTCTACCCCATATGGTGAACTATTAATAAAAGTTACTTTTTTTTGGCTGAGAAGATTTGAGTCTGATTCTTTTGGCAGGACCTGACATGTTGGCATTTTGGGGTCTCCAGAGCAACCCTAGCCCTCTTTATGGGTAACTTCTTCACAGATCTCTAGATTCACAGGCAGGCAGCCCTCAGCTCCTCATCCAGCTCCTTTTCCAGCTCCTCACCCAGTTCCCATTCCATATTGAAGCTCAAAGCATCCAGTCCACCTCAAGTCCTTTGATGTTTCTGTTTCTGGGAAGACAAAGCTTAACAGAGCCAAAACAATATTCATGCACTTTGTTAGCACCATCAGCAATTCCGTTATCTGCCTGTGAAATCAACACAGACCCACGAACAAGGTCTGAGAACTCAACACAAATCATCAGTATATTCCCAGCACCTCTGAAAACCTCCTCCCGGACTTCTATAAACAGACAGCAAGAAAATCCTCTTTCAGGGCTTCCAGTAAGGTCCCAGGGCTTCTGTACAAAGTATCACAAACACAACAGAACAGACAAACAGAGTGCCTGGCCTCCACAACCGTTCACCTTCTCAGTTCTGCTCTGTCCCAGCTGTACTCCTCCCTATATATGGTAGTTCTCCTTCCTGTTCCATACTTTCCTGTTGTATCAGAAATTTCTTCCCCACTTCAAATAACAAGGGACTCAAAGTGCTAAATACTTAAGTAGCTGAAACAAGGTATTCAGTACTTCATTGCTTGCCATTGCAGATACCTTTTATCTAGTGTGTGTGTGTGTGTGTGTGTGTGTGTGTCTGTGTCTGTGTGTCTGTGTGTGTCTGTGTCTGTGTGTGTCTGTGTATGTCTGTGTGCACTTGCCATTTTCTCTGTTGTAAATTCATCAGGGGAAGGAATTGTATCCCTTTTTATCCTCAATGCCTGGTCCAGTGCAGGCAAATAATGGGCACTGAATTAATGCTAGTTGATTGACTGGTTGATGCATTGATTCATTCCTGCAGGGAAGTCCCTCCACCAAAGCAGAAGTGCAATTGTACTGCAGTTTATAGTCTTAGAGACTTCTCTGAGGTTCACAAAGGTTAAGTTCTCATCCATGGTCACAGACCTTGAGTAGGACTCAGAGACAGAGTCTGAACACAGATCTTCCTGTTTCACAGGTTGGCTGTCTATTCATAATGTCATAATGTGTCTCCACTGAACCTGTGTTAGAAAGACAAGTTCAAACCAAACTTAAGACATTTATTAACTGTGTGATCCTGGGCAAGTCACTAAGCTTCTCTCTGCCTCAGTTTCCTCAAATTAAAAACTGAGTGTAATAGCAGCACCTACTTCCCTGGGTTGTTGTAAGAATCAAATGAGATAATATTTTTAAATCACTTTTCAAAGTTCCTGGTACATAGTAGGTGCTAATTAATGCTATTTTTAAATTCAAAATAATTAAGACAAAATAAAATCCTATCACCAAGGGATGCAGTTTGATCTGCTTTAGAGAGATGGACAAGATGACCTTTTGAAGTCTATCTCTGACCTGTGAAATGTGTGGCTGAAGTACTCCACTATTCAGGCATTATCTATCCAGTCTAGAGAAGGTGGAGATTTAAAGTCCCCTGGGTCTTTATTCTTTAGGGAACAAAATGGAACCAGTGAGTCTACAGCTCTCAAGCTGTAGCTTTGAGAAGTTTAGGAAAGCTATATCAGCTCCACAATTCAAGGACTCCAGTCTGGCTTAGGAGTCATTGCCTCTTGAGCTGAGCAGTCACATTCCAACCTGTTAAGGATTTGGTGTGCTCCAGATTCCCCTCTACTACTCTTTCTATGACTTAGATGGCTGATCAAGTTCACTGAGTGTTAGCACACCCCCCACTGAATAAAACCAGGACAGTGGTGAGTGAGCAAAACCCAGCATGGTGTGTCCTCATTATGGGAGGGAGCAGGCAGCAAGAAAACCAATTACTGATGCCTGAAGTCTCCATACAGGTAGAGGGAAGCAGTGGCTGCCAGCCACTCTTGCCTCAGGGCACCAAATAATAACTTCAGAATCATGCCTTGGATAGCCAGGCTCAGTGCCCGACTTTGCTTTGCTAGAACATGAAAGGTAATGCTTTTCAAAACAGCTGAAAATCCTGAGCACAGCAAGATGAGTTGGGGGGTATTTAATAGGTATGTCCTGGTAGTAGGCGGATGTCAAGGAAAATGGCCCTTGGTGGCTCATTAAGTGTAACAGGGAAGGTAAAGCAGAGCCAGCAAATAGATGACATAGAAAAGCTGTTCTTTTCAGCCAACAAGTGGTTGGATTTTTATTTTAAAAAGCACCCAATGACCTGCCAATAATTGATGAAAGGGTATTCAACCTATCTAATTAGTTAAGGACTAGAAGCAAAAATGTGATAAAGAAAATCTGGATAAACATATGGAAATTAGGTCTTTAGTAGGCCCTCGAGAGAAAACTAGAGGTGCTGACATATATGTGAGCATCACACGGACACTGAATTGTAGAGCATGAAGGGGCCTTGAAAAAAAGCATCTGTCCCAAGCCATAAATGAAAGATGAATCCTTTCTGTAGAGTCCCCTGGCCTCTGAATATTTCCACTGATGTCATTCTCATCTTTTTTTTTTATTTTTCAATGCTCACTTTTCTAAGATTTTGAGTTCCAAAGTTTTTTTCTCTTCTCTCCCCTTCCCCCCTCCCCAAGATGGCATGCAGTCTGAAATGGGCTATGAATATATATATTAAATATCACATATATGTAATATATATGTAATATGTACTTATTAAATATTTCCACATTAGTCATGTTGTGAAAGAAGTAAGCTTCTCATCTTCAAAAAGTTAGGTCCTTATTTAAGAAGTTGCAACAAAAAAGAGACCCTATAATTGAGAGAGAACTCTGTAAAAGAACTGCTATTTTGTAGCCTGCTATAACAACCTCAGAGACAGGTTAGGATTCCTATCTGTGTCATGGAATGCTTTTTTCTTTGTTTCTTCTTCTTTGATATACTTCTTTTACATGATGTAGCACCTACTTTCTCCTGAGAGCCCAGAGAAGAGAAATGCATCCATCCATTCCTTTTCTGTGGTCCTCTAGGAGAAAGGCAAAACTTGCACCTGGGATATTCACATGAGCAACTTAATACTGGTGGAAATGGAAACATTTAACATTCAAAAAACATCACTGAAAATTCAATTTCTCATCCCTAGTGGCTTCAAGTCAGCTTTCAGTCCTTTGTAGTTAATTCATCGAATTCTTATGGTTAATCGTTATGGCAAATACTTCTTTATAGTACTTGTTTATGAACCGGAAACTCCTCTGCTGGGAAATCTTGTTCAGAGCTCAATTTATTTGAGGTACACTATTTTTCCTTTTTCCATCGTGGGATGTTTTGTTTTATCCCCTCTCCCAAATTCTTTCAACTCAGAATTTAGCACACTCTTAGCATGGCTAAGTTCAGTCGTTCAGTCATTTTTCAGTTGTGTTCGACCTCATTTGGGGTTTTCTTGGCATATATACTGGACTGTTTTGTCATTTCCTTCAGCTCAATTTACTGATTAGGAAACTGAGGTAAAGTTAAATGACTTGCCCAGGGTCACACAGCTAGTAAGTGTCAGCGGCCAGATTTGAACTCAGGAAGATGAGTCTTCCTGATTCCATGTCTGGCATTCTAACCACTGCTCCACCTAGCTTCCCAAAAACAGAAGCAAAAGAAACCAGCCTAGAAGCAGAAATTTCACCATCTGCTGAGATCTAATAAATTCCTCTGTTTCTTCTTGAGCTCCAAAAGTCCCCTGAAACTTCCAGAGCTTTTTCGTTCTCTGTGATAATAATTGGATTTGTAGGTAGTATCCTGGGCTGCTTTGAAAGCTAATTTATTTCCCCTCACCAGTGTACAAATAGAAACTGCACAGATTTGTTCTGGTAAATGTTTAATAACCAGATTTCGTGCATGTGTGTGAGAGGGGGATATATTAACACACTTTTAAGTTTAAGCTGAAGTAACACTTTTTTTTTCAAATTATTGACAATCAATAAAATAATAAATCCATCTCTGGTTTATAGTCATTGTCAATTTCTGAAGTGTAATTGGTTGCACTGAAAATTTTAAAATCTATTTTCACAAGCTAGTTAGAGCTGGATCAAGGACATCCCAGAAGTTGAATGACTATATATTGAAAATGCTGTCAAATTCAGATAGAAACAGTGGTCACTAATCCATATATACACATCCCTGAGAGGAGCATGCTGACCTAGTTCTAAAATGTAAAATTATCTATGTTTTGTTGTATTTTAGATTTTTTAAATGATTGTGATTTTCCAATTAAATTTTAATTCAGTTTAGGTAACAATGGGGAATGCTATTGGCTGCATGGAGCAGAGTCGGGGAAGGCAGGGCAGGGGTCAGCATGTGGCATGTTTGACAACTCTGGAATAGATGACCTTAGAACATTTAAGTACAAATGTTTGTGGATTCATTTTTCAGTTCCCCTGAGGTAGCAAAATACTCATAAAAAGTCCACATAGTTCTTTCTCTGTTAAACAAAAGAACCAAGAAAAGGAGACAAGCTGTAGCTCTGCAAGTGCAGTGTCATAGAGAAAAGTTTACAAGCATCCAGGAAGAAACATTTCCACACTCAACAGCAGGTTCTTATGTTGATGATCAATTATTCTTTCTAAAGGAAAAAAATAGAGGTCATACATAGCCAGATGGGTCATGGACCTGAGAAAGAACAAATGTCTGTGGAGGTAGTGTATGTTTGTGTGTGTGTGTGTGTGTGTGTGTGTGTGTGTGTGTGTGTGTGTGACAGAGAGAGAGAGAGAGAGACAGAGAGACAGAGAGATAGAGAGAGAGACAGAGAGAGAGGGAGAGAAAGAGAGAAAGAGAGATCTGGAATTGTCTTCAATGATATGTAAGACTTTTAAGATTGAATGAAATCGTGTAGGATTTGGAGCATGAACAGACCTCATACATAGTGAGCTCTAAACAAAGTGATGAATATAGTGTTACTAAATGCATAGAATAAAAAGTAAGAAAATTATTCTATATCTCTAGTATATAACTATGTTTTTTTTTTCAGTGAATTGGACGTGATGGCAATAAAAATAAAACTAAGAAAAAAACTGGCAAATTGGTGGAATATTTTGGGAAAACACATTACTAGATTTCAGCAATACAACTTCTCTCCTACCCAATTGTGGAATCCTTGAAGGCAAGGCTCATTTTTTTTTTTGCCTTACCTTGGTCTTCTGTGCTTAGGACAGTGTTTGGTAAATAGTAATTGCTTAATAACTGTTTACTGATGGGAGAGGATTCTGGGAAGATGGTGTAGTAGGTCAGGGAATTCCAAGTTCTCAAGATTTTCCCCCACAAAAGAGTTAAAATAGCACTTTAGGGTAAACAAAGTGTGGGTGGAGATAAATAAAAATAGGGACAAAACCAGGTATTCCTGGGACAATTTGAGATCAGAAGAAAACTCCCAGAACCAGTGAAAACTCCCTGTGAAGTGTAAGCATCTCCAGGGTAGGGTCCACTTTAATAGTAGGAGGCTAGCCTCTTAAACAACAAGAGGCAAACCCCGGGGCTTAGTTGATTTGAGAGGCTGTATTGGCCCCAGCTACAGGAACTTTTACACCTGGGATAGTGGAGGGAGTTGGGCATTTGATCCTGGGAAAATTGAGGGAACCTCGGTTGATAAGTAACACCAGACCCAGTTTTGCTGTGTAGAGTGGTGGGGGTGAGAAAGAATCAGCACACACCTCATGGGTGCAGAAGGGCAGAAAGCCCCTGACTGTGGGCACTTACAAGAGGTTGGAAGTTTGGCTTTTGGTTCCAGGCAAGAGGAGAGAACTGAAGATCTGGGGTAAAAAGCACCATTTCCCATACCCCAGGGCTAAAGGTGATTATAAAAATCAAACTATTATTATAAAAAATGCATAGGCAAAGGAAAAAGAATCCAACCATAGTTAGAAACAGTTGAAACAATTGAATAATATCAACATTATATAATTCTCCAAATCCTGCTAAAGTTCATCTAGCCTCAAAAGGACTCATATATCATTGAAGACAATTCCCAATTCTACATGTAGATGCACATTTGTCCTTTCTCAAGACCATGACTTTTTGATTTTTCTTCTGCATGACTAATCAGTCAACATGTGTACCTGCTTACATATGTGTGCATATGTATGTATATGCACACATACATATATAAAATTATGTATTCATATATGTGTACATACATATATACTTATACACCCAAAAAGAGACTGGAAACCATGAAATAAAATTCGGTTGAAGAAATTGGGCCTACTTAGCCAAAGAAAAGGAATATTTAGTAGTTTTATGAAAGTTATCTAAATGTTTGAAGAAGGATCATGTAGAAGAAGAATCAGATAAGGTTTGTTTGTTTTTTTTGTCCCAGTGAGAAGTAGTAGAGATAATTGGTAAAAGTTGTGTAGAAGTAGATTAATGCTATCTGATGTAAGGAAAAATTTCTTAACAATTAGAACCTTCTAAAGATGGAATGGACTAACTCCGAAGGTAATCATAGGACTCCCAGTGGAGGGATTGCTCTTTTCAAGTAAAGATTAGACAACCATTTCTTGAGAATGTTAATTCAGGTATGGTTTGGACTAAATAGTGTCTAAGGTTCCTTCCACAACTAAGATTCTACGATTCTGTGAAGCTATTATACCAGATCTAAGCCTGTCCTTCTACAACTTCTATCCATTGTTCCTAAATTGACTTCTTGAGATTGATTAAATATGGTTAATCCCACTTCTACATGAAAACCTTTTGAATACTTGAATATGGCTTTCATGTCCATCCCATCCCTTTTCTAACTTAAACATCCCCAGATTTTTAGGCAACTTTTCTGTAATATCATCTCTAGTCCTTTCTAACTATGTTATTCACCCCTTTAATACCTCTGGTCCATCAAATATCTTTCCTAAAATATGATACCCAGAAACTAATGCAATTCTCCAGATATGATCTGATTAGAAAATAGTTCATTAGGACTATCTCAAATGTTTTACTGGATACTATCATTGTATGCTATATTTAGTGTTAACTTTTATTGACTGCCATGTCTAATGGTTGAATTACACTGAAATTGCACTCCACTCAAAGTTCAATTTTTTGGACCAAAAATACTGTCTAACCACATCACCATCCTGTAATATGCAGATGATCCTTTAAATCCAAGGTTGGAAGTTTATAGTTATCTCCATAACATTTAATTTTAATAGACATAATCTATTGAGTTATGGATATATTGCTCCCCCAGTCTGATTCTGTACTCATAGAGCATAGTCTATTACCTATCTAATAAAGAGATCATGATAATGCCTTACACAGTTTCAGTTCAAGTTTTTCATTTGTTTTCCACTTTCCCTTTACTGTGACATAACACTAGAATTTGCCTAAAGTGAAGCAAAAATCAAAGAAAAAATCAAGACCAAATTAAATTGATAATATTGAATTTGAATCTCCAAGCTAATGCCCTGGCACCCAGTTATTATTCAGCAAGATGTCCTTCTATCATTCTAAGATCACTTACATTTGGCTTTGAATTGCTCCTCTGAAAAGCCATTAGCAGGAAATATGATTGGAATGGGCAGTATCTTTGGATTCTTAAGTACAAAGGAGAGACATTTTCATCTTGAGTATTACAGCTGATTTTGTGCTCCATGTTACTCATTATTCACACAGAAACATAAAAATAAATAGCCACTATGCAAATAGGAATGTTTCTCTCCTTGTTGAGTTTAAAGCTATAAACTGATGAGAGTGCAGTTATCCATATTTTTAGGGAAAAGGAAAATATTCCCACCAGTTCCATTAGTCCTACATCCTGGTAGAAGCATAAAGTCCTTTGATTGGTTGCTTCACATGGAAATGTAGAATTGAGAGTTAAAAGGGACCTTGGCAGCTATCTAGACTAACATATTCTTGAATGAAATCTCTGATCTCAGAGATCCAACAAATAGTCATCAAATCTTTCCTTGAAAGTTTTCCTTGAAGTCCTCAAAGGAGGAGAAATCCACAACTTCTCTAGGTAGTCTATTTCACTTTGGTACAATTCTAAATGGTAGGAAATTTTTCTAGCCTAAATTTGATTTTTTTTTCATCTTACACCCATTATTTCTGGTTCTCCTTGGGGGAAAAATGAAACAAATTTAAAATTTCCATTTGACAGTCCTTCAAATACTTGAAGACAGCTATAATATACCCTCTGAGCCTTCTCTTCTCTAGGCTATACATGCCCATTGGTAACAATTGATCTCTTTATGTTATAAATTCACCCTCACCACCATGGATAGTCTTGTAAATGACCATCTTAAACTTTGACACCAAGACTCAACACAATACTCTAGATAAGGAATGAAAAGGCCAGAGTATAGTGGAATGATCCCCTCACTATTCCTAGAAGTTATGTCTCTCCCATTGCAGGCCTACCAATATTCCCTGAACTCAGCTGTTGTTTGGTCATTTTTTCAGTAATATCTGCCTCCATTTGAGGTTTTCTTGGCAAAGATACTAGAGTGGTTTGCCATTTTCTTTCCCAACTCATTTTAGAGATGAAGAAAGGAAAGCAAATAGGCTAAAGTGACTTGCCCAGGGTCACACAACTAGTTAGTGTCTGAGACCAAATTTGAACTCAGGAAGATGATCTTTCTTACTCCAGATCCAACACTCTATCCACTGTGACACTTAACTGTCCTTATTGAAATCACTGTGTATACACACACATGCACACACACATGCACATACACACACATACACACACACACACACACACACACACACACACACACACACACACACACACAAAAGAGATCCCTAGAAAACCCATTGTCTCATTATGGCTCATCCATTTCATGCTTATGGGGTTGATATTTATACATAAATATAAGACTTTACATATATCTATTATATTTCACCTGATTACATCCCACTGCTCTTATCTATCTAATCAAAATTTGGTGAGCATGACATATATTCCTTTATCCAGGGCACTGATAAAAATGCTAAACAGTGTAGGGCTTAGCACAGATCACTAGAGTTTTCTGTGCAAAACTTCTGTCACAATAACAATCAAGCATTAACAAACACTCCAGTTCTAGCCATCTAGGCTGTTCTAGATCATCTAATTTGAATCTTTCTGAGGCATCTTGTCAAAACTTTTGTTAAAATACAAACTCTGGGCGGAGCTAAGATGGCGCAGAGTAAGCAGTGACTTCTCCAAGCTCCCCAAGAATTTTGTCCTTGGGAACTAAAAAGTAAATTTGAGCGGATTTAAGAGTGACAGAACCCATTGGGAGACAGAGAGTGACACATTCCCAGCCCAGAGAAGTGCCTAATCAGGTCAGGGCAGGGAGAAGGGAGCACACAGGAGTGGCACCAGCGGGGACCTGAGAGCAGAGTGCGGCAGACTGGGAAGCCCCACCCAGCAGACTCACCCAGCTGGAAGCTTCTGCAGCCCTCCCACAGCTGAGGTGAGGACCAACAAAACTGGGTAGGAGGGAACGCAGGGCCCATAGCGGGGTCAGCGTTTTTTCCTGGGGCTGGCAACCTGTGGCCTGGATTCTTGAAGCTACGTGCCCAGACTTTCACAAGTTGGGATGGAGGAATGAAATCTAGGGGCTCTCATCCCCCTCCCTGACACACAAAAAATCAAGAGCTAAAAGCCCCACCTAGAGTACACTCTTGCATTAGGGTAAACAGCCCCAGGCTTGGAAATCACTGAGGAAGGGGGAAGGGAGATTGTACTGTACCGAGCCTAAACCCAGGTGGGTGGAGCCAGCAAGCGCTAACAACAAAAGCCCAGGTGCTTTAGAACCACCTGGCCAATCAGCAAAACACAGCCCCACCCTTCTACTACAGTGAGCCTGCCTGAGAAGCAGCCCAGAG
>CM053583.1:384898753-384929704 GCA_028627135.1 Pseudochirops cupreus
AGATCTAGAAAGACTATAGTTTAAATGGAGACTGAAGCAAAACTCGTTATCATTCTCTTTCATGTCTGGTTTTGCTTTTTTTTTTCTTTTCCCAGTGATCACTCATTGGCTACAACCCTTGTATATGACCAAACTATTGTACAATGTGAAAGTATTTGGATATCCTATACATGATTGCACGCCACCATGGGGGGCGGGGGGGAAGGGAGGGGAGAAAATCTGAAACTCAAGTGATTGTGGAACTGAATTTTGTAAATTAAAAGTAAATGAGTAAATAAAAAAAATTTAAAAAAAAGAAAAAAAAAATAAAATAAAATACAAAGTCTGTTTCTAACATTCCCCTGCTCTGCAATATTGACCCAAAAAAAGAAAATGAGATTACTCTGGCACGACCTGTTCTTGGTGAAAGCATGCTTACTCTTGGTCATCTCTGCTGCCCTTTCTAGATCTTTGGTAAGTACCTAATTAATGAGATTTTTCAAACTTTTCCCATGAATTGGTTAAGTTCATTTACATAGAATTTTCTGATACTGTACTTTCCTTTTTGAAAATTGGGACTTGTAATGGTCTCTAAGTGTACAGCACTGCTCCTGTTTTCCACAAGCTTTCTCATTAGATTGGGAGCCTCATGAGGACAGGGATAATATTTTTCTTCCTTTTGTATACTCAAGAATTACCATGTGCCATGCCTGGCATGTGGAAGGTGCTTAATAAATGGTTACTGACACATTGATTGACCTTGACTCAGCAATCACTTCTCCCATTTCTTCCAGGATGCAAAAATGGAGTTTATCTGGGCTAGGTGACTTGAATTAATTAAGTTCAGCTAACAATTGTTTTTTTACTAACATTCTACTTATCTTAAGTATCAGCTGCCTCTTAGACATTTTGCTCTGTTATTTCCACCATAAAAGTTTTCTCTTTGTCAGACAAAAAAAAAAGAACAGTTGCAAAGTCTGATTTTTTTTAAAAAATTCTTTTTTCTCTTTGATGTCAATTATCCTCATCCCATACACACCAAGTAAAGGTTCATTGATTTACCATTCAGTGTTTAGGAGACTCCAAAGGAAAGTGTGGGGGAGAAGGGGTATTAAAATGCTTGCCAAACTGAAAGTCTATGGAGCAGTTGTGCTGACCTTATTGTTGTATGTCTGTGAAACCTGTACAGGACAGTATACTGATAACACGCCAGGAAATTGAATCAATTCCATTTGAATTATCTTAGGAAGATCCTGAAGATCACTTGGAAAGATAAAGTACTGGGCAATGAGGTCCTTTGTTGATGTAAACTGCCAAGCATTCAAACTACTGCAGAGAGCACAACTCTGATGGGCTGGTCACATTGTTCAAATACCAAACTTATGTTCTAAAAGACTATTTTATGGAGAACTCACATAAGGCAAATGCTTACATGGAGACCAAAAGAAGCAATACAAAAACTCTCAAGGTCTTTCTGAAGAACTTTGAAATCTATTATGAGACACAACAGACAATGACAAAAAAAAAAAAACACTCAGCATGGTGTGTCCACAACAAAGAAGGTGCTGGGGCCTATGAGCAAAGCAGAATTGCAGTAGCTAAAAAGAAACATGAGATGTGCAAATTTAAAGACATTTCCACTCAGTTCATATGGACTGCTTGTGTCTGAACTGTTGTAGAGCCTTATGAGCTTCTACTGGTTTAATCAGCCACAGCTGGATGTGTTGTAACTTGACTCCAACATGATGCCATTTTGGTCCTGTTCAAGAATGAAGGACGACAACCAATACAGTACATGGGATCCAATCCTTCTTTCCTCTGAGCCATTAGAAATCTTTTATCATCAAATCTAAAATGGTATCAGACTATTCCAAGATTTCTTCTCTATCATAAACTCTAGGAGCAAGTAGTCACTTCCCCCAAGTTTCATGTCATTTTCACCTCAGCACCAGTTCTTCCTATTAGGGAAAATTAGATCCAGAATGAAATGTCACCTTGTTGGCTTTTTCCACCTTTGGAAGGATGAAATTATCTCTAAAGGAGACCAAGACGTGTTAGCTATTCAGTTATTGACAGGAAGTCCAGCAGATGCCTGTACAACACAAAATTCCCATTACTATGACAGAGTGTTCTAAAAGGCTCAGTAAAGTTTTAAGCTATTAAGCTATTCCAGTTTAAAACTGTCCTAAGATTTGTGGAATGCCCTGGGAGGTCATGCCTCTGTGACAGACTTGGTATCAATTTCTGAAATGCTTCTTCTATTTCTTCTTTCTGCCTAGCTGTAACAGAGGTATCTAACTTATGTCCCATGGGCCCAAGTAGCTCCAAAATCGCCAGGTTAAAATTTAATTGGGAAATGTTAATTAAAATGTAATATAAGAAAGATAATGTTAATTTGTGGTTTTGTAAGACAACATGTGGTCTGCAGAAATCTGCTTCTGTTTGAATTTGACACCACTGGTCTGTAGTATTGCAATAAGTAATCACTTCCATTTCTACTTCCATGACTTTCACTCAAAGACTATGTGTCATGCTATGCCCTCTCTGGTTTCTATATTTCCTTTTTTTGTTCCTAGAATTCTTCTCATGCATATCCCTTCTGCTAATACAACACAATCCCACCCTCATTTACCTCTTCAATTTCTTTTGAATAAGGTCTACCTGTGAGGTCTGATAATATCTATGAGATCAATTTTGCTTCCTTTCATTAAGACCCCTAATTATGTATATCTCCTAAACTTAGGAAATTTCTATATAGATTTTAATGTCAGAAACTTTAATAACATTTCTTTCTTGGATTCTGCCACCTGTGAAGAACAGAGTATCTTAACTACTGTTCTTTCTTCTTTGCAGTTACTCTCTGTGGTATGTAGCTTAAAGGAGACATATATATATATATATATATATATATATATATATATTTTTAGTTCAAATATTTTTCATTTTACTTACAAAATACCTGGTAAGTATGTTCACATGCACCATTCTAACTGTATTGCTTCTCTACGCAGGAATTTCTTATCCCTATATTTTAAGCCATAGTCTAAGAATCCAAATTCCATTCTCAGATAACACCTTCTTAGTCAAGTGTCAATTCTCAAATAACTTTTTCTCGTTTGCATCCTTTTCCTTCAGTGAGTAACAGGAAGGTCTATGGTCATTCATTTCTCACCTAAGACTTCACAATCACTGACAAGGCTTTTTTCAGGTCCTTCTTACAATGTTATTTGTGTTCATGTGTGAATCACCATGCCCTGTGTTTTTGTTTTTTTGTCATCCATTTTCATAAATTCTCTATTATGCTTTATATATTGCCCCATGAAAACACCAGATCTCTCTCTCTCTTTCTCTCTCTCTCTCTCTCTCTCTCTCTCTCTCTCTCTCTCTCTCTCTCTCTCTTTCTCTCTCTCTCTCTCTCTCTTTCTCTTCATAGGTGAACAAATAGCTATATCACTTCCTCTGAGAAAATACTCATCAGTAACTACAACTTTCCTCTTGACATTTTATCTGTCAAATTTTGCAACTCTACTACATCATTTTTGAGGGACACAGTTTCTTCCTTCTCACAGTATTCAGGATTTTTTTTTCAGGAAGAGAGTTTTTCAGGTCTAATTTTATTGTCATTTTACTGTCATTTTTCTTCCCCTTTTCTGTGTAGCCTTCTTTCAAATGCTAACATCCTATCAGAGATCAACTCTCCCCTCTTCTATACCAGATCCCTTTCCTTCACCATGGAATCCAAGACTTTTTTTTTTGTGACTACTTCATTCTTCATTCTTCATATTTTAGTATGGGAGATGTGCATTGCATTCCTTCATCTTCTCATCCAAGAAAGATATAAACCTACCTTTAGAAAAGATTTAATAGTCATTTAGCTGCCACAGAAGTAGAATCAGCCTACAAGTATCATTTATAAAAGGAGGATTGGGGCTAAATGATCTTCAAATTGGACAGGTCACAACTTCTCTGGGCTTTATATTCTTTATCTGTAAAAGAAGATGGTTGGACTATATGACATCTGAGTTCCCCTAAGGTGCTAGCTCTATGATCCTGTGATGCTTTCCAGTTCAAAAATGTCAAAATTGCTACATTTCCAGTTGCAAGGGTCATTTCAGAAGGTAGCCCCAGGTCCAGTCTATTCTGAGTCACATGGATCACCATTATTTTACTAGACAGAATCAGAAAAGAGAGAATATAAACAAATGGTTCCATCAAGTGTTAGAGGCTGGAGGTGAAGTTACATTTCCACATAGACACTCTCAGGGTGATCAACTAGTCCAGTGAATTAAAAGGCAGTGAAAGGCATGCAGCAGAATCAGGATGAGCAATGTATATATTCTGATCTATGTGTGTGATTGCCCAATTAGGGTTTTTAGCCTGCACTGTCAGGAGTTGCAAAATAAATCCCTATATTTTGTAGAGAGAGAAATTCCCTGGTATGAAAATATGTGTATTTTTTTAAACCATTTGAGTGATGGAGACAGGAAGACATAATCTACCTGGATTCCCAGATAATCTCAATTTAAGCAACAGTTTCAGTATTTGAGTATCAGAATGACATTGGCCAAGGCTCCCTTGGTCTCAGTTTCCTCACTGTGAAATGAGGCAAGGTTAGACAACATGCTATGTAAGGTTCAGTTTGCCTCAAATTTCTCCTCACCAAATTTAATCTCTGGCCTTCTTAATAAGTCCAAGGACTCTGAATTTTCTTCCTTACCTCTAAATCCCATGGATCTAATGTTCTATGATAATATCCCTTGTTCCATTTTCATGCATGTTAAGTCCTAGATAGATGTTAGTTTTAGCTATACCTAGGCCCAGCTCTGATACATGAAGCCTTTCCTGATGCCCCAGTGACTAGTAATACCCCTGCCCCATTACCTTGGGTTTTTTTTTTAATTTTTTTTGCATGAATTTATTTATCCAGATTTAAACATACTTGTTATCTCTGCTGATAGAAGGTAACCTCACTGAGGGCAGGGATTATTTCATTCCTATTTTCATATCCACAGTGCATTGCATAATACCTGGTACAATACTATAATAGTGGCACATAATGTTTGCTGCCTAATAAATAAATGTCTGTTGAATTATTGATAAGGGGAGCACCTTAGCAGAGGATGTGTAAATTATTAAGTCCTCAGACTTTCAGGCATTGTTTTCAAGGAATGTCAAATCACTGCTTTTTCCTACCTTCTCAAGGAAACTTCTGTCCTTGGTGCTAAAAAGGTTCTCTTCTGACTGGACAGCTCTTTTACAAGTAGTGACTAGATCAAATGAATTGATCATCTGGGACCACCACTGATAGTATCACTTAGCTGAGTTGGCCTAGCAAATATCATAACCAGAGCAGTACCACTATAGTACTGACATCAAAAACCTGAGGAGCCAAGTGAGGCTGTTGGTAAATGCATTCTCTGGCATAACTGAGTTCTATGGGTCCTCTCTCCTGTAAGAATTGAATGACACCCAAAGGGTTAACCTCTAGCTAGCTTTTCCCTCAAAGCTGCTTAAAGGAAGTCACTGACAATTAAGCTGAACTGTGATTGAAACATTTCTGGAAGTGGGAGAAGGACCCAGTATGTGAAAACTAATTCTCAAAATCACCTTCATCATAAGAACGAGAGACAAAGCACCTGGCAATATGCCTTTCTTCAGAACTGATCTTCCCAGATATTTTTTGAGAGTTATGTTAGGTAAAAGCCAAATTCTAAGTTTCATCCAAAGTTTCTTCTACTTGAAATGAGGTTATTTGAAGATCCTTGTCACTTCCAATTCAACATGAAAACACACAGACCTGCTTCAGAATAAAAGTTCAATCACTGAATAGATACTGAGTCAATGCCATCTAAGTGTAAGTCACTGCCCTGAGTGGCCCCACTATTCATTCTCAATTCTTTCACTGCAGGACAGCAGAGCTGGGTGGAAAGGATACAAAAAGTCAGGGTCGTACAATAGAAATAATGATGAACTTAGATTAGAGGACCTGCACATGAATCCTTGTTCTGCCACTTGCTTCCTTCATAACCTTGTATAATTCAGTTAACCCCTCTAGACTTCCTTCAGTTTACACCTCTGTAAAATGAGCTCTTTGTAAGATCCAATTTTGCCTCCCCAAATTCAATCAATGGAGAGGAGATGGACCTGAAGGATTTCTTCAGAAATCTAAAGACTTCTGTAAAGCACCTTCAAAACTGTATTCTTCAGTTCTAAATCCCATGATACTGAGGGCCTCTGAAAATACCCTTTGTTGCAACAATCTGCATGATAATCTCTAGGCACTTCCCTACTTTGCCTAGTCCAGATGCTTAATAGGAGGAGTGCCATTTCAGAGGGCCTTGAAATATGTGATCCCTTTCAGCCCTGTATCTAGGATCCTAGCATTCTAATAATAAGACTTAGTATCCTTTCTCCAGTTTTCTAGTTTAGTGTAAAAACATCAATCAGCAACCATATATTAAGTACCTAGTATGTGTAAATCACTGTACTTATCATTGAAGACCTTTCAAGGACTTGTTATTTAATCAATGTGAAAACCTCTTCCTTCAATGCTGGTAACAGCCCACATATACCTACTAATCTTAGTTGTTTTAGGTTCAGAGTTTAAACATCTTACCCATACACATATAGCTACCCAGTAGGAGAGGTGGGACGTAAACATAGGCCTACTACACAATCTAGCACTGTATCTACCATGTCTAGGTACTTTAAACATGCACAGGAATAATTATCAATGCACAATCATTCATTCAGCTGTCATTATGTGCCCAGCATAAGTATGTGAAAAGCAAAAAATCAATGCCAAAGACAACAAAGGACACAAGATTACAGACTTTGCCAACCTGGCATTTAAATAACTGGGTAAGTTTCATTTAAAAGCTTTAATCCTCAGTTTCCTGATTTGTACTGTTTACTTCACATGTTTTTTATGAGGATACTAGTTTGGTTTATTACATTAGTGAATTTTTTTTTTATTTTTGAGGGTGGAGGCTGGGCAATTGGGGTTAAGCGACTTGCCCAAGGTCACACAACTAGTAAGTGTTAAGTGTCTGAGGTCAGATTTGAACTCAGGTCCTCCTGACTCCAGGGCTGGTGATCTATTCACTGAGCCATCTAGCCATCCCTACATTTGTGAATTTTGGTAAATTGTTTGACCTCTCTGGGCCTCAGTGTCCTCATCTGTAAAATAAGAGTTTAAAGTTGATGGCATCTAAGTTCCCTTCTAAATCTAAATGTATAAGTCTATGCTTTTGCATAAAATGACATGATAGCAGAGCAATAATGCGATTTCCAATTCATTGATCCCTCATGAACCTCCTCCTGGACTGATTTCACTTTCCTCACTTAATGATACATACTCTTATATCCTGGAATACTCTCACCATCTTGACTTTCAACTAGTCCCTTCCTACTAATAACTAACCACAGATAGCCCCTCTCCTATCCAACCTCTCCACTGCTTTAGAGATGGAAAAGATTTAAAGGTGATGATACTCAACCAACTCTTTTTTTAAAGATGAAAAATCAAGGCAGAGGAAAGCTAAATGACTTACCCAGGGTCACGTATCTAATAGGTGTCTGAAGCAGAATGTGTACAAATGCCTTCCTGACTCCAATTCTTACGTCTTGAAATATAATGACAATACACTTTTGGTGGGTGATGTTGTATGACTGTGAATCATAGGACACTATTGTTTTATTGGAGAATCAGTCTTTGGTGTCACCTGAAATTCAAAGGAGAAGAGCATGGTGGGCATAAGTAAGTTATAACCTATTACTCATCAAGAACTGTACTATGTAAGAGAAGAGGTGTAATAATGATTTTGGAGTGATGGATGACCTCAAAAGAAGGACAAATGAGTATAGTTTGGATAGGGGGGTAAATCATAGTCCATTTTACTGAAATATACACAATGTTAAGAGAATGAGAGAAAGTTATTCAATCCATCAGGTAGTTACTATGTGGAATATCCATGAAAGAGCATGGAGACAAGAGTGAAACTAAACTCATACAGATTGAGAAGATATTATTGGTGATGCCTGATCTACATCCGTGGATGGAGTTCTCATTGAAATATCAAAGTTTCAAAAAATCATCAAATTTAATTAGAATAACATTAAGAGATAGGATTCTTTTCAGTGACTCAAGTACCATGCTGGGAACATTTATTTGGGAGCTGCTTTAGCTCTCTCAGGACATGGGATTCTAAGTTAATATCCTGAGGAAGGTGAGCCTAGAGACAGAAACAGATAAAGTTTAAGATTCAGAGAGTACTCATGAAGCTTTCAGAAGTGCTCACTGAGTAATCAGGAAGAAACTAAAGCAAAGAGAGCCAGATCCATGATCCATTACAAGTTATCTTGATTTCAAAAGTCTCCTTTGAATTGCCAGAAACACAAGAGGAAGTCTTTTCTCAAAGAAAATATTTTTTTTCATCATTGATATTTTGTTTTTCTTTTTGGAGAGGTAAGATAGCTTTTTTTTTAAAAAGAAATCTATCACAAAATTAAGTCAAGACAGTGGTTTTGTTGGAAACCTAACCAAAATATCTGAAAAATTATTTAGTTTTATTTTTCTGTTTATTATGCCCTAAATACCCTATATGTTTACATATGTATGTGTATACATGAATTTATATGTGTGTGCATACACATATAAAACATATATAAATATTCAAAATATATGTGTGTATATACATACATACATATATAATGTTATGATGTACAGATGTTCTTATGTGAAAGTTGCTGAACCTTTTACAGGGTTCATCCACCTTTGGTATCCAGCTGATTTACCCAACTCTCACCTGTGGCCCCAAGAATCTATAGCAAGCACAATGACCACGCTCCATTAAATCATTTTGGCAGAGTAGTAGGCAGATTGAGGGTAACTGGGGAGCCTCAGACCCATCAGTGAATTAAAGTGACATCTACCCCAAGCATGTGAAGACATCCCCCAGCAGAATGGATGGATGAGAAAAGTTTGTTCCAATGCCTATGAAGGCAGCTGAAGCAAGTGCTGTGGAGCTTGGTTATATATCAAAAATGCAAGGTCATCCTCTGCATCCTAATCCTTTGCTAGTCATCTGGACTTTTGTCTTGCCATTGGACTCCAATGATTCTGAAAGAGAGAGTAAGGCTGATGACTTTGTGCAACTCTGCCTCACTTAAATCTAATTGCTACACAAGTGAAAAGACATCACCCATACCATTTTACCATTTTGTACTTACCTCAGACTCCTGTGGCAACAAACCAGTGATAAAGCTGAATGTGCAGATACACTAGGAGCTGCAGTTACAACCCCACACACAGGCATCCAGGCCATAGGGCTATTTTCTTTTTAGACTGAAGCAATAATGCTATTCAGCAGCACCATGAGTGTCTGAGCAGTCTCTTTTAAAACCACATTGTTCACCTCCTGGCATGAGGAAGGGTCTATAAAATGGGCCCCCATAACTGTCTGCTTACCCAAGGCTGGCCCACTTATTACAACAGTCAGGGATCCCATCCTGTGGTCAAAACACACACACACACACACACACACACACACAATATTTATGAAGATGATTCCACTCACTATTGGTCCAGGGAATGGGCACATGCTTATGGAAAACATGAAATCCCAGACACCTGAAAAATGAACAGGTCTTGTGAGAGAACTCAGAAGGTATCACATCCAAATATCAGCTCTGAGTGAAACGAAGTTGGCAAATGAAAATCAGTTCATCAAAGTTGGAATTGAATACATATGTTGTTGTTGATGGTGTTCTTAGTGGTGTTGTGTTGTTTTGTTTTGTTTTCTGGAGGGACTGCAGTAATAGAGAGGTCCATGAAACCTGAGTAGGTTTCACAATCAAAACTAATCTAGTCATCAACATCATATGCCTATCAAAAGGGGTGAACGGCCAGCTCATGTCAATGTTACTGCCACTTGCAGGAAAGCTCCACATCACTTTCATCAGTGCATATGCTCCCACCATCATGAACCCCAATGAGATCAAAGAAAAATTCTATGAAGATCTGAAGACCCTCATCACCAATGTTTTGAAATAGAACAAGCTTGTAATTATGGGTAATTTTAATGCTAGAGTAGGTCCAGAGTTTTAGACATGTCAGGGAGTCACTTCTTGGGAGGAGTAGAGTCAGAAACAACACCGGTAACGGTCACTTACTACTGAAGATTTGTGCATCTCATGATCTCAATCACCAACACTATCTTCCATTTAGCTAAACACAAGAAAAATCTGTGGAGACATGCTATAACAAATATTGAAATTAACAGATTATCTCATTGTAAGGAGAAGAAACAGGATGTGAAAGTGACGAAGGCAGTGCAGAGTGCTAGACAGATCATAGACTTATCCTCTCTCTGCCAAACATCGGCACTCAACAAAAGCAGTGGCCCAAAGGTGAGGTGACTACCAAAAGACTTAATGTCAATAGATTAAAGTGCTTTTCCTTGAGTGAACAGTTTATTGCTAACTTAGAGGGAAAACTAAGCCAACCCACAGTTGGCAAAAGTGGAGCAGAAAAGGAGTAGGCAGCTCTCACAGATTTGGTGTACAGGACTGCATTTACTCCTCTGGGCCAGAACACTCACAAACATCAAGACTGGTTTGATGAAAATGATGGGGATATTCAGAAGACTCTAAATGAAAAATGATAACTTTTATATTCACCATAGTGCCTGGCATATATTAGCTACTTACTAAATGTATATTGTATTGCAGAACAACCTCAGAGTCCCTCTCAACACTTTACTTTTGCCCAACTCCCCTCATATCTAATCATTTTCAAAGTACTAATTAATACTAATTCTCTAACATTCTTCAGTTCCATCCCCTTCTCTCTAAGTACTCCAATGCCACCCCAATCCAGATATTCATTATCTCTTCCCTAGACTATAATAGTAGTTTCCCATCCAGTCTTTTTTTTTTTAATAGTCTCTCTCCCAACCCAAGGGATCCTCTACATAGCTGACAAAATAATGTTTAAAAGGGATAGGTCTCACCATGTCCGTCTTCTACCTAAAATCTTTTAGTAGATTCCCTATTATTTTGAGGATAAAATAAATGCTCCTTATCAGAGAAGTTAAAAACTTTCACAGTCTTCCTTCTAGGCTTGTTTTCACTATGTATTCCAGTCAGAAACCTACTAGTTGCTCCTTGGGACTCCTGGCCTCCCAGGCTTCACCACATTTACTTGGAAAGCTCTCCTCACCATTCTGGACAAAGGGCCCAGAGAGCTTTGCCTTGCAGCTCCGGAATCTTTGATTAGTAGGAATTGAAGCCCAGGAGAGAACCTGTTTCAAGTCATTAGACCGGAACAAATTATATTCCCAGGCTATTGACTCTCAGTAACTCTTAGCATCTTTCAAGACTCAGCTGGGGTGCTGTAGCCTCTACTTCAACATCCCCAATGATCACTTTTTATCTTTTCAGATAACTTCATATTTATCAGTCTGTGCAATTTACAGTTCTCCTCATAGAATGTAAGCTCCATTAGTATAGGTCATTCTCCATTGTTATATCTCTAGCACCTAGCTAGTCTCTTGCAAATTTTGCTATTTAATTGTTTTAGTCATGTCTGACTATTCTTGATCCTCTGGTGCTTTCTTGGCAAAGTTACTGGAATGGTTTTGCCATTTTTCTTCTCCAGCTCATTTTGCAGATGGGGAAAATGAGGCAAACAGGGTCATGTGACTTGCCCAGGGTCACACAGCTAGTAAGTGCCTGAGGCTAGATTTGAACTCAGGAAGATAAGGATTTCTGACTCTGAGCCTGACACTGTATCCATGGTACCACTTAACTGCCTGCCTTTTGCAAATAGTGGGCACTTAATAAGTGCATCATTTTGAATGGATTATGCATGTTTATTCTTCCCTTTCCAGATGAAAATTATGTTCCTTGCTAGAAATACAGAATGAGAATATAAATTGAGTAAATATGTTTCTCTGTCAACTAGTGACATCTGCCCTAAGCATCTGACCCATCCCTTCTTTGTTATTTCTCATTGAAAAATATGTGTTAAAAGCCTCCTTATTATCTTTAGCATGCTTTACAAGAATCAAGTCATTTCAAGGACTTCAGTCTTCCTCCAATACTTCTCACATTTCAGTGTTATTCTTTTTTTTTTTTCATTTTTGCATTGATAATGATTATTTCCTTTGAACCTCTTCTACATGGTGTTTGAAGTTCAGAATTCACTAGAGAGATCCCTATGTAGCCACATTAATCATTTTAGGTGACTATTTCTTCTTACCTTTAATATAATCATTTATCCTCCTACTGTCAAAATTGTTTTTGAGAGCCTTCTATTTTCCCTTTTAAAAAATTAATCCATGCAATAATGCATATCATTTTTTGTACTTTCTGAAATCTATTTTTCTAGAATAAAGGATTTGTATCTGGTTAATCTCTGTGTTCAAATCCTTGCCAAGCACAAACCCACATTCTTTTGAGCCTCCCACTATTTCCATTTCATCAATAAACTGTTCCTTGTTAGTCAGGATGATGGCTAGAGTAAGCCATTCACAGTATTGATTTCCTCACATTCTAAGATTTGAAACTATGGGCAAGGCAAGTCAATAATGTATCAAATATTTTTCTTTTAGCAACTATCCTCAGACCTATCTTGTCCAATATTTTTTTTTACCAATAATTTGAATGAAACGCTACATTTTATACTTAGTAGGTAATCAATACATTTTATTGAATTGAGAATAAAGAAATATGTAACATGCCCATCAAATTCACAGAGTGGGGAGGGATAGAAGATAGATTGGAAAGAAGAAATGGAACCTGAAGGGATTTTAAAAGGTTGTAAGATGGGCCAAAATTTACAACATATAATTTAATGGTGATAAATGCAAAGTTCATGCTTGGGTTGAAAAAAAACCTTTATAAATAAAGGATAGGAAAAGCACTCTTCCCAAAAGACTTCAATAAAGCAAATTCAAAGAACAACACAAAATGAAATCTGGATATTAGGCAATTGCAATGACCAAGTTTGGTCATGAAAAAGAGACATGAAAATATATTTGCTTTCCTTCCTTTTGGAAGTGGGGTACTATAGAACTGAAACACAGTTGGATTTGACTGATGTGTCCATTAAATAACACCCCCATTAGGTTTACTCTCCCTGCTCCCACTAACAGTGACAGATTGTGTCCCCAGTCAGCAGTCAACTATCTCTTTCCTTGGGGGTTTCAGGAGTAACATTGAAGACTGAGGATCCTCACATTGTAATTTCATTCCTCATTATCACTTAACCAGTAGAACTATATTAGCTTTTGGGAGAAAATGTATTTACTGGAAAGGTTTAGCTAATACACTTGTTACAAAATGTTCCCCATATACAAAGTCCCTGGAAAATGTGGTCTCAAACATAAAATAAATTCAGTGGGGTCCATTTGGAGAGAATATGTGGGTCCAAGGTTAGCTCCCAACTCTTGGCCCTGAAAATAAGTCTTCTTCCTTCATAGAGTCCTTATGAAGTTCCTCTTGGATGTAACTCTCTTTGGGGCTCTGAGAGTCAAAGGTCTTTCTAGAGGCCACGGCCAGAACTCCCTGAAGTCAAATGACTATCATTTCACATCCACATTTGAAGCTCCACAGTTTTTTACTCCTGAGACTCACACTGAGAGCAAAAGTACTGCAGGGCCTCCTGAATAATACAGTAACAATATGAGGGATGTGCCATTAGGTAAGAAACTCTTTGGAATATCAGTGCATTTTTAAAGTGAACCATACTGCTTGTTTTATCTAAAAATCACTTAAGCACAGCTTGTCATATTACTTTTATTGATTCCTTGTTGGCTACTGTTCATTAAAAAAAAAAAGACAGAAAAAATTTCATTTTCACCTTTTTCTCCCTGATCCTAGATTTTTATGTACAAGAGTCTGCAACTCAAGGTCACAGGTGTTTATTATGTTTAGATCGAAAAGTAATCAAAGTAGTTTAGGCTGAAATATCCTATACATACACACACACACACACACACACACACACACACACAGTCACTGCATCTGTAGATTTTGCTCTCCCTGAGGATGGTGGCTTCGATCACAATGTGCAATTTGAAAATATACTCTTGATATTTTCTGAGGTTTCAAGGTTTAGGATGTGCCTTTAAATAAAAAATTCTAACCTCAACAGATGCAGACAGATTGAGCAATTACCATCTATTCTTCCCCCACCAAGTTTGCTATTGAATGAGTAGATTTCAAACTCTCCCTTCTCTCTCCAAGGCCATCTTAAAGTCAACATCCTGCTGTAGTCTTTTTTTTTTTTCCTGGATCATGGATGTAAAATTCAATCACAGATGGCATGCCAAAAGACATTTTTTCCTCTCTGCATCTTAAGAAGTTCCAAAGATACAAGTTCTCTCACACACACCTGGCCACTTTCTACTTTCCTAGTCTTTTTCCACTTTGCTTTCCTCCATGAATTAACTCTGTTATATTAACACCTATCTATCATTTTCCCTAGAACAGGATACTCCATCTTTCTCCTTTGACTTTGCATTGATCATCCCCCCTCCCTGGAAATTTCTCCCTCCTCACTTGTTCCTCTTAGAATCCCTGACTTTTTTGGAGACTCAATTCAAATGCTGCATTTTCTGCTCCCTCCCAGCTGCTAATGCCTTTGTCTCAACAGTCACTGTTCTACTTTCCATGTACCATCTATGAACCTATTTACATATTTTCTCCATTTGTTAGAATCTGTCTCTTCAAGGAAAAGTTGTGTGTGTGTGTGTGTGTGTGTGTGTGTGTGTGTGTGTGTGGTGTGTTTGCCCCTCTTTTGTATTCTTAAAACTTACTACAATGACAGACATATCAACAAATACTTGTTGATTGATTGACTGACACCTACATTCTCTATGGTTATCCATGTTAAATCACTGGGAAAGTAGAGATAAAAATAGACAAAATGAATAGTTGCCTCAGTGTAGCCAGAAGAACTTCAGTGATCAAGTAAGTAAATTTTCTCATTTTAGAGAAGAGGAAAAGAAGCTCTGCAGAAAAGAAATGACTTGCTCAAAGTCACATGGCAAGTTAGTGGTAAATACAGAACTAGCATCCAGGTCTCCTGCCTTTCATCCCATTGTTCTTTCAACTATACCATGGTGATTCAAAGAATTTACCCAACAATCAGAGTATTATAGTATTAACATCTATACAGCTCTTCTACTATCTAAAAGAAGCTGTATTTACATGCACAGGTAATTTGGTGGAGAAAGAAGATTCACCATGCTTAATGATTGAAATATAACATTTTTTGAGGAAAAATCCTCATGTAGGGCAGCTAGGTAGCTCAGTGGATAGAATGTCAGGTGCAGAGTTAAGAAGATTCTTCCTCCTGAGTTCAAATCTGCCCTCAGATACTTTCTAGCCATGTGACACAGAGCAAGTCATTTAACTCTGTTTACCTCAGTTTCCTTATCTGTAAAATTACCTAGAAAAGGAAATGGCAAACCACTCCTATATCTTTGCCAAAAAAATCCTAATTGGGTCAGACATGAATGAAAATGACTGAAAAACAAGGGTCATATAGTGGAATAGGGGTATTGTAGTTAGATTCAGAGAATCTGGGTTCAAATCCTGGCTCTGTCACTTTGTACCTATGTGACCATATGCAAGTCAAACATTTAGGGCCTCAAATTCCAAGTGGATAAGATGAAGAGGTTGAAATATATGATCTCTGAGGTCCCTTCTCCCTCAAGCCATTAGTACATAAAATATAGTATTTGAAAGATGGTTTTGCTTAGCACCTCCTATAAGATGCTTTTCTTGAGTTCTTATTTAAGCAAGTTATCTTCCTAAAATCATCTTGTATTTATTTATTTCTGAAAATTGTGTAGTCCTATAATACAATATAAGTTCCTGGAGTGGAGAATTTTTTCCCCCTGAGACAGTATTTCATAGTGAATAGAGAGCCAGTCTTACAGTCAGAAGAACATGGTTTCAAGTCCCAATTCTAACACAGACTATTTATTTGACCATGGAAAAATCACTTAATTTCAACACCAACTCCAGCCCAATACTCTGCTTTCAGTTAAATGTGTAAAAATAATGTTAAAGATTACCTGATCTATGCTAATAGACGAAATTTCTGTTTCAGGAGTTTGATACATTAATGGAAGTAAAGAAAGAAGAAAGTTCTGGAGGGAAGGAAGAAAGGAGGTAGTGTAGTGGAAGGGTGGGAAGAAGAGACAGAAATGAAGGAAGAAAAGAAGGAAGGAAGGAAGGAAGGAAGGAAGGAAGGAAGGAAACAAGGAAGGAAGGAAGGAAGGAAGGAGAAAAAAAGGAGGAAGAAAGGAAGGAGGAAAGGAGGGAAGAAAAAGAAGGAAGAGCAAAAGAGAAAGACAAAGTGATAACAGGAACACACAGAGAATGCGACTGTGATATTGATAGCAGCAGAGATAAAGAAGACACAGATACACATAGATTTTGAGGTGAACAACATGGAAACACTGTCAATCATGGCAGCTTTAGTGGAATGTATCATTGTGCAAATTAGAAGTCATAGAGAATTTCCAGATTAGTAATGGATGCCATGCAGAGTTGCAGAGCTCAAAAAAACTCTTTGGAGGTGGCTATTGAGATCATATGAGATCATAGATAAGACCATGTAATCATTCTGAAGAAGCCTTTTTCACAGTCATTGTCTCACCATGTATTCACCCTTCCTTTAGGTTTGAAACACTGCCCCTGATTTTAGGTTCTGTAGTGATACCAGCTGGGATAACAGGTAAGGGCTTCTGCCACCCCCTCTCTTTTATTAGTGAAGAGTGCTGAATGGAAAGGTTAAAAAGCAGAGGACAACAGGCAATCACTAGATAAAAATGTTTGAATGCCATAAAGTAATAACATTGGCATGTTGACTCTGTCCCCACAGGTAAAGTTTGCCTCTGAATGACTGCAAGATGAATACTAAAACTAGTCAAAATGGAATCTCGACTATGTGGGTTTCAGATGGCTATTAACTATGATAAATTTGGGGGTATCAAAAAGGTAATCCAAGGAAGGGGAATGCTAGGGCAATTATCCAAAAAGTTCTAACCCTGCTGCTCCTAGTGGAAAAAGAATGAACTTTCCTATAGGTTTTTAATTTTTACAAAGTAATTTCTTCACAACAACTGTGAGAGGCAGGCAGGGCAAGTACTTTTTGTCCCCACTTTATAGATAAGGAAAGTGATACTCAAATATGACATGGGATTTGTTTATGATAACAAAGGTAGTCAAAAGTGGATTCCAAGATTGAACCCTTCTGGTTCAAAAGTTTATGAAACTCAGCAGCATTAGAGATTATCCATTTTAGTTCTAACATTTTTACAAATAATGAAACTAAGGTCCAGAAAGAAGAAAACTTGTTCAAAGTCACATAGCTAATAAGGGGAAGAGCTAGGATCCAAACCCAGATGCACTGAGAAGAAATCTCATTTTCTTGAAATTGTACCACAACTCCAAGTTCTGAGGCTCTTCTGCTGTTGTATTCTGCAAGAAATACTGAGCAGAATTGAACGGCCCCACCCACCTATCCAGCCTGCCTGTTTCAAAGCTGTTCAATTCACTTTCACTACCTTAGCAACTAAAGAATATATCAAATATGTTTAAATGTCATGGGCCACTATTTATCCCCACCTGTGCATTTTGAAGGAAGGAGTGGATGAATGAGCTTATATTACATAGCTACTATGTGTCAGATATTGGAGATGCAAATAAAAAATAAGATCGTTTCTGCTCTCAAAGAAACTTGTAATAGTGGGAGACAATATATACTTTATAGGAAGTGGAAGCCAGAGAAGTGAAAGTTTGGCCTGAGGGATTATGAGTGCAGCCATAAGGTGGGTTCTCTTTACAATAGGAATATTGATCTGACTACTGCTCTGAGAGCAAAAAGTGGAAAGTAGGTGGTCTGGGTCAAGAGTACAGCAGTAATAGTGTAGATGACAAAATTATTGGGCAGGCCCCTATATTCTAATCAGTTCCTGCTGGATGGGATGTGAAGCAAGATCCTAGGTAGGCTCAATCAATGGGTTAAGTAAATTTGCATTCCTTCAACCACCCAAACAAGACTGCTAGCCTAAGCCAGAGAGTGTGAAGGTTAAGGAAATCTCTAAATCTGGTGTAGGGTAGGGGGATGGGAGGATGGTTTCTAGAAGTCAGGTTCAGAGGCTGGCTATCCCAGGGAAGAAATGAGGGAGTAATAGGGATGATGGCAAGATGCCCAGGAAGGCCATTTTTTCTGATGGATTGTGGCAGGGTGAGGTGTGAAGTTTGATCTGAAACTGACTGGATATTTTATTTATGAGGATTAGAAGAAAAATAAAGCTTTCATATTTGAGATAGCAGAATCTATAACTTAAATGGACTTTAGAGATTCTTTAAATGTGAATAAGGTGGGATCAAAGTAGATGAAAAAGATTAGTGTTCTCGAGTTAGTAAGCAAGGAAGACAGGAGGTTGCAACCTAAAAGCCACTGAATCTAAAGCATAGATTCAAATGTGAGCTCTTCTACTTCCTACTTGTGAGGCCTTAGGAAAATTATTTGATGTTTCTGGGCCTCAAAGGCCACCACTATTAAGGTGCCTTTTAGGCCTAAATTTATGATCCTACAGATCAAAAAAGCATTCAGATTCAGTGCTCTTTATCCCATGTCATACTGCATCCATTCAAAAGAAATAGCATCATGACCAACAAAAACAAAAAAACCCTAAAACTGGAAGACAGATTTTCATTGAAAATGGTTGGGGACATGTTTCATTTACAGCTGGCATCAAAACAGACAGGCTAATGTTGTCACTGGACACTCTCATGCAATACTAAGTCTGAGTTGACAAAGGCAACAATCCTGCTGGTTGAGTGGTTTTACTTCAGAATTGATAGGAACCTAATTTCTGCTTCTGAAGCCTTGGATTAGCTCATCTTGTTTGTTTTGCATCATCTTCCTTGGCTCTCAGAGGCATTGCTATGTACCAGCATTCCCCAAATCATAAACCATGATTACAAAAAGGATGGCATCTTTTAAATGCTCATATGGAACTGAACAAACACAGCTCATTATTTCAGAGACTCAGCAGCATAACAAATAACGAAATACAATTTCGCCCATAAATTGCACCCTGAAGATAATTGAGAGCTTTGGGATAATCTGTGCCAATTAATTTGTTTTTTTTTTTTTATTTTGTAGAAGCCAATTTCTGCCACTAAAGAAAAATAACAGTTGTGTGTTCTTTTGATCAACTTTATACCATTTGGAAAGGAATAATGAACTGGCACATCTTCAAAGAGAGAAAGAGAGATAGGCAGAGACAGAGAGACTTAGAGATGGGGAAACAGAGAGACACATGGGGAGGGGGGAAAGAGAAGAAGAGTGGGAGTAATAAAAAGGGAGAGAAAGAGATAGACAGAATTTTTCCATCGAAATTATTTTTCTAGTATTACTGAAGTATTGACCAATTTAGGACCTGTGTATACTACAAGAAACAGTCAGTTCAATATGCCAGATATCTGGTTGACCTTTCACAAGAAAAGTTCAAAGAATATTAGAGCTAGAAAACACCATAAGCATCATCACCTCCAACCTGCCTCATTGATAAATGAGTAAAGGGCAAGGTCCAAAAAAACTAAGGAAGTTGCCCACATTCATACAGCTAGCTAATGAATGAACTAGAACAATCATGTCTCCTGCAACCCAATCCAATGGTCTTTCCATTTTGTTCCATTTTAATAACTTCAGCATATAGATTTCTTGAAGGCAGAGACAATTTCACTTTTTGTTCTTATATACCTAGTGTATGGCACATAGTAAGTCTTTAATGAATAGTGCTTTGTGAATTAAAGAATGGAGTCTTAATCAACTCCATAGAATGGCCAATGCCTTATATTGATGGATGAGCCCAGGCCAGGAAGTCCAGATGGCATTCAGGCTTTTATGCCATTAAATGCCATTTACCTTTAAACCCATAGTTGTAGACTAGGCCAGAGTCAAACCAATCCAGGGGTCATTTAGGTATGATATGGAAGAGAATGAAACATTCATCGTTCAATCAATAAAAGGAGATTAGCTTAGCTGTTGAAAAGTAAGGGCATTCAACAAGGATGCTGAGTGACAGTTTTACTTTGTTTAAGATGAGCACAGCTTCCCACTGTTAATCATGCTGTTTATCCATAGACAGAAGCCTCTGGGAAGAAATTAAGATACCATGGAATCTTTTGTACTCAGGTCAACAAGAAGACACTGAAGAATCAGATCCTGATTCTTAGAAGTCTGACCCAATCAAATCTTAAGGAGGGTTTCAATACCTCTTAATAGAAGGAATTATCCTAATCTGCAAAGAGTAGGACTTTTGGAAAGCTTTCCTAGCCTCCATTGCAAAGGCCTAGGAAATGTAGTAGCTCTATGATCTTAGGCAAGTCAACAAACCTCTTAGTGTTAAGGGAACTTTTGAGAATAACTTGAAAAAGTGTTTTGCATCTGCATTGGGAAAAGGAAGTTTCTTACAAGGAGTTTAACATTCAGACAAAATCATAATTGAAAGAAAAGTCCTTAATGCCTTGTATATAGTAGATACTTAGAACATGAATGCTTAGAACATCTCTCTCTCTCTCTCTCTTTCTCTCTCTCTCTCTCTCTCTCTCTCTCGTGCCCTCCCCTCCCTCTCTCCTCAGAGGAAAACAAAATTGTGTGCATGTTAGTACTAAAAATCAAACTGTTCTTCACAGCAGAGCAACTTCATCTTTGGAAAACATAGAAGCATTCCAGTACACTGAATTCAATCCAATTCAATAAATATTAACTAATCTCCACTATGTGCAATGTACTCTATAGGCTTCTGAGGATACAGACAAGAATAACAGCAATAACAGATACTACGCTTATGTAATGGTAATGGAATTTAAAGATCCCCCTGTATTGGCTTGGTTTTCAGGTTGAGTGTTGAAACCCAGAGTGTGTGAATCCCACTTGTGGGATGGACTTGTTGACGTGAAGACAAAGGGCTGAAATGGGAGGAGCTTGGGCTGTGGATTTAGAGAGAAGCCCAAGCAGCAAGAAGGCCCAAGCAAAGGAGGCCAGAAGGACTTTTGGGGAGCAGTATCGTGGAGGCAGAGAGAATTGCTGGGGGCCAGAGTTGCTGAGAGAAAGACTGCTGAGGGCCAGTTGGAGCTGCCCAGGACTTTTGAGAACTGCCACCCAGAGCTGCCAAGAACTGAGGAGGCATGACTGTGATGCTGGTATTTTGTCTCTCTGTTTTGATGTTGCTTTGCCAGATTTATCTGCTGGTGAAGGACAGTGCTGCTGTTGTAGAGGTCCTGGAACCTTGCTGTTGGTTCAGAAGCCCTGAAGGAGGATTTTCTTGTTATATGTTTACAGAAATCCTAGAAGAGGGTCTTGTTGATATTTTCAGGGGTTCTGGGACTGTTCTGCAGCAGAAAGTGAATTGATGAGGACACTGGCAATGTATATTGTGGCTTTGTTAAGCTTTGTTTCCCCAGGAACAGAGATTGCTGAGAATTTGCCTCATGTCAAGATGAAGGAACGGCCTTTCCTTGGGTTTTCAATGCTGTGATGATATCTTAACCTTGTTGTCTTTTAAAGGTACATGGCCTTTTGTACTCTCCTGCCCCTTTTGAGAAAGTGCTTGGCATTAATGGATGTTATTGTAATTCAGCTGTGATCCAGAGCTGGGAAACTTTTGACTTTTTGTGCTCTTTGACGAACCTAATGAGTGTACTTTGTTTATGACTGGAAACTAATCTCCATTTGAGAAGAGAGACTTTGATTGACTAAATGAATGTACTGTCCAGGGGTGGAGTAGTACTTGGATTGAATTGAGAACTTACTTGCTAAATGACTGAGTTAGACTGTATTTTGATTTTCTCTGTTCTGTGAATGTTTTGCTTTAATCTGTCACCAAATAAATGGAGTTTGCTATGCTGGTATTCCAAACCTTGGAAGTTGCCTTTGCTTGGCATTACACCTCATAAACCTGAAGGATGTGACATGCAAAATGAGGGGATTGAGCTAGATTACCTCTTAATGTCTCTTTTAGCTTCAAATATGTATTGCTTATTCCTCCTACAATATACTTCACGGGACAAAGGGGAAAGCCAAAGAGAAAACAATGTTATGCATCACTTGGGGTCCTAGATGATGGTTCCTCTGATTTTTTATATATAAAAGAAGGTATTTTTAATTTCTCTAGTGGAGAGAATGAAATTTAAATCACTGGGTGAATCTCAAGTATATTAGGTATAATGGTTAGAGACCTCTAGCCAATATTTATATATAACACATGGTTTGAGTCAAGTAATCCATATGCATTTGTGAATAGTATCCCTAGAGCATGACTATTATAATCACACCTCCCCTCCCCAGGTGTCTAGGGCAGTGGTGTGGAATTCAAATATAAACAGGGACCAGCAAACCATACATAAGAATCGCTATGGGCCTCATATTTACTTAGAAAATGAAATGTTAACATTACTTGTACTGTATTGTATTTTTATTTATTGTGTTAAATGTTTCATAATTACATTTTAATATCATTTTGTCCACACATGAGAGTGTTAGAGGTTACATTTACTAGGGTGGTAGAATTGGTACAAAATGTTCTCCCAGAAGTCTGACATAATCTCCCACCAACACATAGAGTCCAAGGGAAAGTGGGCTCAAACTTAGAAAGCATATGTAATGAAGAAATAATTTACTTCTTGGTTGATGGAAACATCTCTTTCTAAACAAATTTAAAATGACTCCTCAAATCAAATTTTGGACCAGCAGAGATGACAAAAGGTCAGAGAGATATATTTTTTCCATTTTAAGACAACTTAGAAAGTAGGCAAAAGAAATCCATGACACCAGAGTGGGAATCTGCTTGTAGCACAGCCTTACAGTACAAAGTCTTGAAGGTGGCTTTTATAGTAGACGCAATAGCAGCATCAGCTTTGGGAGCCTTGAGCCTAGAGACAACATGAAGAGTGCCAGACAACTGGTTAGAAAGTGGTTATAGAGGAATCTTTTTCTGGCACTCGTTGCTGCTGACACTGATTAATTACTCTATTACCCATTGGCTGTTCTGGGTCTCAGTTTCAGGGTGGAGAGGAGCTCTTGTGGATGGTCACAAGGGAACAGGGGCCCTGTTCAAAATTCCAAGGCAGAGAGAAGCACTACCACTTATGGCTACGAAGGAGCAGGCACCCTTCCCAAAAACTAGAACTCAGATCAAGAGAGCAATAACTACATCTCTCCCAGGATCACACAATCTTGGAATCATCAAAAACATGGAGACCCCCAGAACTAGCTATGAAAATATCAGAATGGACAAGCTGAACCTTGGGAAAGTGCCTTTCTACCCCAGGCAAAAACAGTCTAACTTTAACATAAAGGTCAACGTCAAGAAATGGGCTAAAAAAAAGTGAGCAAACACACACACAAAAAAAAAATTGACCAAAAAAGCTACTTTAGTGGCAGGGAAGATCAAGACATAAACTTAGAAGAAGACAACAAAATGCAAATTGCTACAACCAAAGTATTAAAGAAAAATGCTAATTAGACCCAAGCCAAACAAGAATTCATGAAAGTCTTAAAGAAAGAGATAAGAATAAGAGATTAAAAATTGAGAAAACAAATGAAAGTGATGCAAGAAAATTATAAACAGAGATTAATGACTTGGTAAAAAGAGGTACAAAAATTACTGAAGAAAAAAAATCTTATAAAAGAAAATTGGCCTAATTTTATAGGAGGCACAAACATTCACTGAAGAAAAGAACTGCTTAAAAAGAAGAATAGGACAAATAGAATGTGAGGTACAAAAATTCTCTAAAGAAAATTATCCTTAAAATTAGAATTGCCCAAATGAAAACTAACAACTCCATAAGACATCAAGAAGCAATAAAACAAAGTCAAAAGAATTTTTGAAAAATGAAAATAAGTGACCTGTAAAATATATCAAGGAAAAATAATTTATGAATTACTGGAATAACTTTAAACCATGATCAATAAAAGAGATTGGATATCATATTTCAAGAAATCATAAAGGAAAAATGCCTCAATATCTTAGATCAAGAGTGAAAAATAGAAATTGAAAGAATCCACTGATCACTTCCTGAAAAACATCCAAAATGTCTTTCCCAGGAATATTATGGTCAAATTCCAGAGCTCCCAGGTCTAAGGGAAAATATTTCAAGCAGCCAGAAGAAACAATTCAAATATCTTGGAACCACAGTGAAAATTGTACAAGACTTAGCAGCTTCCACATTAAAGAAACAGAAGACTTGGAATAAAATATTCCAAAAGGCAGAGGGGCTGAGATTACAACCAAGAATTATCTACCCACCAAAATTGAGTATAATTCTTCAAGGGGAAAATGGACATTTAACAAAATAGATTTTATTAATAATTTTAACATGTCTGATGAAAAGACCAGAACTGATAGAAATTTTGACATTTAAACACAAGACTCAAGGAAAGCATAAATAGATAGAAATTAAAGAGTCTTCATAAAGGTCTCAATAAACTTATTTTTTTTTAACATTCCTATATGTGAAGATGATAGATGTAACTCCTAAGAACATTAATACTATTAGGGAAATTAGAAGAAGTCTACATAGAGAGAGAACCTAATTATGAGTCAATTATGTTGGGATGGTCTTCATAATTATAATGATAATAAAAATAATAATAACAATAATAAACTGAAGGGTGAAAAGAGGAATGCATTGGGAAAAGAGGTAAGGGAGAAGTACAATGGGGAAATTTTTTCACATAAAAGAGGCATGCAAGGAAGAGCTCTTATAATGCAGGGGGGAAAAGAGGGGAGGACAATGCTTGAATATTACTTTCATGGGTAGTGGTTCAAAGAGTGAAGAAGATAGATAGATAGATAGATAGATACATACATACATACATACATACACAGATACATAGATATTCACTTGGGTATATAAATTGATCTTACCCAATACAGAAATAGGAGGGAAAAGGGACAAGAAAAGGGGCGGGGGGGAGGATGATAATAAAACAAAGAGCAGAATAAGGGAGGCAGTGGTTAGGAGGAAAACAGAGTTTGGGGGAGAAATAGGACAAAATATATAAAGAGAAGGATAAACAGGAGAAAACTGGATGGAAAGAAATACATATTAAACATAACTGTGAATATAAATGTGAATGGGATAAACTCAACCATAAAATGGAATTGAATAGCAGAATGCATTAGAAACCAGAATCCAAGAATATGATGTTTACAAGAGACACTTTTGAAACATAAAGAGTAAAGGCTAATGGCTATAGCAGAATCTAGTATATTTCAACTAAAGTAAAAAAAAAAAAAGATAGCATGATATTAATCATGCTATCAATAAAACAAAAGTAAAAATAGACCTAACTAAAAGAGATAATCAGGGAAACTACATTTGATTAATTTTACATTTTATATGGACAATTAAGTAATATAAAAAATTACAAGTTTCTCTGACAAAGGCCTCATTTCTCTAATATATAGAGAATTGTAACACATTTTAAAAATAAGAGCCATTCCTCAGTTGATAAATGGTCAAAGAATATCAAGGGGCAGTTTCAGAAGAACTCAAACAATCTATAGTCATATGAAAAAAATGCTTTAAAAAATCTTTTAAAATCATTGACTCACAAGGCAGTAAAAAAATAACTAACTATGGAGTTAGAGGGCCTGGGTTTCAATCTTCATTTTTTACTTAACCACGTAGGTGATCCTGAACAATAAGCATTTATTTCTTAAAAGCTTAATAGGTATCAGGCATTGTGATAAGTGCTGGGGAAATATTTATAGTAGCTTTTTTGTGGTAGCAAAGAATTGAAAATTGAGAAGATGCTCATCAGTTGGGGAATGCCTAAACAATTGTAGTATATGATTTTGATGGAGTACTATTGTGCTATAAGAAATGATGATGGGAGTAGTTAAAAATACATGGCAAGTCCTTTATGAACTGATACAAAATGAAGTGGGAAGAAATGGAAGATCATTATGAACAGTAACAGAAATATTGGAATGAAGATCAATTGTGAAAGACTTAGCTACTCTGATTGATAAATATTTCAATACAATTCCAAAGAACTTATGGTGAAAGACATCTACCTCCAGAGACAGAACTCATGAACTCTGAATGCAAATTGAACTATATTTTTTCTCTACTTTTTTGCTGTTTTGTAGTGTAGTCAATATTAAAATGTTTTACATTATTTCACATGTATAATTTATATCATTTTTCTTGCCTTTTCACTGGCTATGAGTGGGGTGGCAGGATGGAAGAGAATAAAAAAGAAAAAAAGTTTAAATTTTTAAAAAAATATTTGAAAAGACCAAAAGAAAAGAGATGCTGAAATACCTATAGCATCATTGACTTAGAGCTAAAAAGGACTTTAGAGATCATCTAGCCCAATCTAGCCCATCTAGCCCAAAATTATATTTTAGTTGAGGAAACTGAGAACCAGAGAGATGTATTACTTGTTAAAATGAGATTTTTGAGTCTAGGGACTAGGCTTCCTTTTTTCCCCAGCACTTAGCACAATGGCTGATACCTATTAAGCTCTTGAGAAATAAATGCTTATTGACTCACTGATTGTTCAGGATCACCTCCTAGGCAGTTAATTAAAAAATGAAGATTGGAACCCAGGCCCTCTAACTCCATAGTTAGGTACTTTTTACTGACTCATGAGTCAATGATTTTAAAAGATTCTTTACTTTGGTATACCTAAATCTTGTTGAAAGGAGGAATTGTCATATTACTGATCCAAGACAATGCATCGAGAATATAACTGATGCTGAAAGTAGATTTTGCTTTACCTAAGTAATATAATTCCAAATACTGCTAAACAGGGAATGTGGCACTGCTTTATTCGATTCAATAATGTCTTTTGGAATCTTCTCTGAAATCTACAAGTAATATACTTTTTTTTTTTAATTTAGTGAGAGGAAGAGAGGTAGTCAATAGGTTTAAATGTTGTTTTTGACAAATATTGACTGTGGGACCCTAGAGTGATCACCAAACATTTCAGAGCTCTAGAGAACTCTAAAACTTTAAGTTTGCAGACAATGTGTCAATGGGCATTGTTTCTTTTTATATTTACAATATGAGTTTTAGTAAATTACCTTGATGTTTTATATATTAGATGATGTGATAGAATATTATGTGAAAACTTCTAAGGCCTTTTCTAGTTCAATGGTGATGCACCTGTTATCACTACAATGACCTTTATCTATTACTCTAGCTCCACACTTCCCTGCCACGTTTTTATGATTGTCCCTATTTTTAAAAAACCATAAGTTTTTTTTTCAAATACTAAGCATTTATTTTTCTCTTTTCCACTCCCCCAAAGCAAACAATTAAATAAATAAAAATTAAGCTTTTGTAACATTACACATAGTAAAGTAAAATCAATTTCCTTTCTAAGTATATCCAAAAAAAGACATATCTCATATTATATTTTGTGTCGACCACATCTCTCCCATGAGAATAGTAGGAGGCTTCCATTTCAGTCCTCTAGAATTATTGTTTTTCATTGTATTGATCAGAGTTCTAAGGCCTTTTGCAGTTGCTTTTCTTTATAATACAGTTGTCAGTGTATATATTGTTCTGCTCATTTTACCCTGCCTCAATTCAAACAAGCCTCAGTGTCCTTGGAAACTGCCCATTTTGTCATTTCTTATGATGCAACAATATTCCATTTCATTGCCACATCATAGTTTTATAGAGTAGGTATCACTCCTTTGTTCGCAGTTTTTGCTACTACAAAGAGTTGCTCTAAAATTTTCTGGTATATATACATCATTTCCCTTTTTCTTTGATCTCTATGAAGTAGGTATATTCTCAGTAATGTTGTTATTGGGTCAAAGGGTACCTGTAGTTTAGTAACTTTGAAGGCATGGCTTCAATTTCAGCCTAATTTATCATAGGGATTTTCATCATCTGGTAGTTCTCTATAACAATGGAATCTCAGGTTCAATTCTAATCCTTATCTTTATGTTTTAGTGGTAAGAATATTTCATTGCAATGAACTCTTCTGAACTAATGAACTCTGAGTGCAGACTGAAGCATACTTCTTAACTTCACTTTTCTTGAATTTTGTATGTTTTCTTTTGCAAGAGGGTAAGGAGTGAAATATGTTTTGCATGACTTCACATATATAATAGATATATTTTTTTGCCTTCTCAACAAATGTGGGAGGTAGAGAGAGAATTTGGAACTCAATTTTTTTTAAATGAAGGTTAAATTATTTTACATATAATTGGGAAATATTTAATGAAATAAAAATATATTAAAATTTTAAAAATGAACTCTTAACATGACTTATTTTTGGATGTGATTCTAGTAAATTCTTTGAATTGATTCTTCACCCTCTCTCCCAACCTTTTCAACATGCTCCAGAATTTATTTCAGTGCTGATAATGAACAAGTTATTGTTACAAATAAAGCAAATCTTGACATAAGAATGGTAACTAGTCTTTGTTGAGCCTGGGAGAAACTTCACAAAATATATTCTGGGGCAAGCAAATAATGGAAGTATATTTCAAAACACAAATGACGTCATTTCACTGGGGGTGGGGTAGGGGTTAGGGAATACTCACCAAAATCATAGATTTAGAAGCATAAGGAACCTCTGAGGTCATCTATGCTACCACTTAAAGTCAACTCACAGTTTAGGAAACTCAAGTGGCAACCAGGACTGCTTCCTATTTTAACTAATTATCTTGGTTAATGAGGCACTAAGGAGAAGCACAAGTGTTACTAAACTCATATTAAATGGTCATGTCCTGGAAAAAAGCCCCAGAAGCATAGCTCTGACTTCAGTTCTGCCACTAACTTGTTCTCAAAATGGTAGAATAACTATCATGAAGTCAACTGAAGGACACGAATTGATTTAATGTATATATTTCAGGATATTGCCAATGATGGAAATACATTGACGTTTTCCAGAAATGTAGTATATTAAAGTGAGATTAAACATTTCTACCCAGTGAAATATTCTACTAATTTTGTTACATAGTTCTACTTTTCAGACAATCATTTAAAAAGGCAACTTCGATTATATGTTTTGTTTTGTTTTTTGACATGAATTTCAATTCATTTGGGTAGTTTTATTGCGCCAACTTGTGAGAGAAAATAGCACATGTAAGTAAGCCAGGCAATTGTGAAAAAAACCCTATGATAAAATGACAATCCCACAAGCACTCAGACAAAGAACAGACTAGATTAAGCATCTATTGGGTGTAAAACATCACATTCAAAGCTGAGGAAATATAACATTAAATAAGACAGCCAGATCCACTTGGAATTTATAATTTAATTGGTAGTAAGGCAGATTAGAGATCAACTCAAGATACATTCCAGCTGTTTGAATCTAGGAGAAAAAGATAATAGAATTAAGACATTTTATATTTATCAACTATACTCAAATCATTTTCCTAAAAAAAAGTCTTGTTTTGTAATTGAAAAATATCTTCAGTCCATATTAATTTTTTTCTGTGATACTGAATATTGCAAGTTAAGGGGCATTTTAGCTCAAACCACTTTAACACAAATGTAGTTCCTTCTGAAAAATACTCAGTTGTCCTCAATCCTACAAAAAAAAAATCAAAACAACCAACGTTTTCCCTTAACCCTGAAACTCTTTCAAGCTATTGCATTGTCTCTCATTTCTCTTTTACCACCAGATATCAAAAAAAAAAAAAAGTAAAAACTGTTGGCTAGCTAGCTAACATCTCTGTAGGGCATTAAGGTATGTGAAGTACTTTGAAAATATTATCTCATTGGATCCCCACAAAACCCTTTGAAATGTAAATGCTATAATTATCCCCATTTTATAGATAAGGAAATTGAGATAGAGGTGAAGTAACTTGCTCAGAGGTATACAGATGGTAAGTGCCTGAAGCTGGACTTAAATTCAGGTCTTTTTAGTTTGCTGCCTCCAATCCCTCATTACACACTCTAATACCAGGCTGGAATCTGGGAATCCACCCATCATCAATACAGCTTCTGTATCTACCATTCTAAAGAAGCAGCGCTCTCCAAGGTCCTAGTAATGTCTCAGTGTCTCAATGGCTTTATCCGTAAAATCAAAGAGTTGGAATAAATTATCTCTAAGGTCCACAACAATATAGTTCTAATTCTACATGAATACAGTATTTAGTTTAATTTACTCTTGTATTTTATTCAAAATCTAATCTCTTGACTATGACAGGAGTTGTGAAGTAGAATATAATCAACGTTAGGCCAGACATTTTAGCTTTTTTTTTTCTTTTTATCCCTAGTGCCTTGCATAGTGCCTAGCACCTAGTAAGCACAAACTCAAGCTATGTAGAATTGAATTGATATTCTATGAGTCTAAGACTAGGTTTTCTTAATTCTGAAATTAGTAAACACTACATACAAAGTAAAACAGAAAAAGCTTCAATTGAAACAGTAAATATCTATTATATAAAGCCTGCATTAAAAAAGTCTGTGATAAATTCAACCCATTATTTTCAAAACCCTTAGGCTTCTCTGTACTTCCTTCTGAATTTTCTAATATTCTCTTCTGTGCACTTTTTTAATGATAATTTTTTATTTCTATTCTTTTTGGGGGGGCAACACTATCACTAGATCACCTGTCCCCTCTAAACTTATTGCAAATAAAAAAGAAAAACACAATTCTTTATTTTTCAATACTAAAAGGGAATTATTTACTTTTAGTTTACAAGATCTAGTTCCAGAGTCCCTTGAGTTTCAAGTTTCTCCCTTCCCTCTCCTCCCCTTCCTATAGTGGCATGCAATCAAGTATAGAATCTGTAAATACTTTCACATTGGACATTAGTCTGGTTGTATAGAAGGCTTGTAACCAATGGAGTGGACAATAGGAAAAAGGAAACAAAACCCAACATGGAAAAGAGCCATAGCATGTAGATGGCTTCAGTCTCCATTTAAACTCTGTTCTTTCTAGATCTTTCTCTG
>CM053583.1:384929804-384950699 GCA_028627135.1 Pseudochirops cupreus
GTGCATTGCTGAGAAGAGTCCAGTTTATCAAAGTTGGTCATCACACATACAATGTGTCTGTGATTGTGTGCAAGTTTTTCCTGGTTCTGCTCTTCTTACTTAGCATCAATTTGTGTAAGCCTCTCCAGGTAAATATGAAGTCCATCTCCTCCCCATTTCTTACAGCACAATAGTAATTCATTACACTCATACACCAAAACTTGTTTAGCCACTCCCCAATTGATGGACATCCCCTTAATTTCCAGGTTTTTTGCTGCCACAAAGAGAACTGCAATATATTTTTGTACTTATGGGTCTTCCTCCCATTTCTATGATCTCTTTGGGATACAACCCCAGAAGTGGTGTTACTGGGTCAGAGGGTATGCAATTATTTATAGCCCTTTGGGCATAGTTCCAGATTGCTCTCCAGAATGGTTGTATCAGTTCACAGCTCCACCAACAATGCATCAGTGTTCCAATTTTTCCACATCCTCTCCAGCATTGCCATTTTCCTCTTTTGTTATCTTAGCCAATCTGGCTGGTGAGATGTCATACCTCAAATTTGGAAAAACACAATTCTTGAAACAAATAAGCAGAATAAAGCAAAAGCAAAAATCTGTTCATCAAAAAATTTTGTCTCATTCTACATGCTGTGTTCATGACCCATCTGTTAAGATGACTAGGTTATTTTAAAGGTACCTTCTAGCCTATAATATAAAGACTAGACAATGATTTTCTTTTTTTCCTTTGGGAAGGGGCTACATTTCTCTTTTCCATCCTTCCCCCTGAAGATTTTTGGTCATGTTCTGACTTAAACTTTCTCTTTCCAGAGCATTAACACCCTGCAAACTAATTAGTAATGTTTTCCCCTCCTAGTCAATGAATTTGAAGCTCATTGCTTTGTCACACAGAGCCAGACTGTATAGCTTATAAAATCTCTTATTTCCAGTTTATTTTTTCCATCAAGGAAAATTATATATTTTGCTGAATGTTTTCTTGGCCCATATTTTATGCTGCTTCAAATGTGTCAGAGATGATTAGCATCTAATTTTTCTCTTCTGTCACACTTGACTTTCAATTAAGCTGTTCACAGGAGTTTTTATTTTTTGATTTGGTTACTGCAGCAGGGAGATGACCACCCATTTGTTCGGTCTCATGTCAGAACAGAGTGGAAGAAGTGGGAAAAAGAAACATCATTTTATTTAGTAACCTACTGAGGTTACACTAGGAGGCCTGTCTGGCACTTCAGGTTGACGACAAATTTTTGGAGCTCTCTGTAGAAGTAGCCCCATCCCACTCAAGACCCACCCTGCTTTCCCTCTACTTCTATGTGAAATAGGGAGAGGCACAACTGAGTCCCTCAGGTAAATTGCATTAGAGAAATTTGATTCATTTCAATAGGCATTCATTAAATGTTTGCTACACATAAGGCACTATGTAGGGCCATAGTGAATGAATGTGGTGAGTTTAGGATGACACCACAGCTACAAACCCAGATAATTGGGAGAATGGTTCTGCCCCCTATTGTGGTAGGAAGCTAGAAACAGGAGAGTGAATGGAAGGAAAGATAATGAATTCTATTGTGGACCTGTTGAGTTTGATAGGCCTCTTCTCATTTCTATCCTTCTTGAAACTTATTTGAAAATCTAGGTAGCTATCTAATATTAACTTGTCTATGACTGTTAAGAATGTGAGTGAAATCCATACATATTGGAAGGCTTTTTTCTTTTTTTTTTTGCTTGGGTTTTTTTTCTCAGTGCTGACCAGGTGAGAATGGAGTATATGAGAGATTATTTGATATGAACAATTACATATATATATATATATATATATATATACATATATATATATATATATATATACACACATATATATACATATGTGTGTATGTATATGTATATATTTATATGTGTGTTTGTATGTGTATATGTGTGTGTATATATATACATACACACACACACACGCACAGAATTTTGGTCATGCCCTAGATCTTTCAAAAAAAAGCTTAAAAACATAATGTGAACCTTTCAAGGAAATGAACCTGAAATTAATATGGTAGGGATTAAGGCAGGTTGATATGATTTTGACCTAAGGATATTTTGATGCTAAAACAACTGAGGCTGCTATAGCTACCTGTAGCCTTCCTTGAGGACCCCTGACACATACAAATCATATAGTGGTAGTATCCCATTGAAGAATTACTATCACTTCCCTCTACCCCCATGTGCAAGAGGTAGAAGAGTTAGAGATGGAGCTCAAGAAAAAAAAGTTAGGATCCAAAATTGTGTGAGTTGAAAACTTTTGAGTGATCCTGAAGTCTAAAGTGTGATCATGCTGGTGAGAATTAGAAGGAACTTTTATACTCATAGAAGTTGATGCAACAAAGGAACCAGGAGGCCAGAATGTTTAATGAATTGCCACATATTTATTATGCTTGTTATCATGAATAATAAAGGAAAAATAGGGGGAAAAAACTCTGAAGATTTCTTTTCCTAGTGGTAATCTGTCTGGCTAAAATAACTAATGGAGTGGGAATATATTTCCTTCCCTCCAAGGAACCATTATTTTGCAGTGAATAGCCAAAACTTAATTTTCTTTTGCTAATAACAAAACTTTAAAAAATCATTGAAAAGATGAAAAATTCAGAAATTGTTTTTGCACATTTTCTTTTCATTACTTGATTTCTGTATTAGCTGTAACTCTAAAAATAATACAACCACTTTCCTCCTTTAATGACTTGCATTCATTGCAAATTATAATCAGACACATTTTGAATATAAGTACATAATGCTGCTACAAATTACCAGGTTAATTTTCTCCAGCAGCTGAAATACTGCCTGGTAGTAAGAATCAGAACCATTTTTTTTCCCAGTTATATAGACCATTTAGACTAGTTTTGAATCTGAGTCTGTCAGCTCTCATTTTTTTATATCTACAAAGCTGTCATTGGTCCATGTGTAGACCATGGGCTTACAGTTTTAAAAATGAAAGTGTTATTTTGTTAGTGAAACCAGACTCTACTGATACCATTAAACATGAGTCCAAAAAAGTCACTGCTGTTGTAGGTAGATTTGGCAGTGGCTACTGATGGTGCGGTGGATAGATCCTTGGTCCTGAAGTCAAGAAGACTTGAGTTCAAATGTGACCTCACAAACTTACTAGGTATATTACTAGGTATATAACCATAGGCAAGTCACTTAATCTTAGTTTCTTCAATGGTAAAATGGGAATAATAATAAAGCACCTTTGGGTCTATGAGGATAAAATGAAAAAAATATTTGTAAGGTTCTTAGATAGTACCTGACACATAGGTGCTATGTAAATGTCAGTTATTATTATTATTTGTGGGTACAAGGAAGTGACTGCTGAAGATATAACCCCATTGAATTCATACAGAATGCCTAAGATGTTACATTTAGTTAAGAGAGTATAGTATGAAACAAGGACATATGGTAATATTATGCCTTGTTCCCTTTAAGATACAAGATTAAGTCATGATATTGATTTAGAGGCACTAGTCCACATCTTTGGATTCTTAAGGAAAAGAAAAAAAAAAGAAACATTACCATTTTTACTCCTCATTACTATTGTTCTTCAACTCTCTCTAAAATCTTTACTGGCTCACAATTGCCTCTAGGCAATGGAGAAATGTAGCATTTTTTTTCCTCCCTCACCTATTATATCTAATCATTTCTATACATCTGAAAGTGATGCAAATCATAACCTTTTGTTCTCTTTTTTAAAACCTTTCTTCTCCTTGGAGTACCAACTCTTCATATTTCCTACCCCTATTACCAAGACAAATAATTTGTCCTTCCTTATATCCTCTATGGAGCAGTTAGGAGGCAAAGTACATAAAGAGTTGGGCCTAGAATTGGGAAGACCTGAGTTTAAATTCAGCTTCAGACACTTACTAGCTCTATGACTCTGAGAAAATTACAAAACCCTGTTTGCTCACTTCCTGCAAAATGAGCTGGAGAAGGAAGCTGCAAACCAATCCAGTATCTTTATCAAGAAAATTCCAAAAGGAATCATAAGAAGTCAGACACAACTGAAAAAAAACTTAACAGCACCAACAAACATCCTCTATGCCAGTAAGATTGATATTTCCTATGTCCATTAACATATCACTAGCATCAAATGAAATAAGATTTCTAAGGCACTTAGCATTGTGTCTAGTATATAGCAGGTGGCTGATTAATGCTTGTTCCCTTTCCCTTCCCCATCACATCATAGGTCTTGGAATTAAAGTTGGAAGGTGCCATCTAGTCCAGTCTCCTCAATTTACAGGTATCTACAACTCTTCCTCTTTATAATATTGAAAGCTCTTTGAGGGCAGGAAATGTACCATTTTTTTCATCTTTACCTAGCCAGGATCCAGCACGTTGCTCTCTATCAATGACTAATGTCAGTTTATTTAAATTGCATAATTGAATCACGTGGTGTCTAGAACCACAGTGCCAACTGAGAACATTTGTCAGTTTCACTTCTTAGCTACTAAAGCTGTTATAATTCAACCTGGTGCTCCAAATCTCTAATAGTAAGAGAAATGTACATTGGGAGGGCTGAAAGGTCTTAGCTCACAATCAGAAAACTGACAAAGGTGATGAAAGGTCACCAAAGTTGGAGGGGCCATGGGAAGATGTGCATATTGATAAATTCTTGGTTCATCTGTGAATCATACCAGCAGTACTCCACAAAGGACTCAAAAACAGAAAGCTTCCATATATGAAAATAGTCATAGCAAAACTTGTATGGGGGGTGGGGAGGGTAGAAAAAAAACTAGGAACACAACTGATGTGAATGAATGGAAACAAAACATAATGAAGCGGTGAGATGATTGAACTCTGAGTTAAAAATATTTGAGTTCAAACCAGCCTCAAATATTTATGGCCTGTGCCTTTCTGGACATACAGGCTTCATAAGACAAAGTTTCTTCATTTGGAAATAAGGGGTTTGGACCTGATGTGTCATCTAGCTTTAAATCTATAAACTTGCAATCGAGGAGTATCTAAACAAATTGTAATATACAAATATAATGGAATGTTGTTGCATCAGGAGAAACAACGACTATGAGCAGCTTAGAGAAGCATGGGAAGACCTACCTGAAAATGAAGTGGGAACACGAAAACAGTATACACTATAATAATAAATGTAAACAAACAAAAAACACTGAATGGCAAATAGACCTATATTAAAGACAATGACCAATCGCAGTCCTAGAAAACAGATGACAAAATACATTTCAATACTTTCAGTAGTGAATGGGTGGGGGAAAGCAGGGAAAACACACCTGTCAAATGCTGTGTATATTGTAATAATTTGTCTCCGGCTTGGTTAGTTTTGTTTGACTGTATTCTTAACAACAAGAAACAGTTTCTGGGTGGAGATGGGGATTTATCAGAAAATGTCAGTGCTGTAAATAAGGTGTCAATAAAAAAATTTTAAAAAATTCTTCTAAATCTGGTAAATGGAGGAAAAGATCTTCAGTATTTTATTTTCAAACAGGTTCCTTGGAATAGCTGAGTCATAATTTAGCAGCATTACTTACTAGTTCAACCCTTACATTTTAATTTTATTTGACTTTTTTAAAAATGTGAACTTAACAAGCACCAAATAAAATGAACATTTCCATGTATAAAAGACAGAAAAAGAAAATGAAATTCATGAAACTAAAGATCTTTGTTTGTGTATAGTTTGGTTTCATCTTTAAGTATATAACAAATTCAGTACATAACTTTCAAAACTGTCCTGTTTCTCTGTGATTCCTTCTGATCAAGTTTTGATTTGAAAGAGAGATGCCAATGGAGTTCAGATTTTAGGTTAGAAGATCTAAGTTATTGCTTGCAGTGTAAATTTCTCAAGACTAATATCTCCAAGGGGAAATACAGTTCAAATCAATTAGATTCTGTCCTAGGTAAAGATGGGAAGAGCATGCCAGAAACAGTTTTGAGGGGGTACTTTTTAGGAAAAACCACTGAAAGCTATTCAAAGCAACATAGCCAAAGATGGCATGGCATTGGCTTAGAATGAAGAAGGAAGCTCTCTGAGTTACAGTTAGGATTTCTTTTTTAAGGATTATCGTAGAGAGGAGAGCAATATTTATTGAATTTTATTCCCTCAAAAGAGCTAGGAGCATTGGTAGAACTTTGAAGAAAAAATAGTTTGGGCTTAATGTAAGAATATACATATATACATAAGTGTGTATATATACACATACATATACATATATATGTAAAATAATTCTATACATACATAATTTTATCAGTTCTTTCTATGGATGCAAATACTATCTTCCTCCATATGTCCTTTATAGTTAATATGGATATTTCTAACAGTCAAAATGACTTTGTCACTCAAAGTTGTTTTACAAACATTATTGCTATTACCGTATACAAAGTTCTCTTGGTTCTGCTCATTTCACTCTTCATTATTTGATTCAAATCTATCCATGCTTGTCTATAATCAACAAGCATCATTTAGTATAGCACAGCAGTATTCTAACATAGTCACATATGATAACTTGTTCGGCCATTCAGTAAAATTTCCAGATCTTTGTCACCACAAAGAAAACTGCAATAAGTATTTTAGAACATACAGGTTTTTTTTTCTCTTTTCCCACATTCATCTTTGGAAACAGATGTTGTAGTGGTATTGCTGGGTCAAAGGTTTAATAACTCTTTGTGCATAATTCCAGATTGTTCTCCAAAATGGCTGAATCAGTTCACAGTCCCACAAACAATGAATTAGTGTCCCAATTTTTCCACATGCCCTCCAACATTCATCACATCCCCCTTCAATCATTTTAGCCAATCTGATGGATATAAAATATCTCAAGTTTGCTTTGATTTGCATTTCTCTAATCAATAATCACTTAGGGCACTTTTTCATATGATTAAAAATTGTTTTGATTTATTCATTGGAAAACTGCATGTTCATATTATTTTGAAATAATATTTATGAAAAGCACTTGGTACAGTGCCTGGAACATGGTAGGATAAATGCTGATTCCCTTCCCTTACCCCACCCCTCCCTAATTGCCAGGTACTATGCTAGTCTCTCAGGAAAAAAAAAGTAAAAGTAATCTGATCCATACCTTCAAGAAGCCTATATTCAAAAAGGGGAGGTAGCATGTATGTTGTGTGTAAATGTAGGTATGTATGTACACATACCTATCCACATAGAACTGATGCAAGGTAAACATGGAAAGTGGAGGCTAGCAACTAGAAGACCAGACAAAGCCTCACGAAGAGTTTGATACTTGGGCTAACTCTTGAAGAAAATGAAGGATCCAAAGAGGTGGAAACAAAGAGGACCTACAATGCAAGCACGGGGGAAATCCAGTACAAAGTTATGGAGAGAGGAGATACTATACCATTTGTGAAAAACAGCAAGACACCATTTTGGCTGGGTTGCATAGTGGTTATGAATGACATATAATAAAATTAAAAGATAGTATGGGACAGGTAATCAAGAGATTTAAATTGCAGAGTTTCTATTTGATCCTAAAGATCATAGGGAGTCACTAAAGTTTATTGAGTAAAGGAATGAAATGGTCAGCACTAAGGTTTGGGAAAACCATTTTGGCAGTTCTGTGGAAGTAGGTTTGGAATCTGGGGAAATGTGAGGCAAGGATACCAATTAAAAGGCAATAATTCAGCATCACCCTTGGAATATGAACTTATAAGGACCTCTTTTCTATCCTGTGTCCCTGGACCCCTGATTTTACTAGGATAATATGAAAGAAATGTAATAATTGGGGTTCTTTGACCTTGAGAGAAATCCAAGTTTCTCCTTTCCTAAAGAAGCCCAGTCATCTATAACTTCATTTTAAGAGGGACACATTGTAGAGATAGGAAGCTCTTCCAAGAAGCCCTGTGCCTCTTTTTGGCACTTTTGTTAAGTCAACAAGATCATTGAGAGAGTTGCCTATGTGGCATAAGCAATATTCTAAAGATTTGGCAATAACCTCTTTAGTTGTTCTTTTTAAATCTGCAATTCAGGTAAAGATTGTTCAGACTTTAAGGGTACGTTTATTTCTTTTAGGGAAGAACCTCTATAGTTATTCTTGATGTCTCCTTGTCAGATAAAAGAATGCTTAACACTTCAAATCATTGAGGGAACTGAATAACAACTTCTGTAGCTATGATGATAATAAAAGGATCTGGGAATATAATGTGCAAATGATAACTTTCTATCCAGAAGGAGTTTGAGAATCAAGTTTCCTTCAGTGACCCCTTGTTCAGTCTGCCATACTCAGTCTTAATGTTTTCATTTTAATCGTGAGAGTTCTCCATATAATAATAGGGCATTACAGGAGGTATTCTGCATTGCAATAGGAAGGATGTCATGACTGAGCCTTTGGCTTGGAGTCAGTTTGAATCCCATTTTGGAATCTCTCCCAACCAGAAGAACTGGTCAAGCTATCCTTAACCCCCATGCCTTGACTACCCACTTGACTTCTCCATCTGACACAATCTATATTGCAGCCAAATTGGCCTACTTTTTTCCATATGTCAGCATATGCATATATGTGAGTGTATGTATATGTTTATTGGTATGTACACACATATGTTTGATTTTATTTATTTTTGCCCTTTTTGTATCCCTAAAGTTTAGCACAATGCCTTGAACTTAACAAATGCTATCTGACTGATTAATCAAGTAGTATATAGCTATATTTTTGCAAATTGACACAGATGAAGGCAGAAATAGCTACATTTATTCACTTCCATATGAATAATGTCTAACAAGGAACAACTTATACACAGGAATGTCATACATTATTTTTTTTCTGAGGATTCACACACTTGCTTACTTATACAAAGTGTTTTATAATAAATTCTGCCTGGTACCCAAGTAACTAAATTCCTTAGATTGGGACCATGGTCCCATTTGCCTTACATTGAATTCCACTTTATAATGAATAGTATAGCACAATTTTATATTATTTATAATGAATAAGAAAAGCAAGTTAAATTTCACCTTTCTTCTTGATCCCAGATGACTTCTACATTGTCTCCATGATCCTCTACTTTCCAGTTTTCACGTGTAGACTTTAGGGTAGAGAATACAGGAAATAATGCATCTTCTCCCCATCAACCCTGAACACATTTTTAAAAAAATAGGCAATTGCTAGGAAAAAAAAATTATCCGGGGCATCCTTTTCTTTGCCACTATGCTGTCTGGCAGGTCACTTTCACAGAAATCAGACACGTGAAAAAGGAAGGGAATGCTCAGAATCTGTGCAAAAGAAAGAGCCTTGTATCAGGAACTCAATCCTGAGTGAGACAGGGAAAGAAGAATCAGATTGTCCTTGCCACAATCATAGCTACTTTATTGTCCTGAGACAGATAGTAAAAAGAAGAGATAAGTTTGAAGAAAAGTATGTTTATCCTTGCCACTCTGGAAGAATTTTTCATCCAGATGAAAGCTATAACCCTTGTATTGTAGAGATGGTCACTACCATCTGAAGCTATAGTCACTATAGCTTGCTGTGCAAGTCAAATTGATCTGAGGCTTGGTTATGATTTGTGCTATTCATCTTTAAAGCATATTCCCATTGTGAATGGTTTGATCCTGAAATGAATCAGTTGAGCTCCCTTTTCTCCTAGTGAAGTAAAAAGTATTTATTAAACACCAACTATGTGCTAGGTACTATGTTAAATAATGGGGATAGGCAAAAATAATCCCTGGTCTCAAGGAGCTTCCAGTCTAATGTGGGAAAAGTGCCAATGATTATGTGCAAATGAGATACGTATAGAATAAATGGGAGGTAATCTCAGATCTGGGCCAACTAGGTGTCAGAGCAGATAAAGCACTGGGCTTGGAATCAGGAAGACTCATCTTCCTGAGTTCAAATCTGGCATCACATACATACAATCTGTGTCACCCTGGGCAAGTCACTTAACTCTCTTTGCCTCAGTTTCCTAATATGTAAAATGAGCTGGAGACAAACACTCCAATATCTTTGTCAAGAAAACCCAAGATGAGATCACAAAGAGTCAGACACAAGTGCATAAATAAAAAATCTCAGATCTACTATCTCCATCACCACCCTAGAAACAGCCCATGAATACTGTTTTCTGGGATTCCAAAACCATAGCAGGCTGACTCTCAGGGCATTACACTCAAATTCTAGTTCTCTGTGATGGTGGACAAGCCTCGAGCTCTGTAAGTCTCACTTTCTCACGGAGTAGAAACCTGATTATACTTTAATGCCACAACAGGTACAAAGTTATATTCAACTTCAATTCCTGGTCCCATTTTAGTCTCCAATCACAACCAGAATGCCAAGATGGGAACCACCTTCATTCCAGGCCTTATGACAAGGCTACTACATTCCCAGAAACACAGAAATATTGAAAGAGGAAGTCCAGTTTCTCCCATTTCCATTGTTTTTATGGTTTCCTGGACAATCAATGGGTATAATAACTTAAAAGGAGGACTAGATGAGAAGGGAAAAACCCTGGGTTTTAGATCTGACTCCATCATGGACAATCTCTGTGATCCTGGAGAGGAAACTTGACTTCTCAGAGATGGAACTTCTTCATTTGCAAAATGAGCACCAAGTTAGGTAAAAGCTATGAAAAGACTGAAAATATTACCCCAAAGGCATAAACTGTTTGAACAACTTACCTAGAAGCCATGATCTCAATCATCTGGGACTTTAGCAACTTATTTCTCTAATGTACACTATATTTTTGTTGTTCTTTTGCTTTAAGAGACAAAAATGATAGTAACAACAATAACTCTCTTTGTACAGTCAAGCAACAAGCATTTATTAAGTGCCTACTGTCTACCAAGCTCTATGTGCTCAGAATGTTCATGCCACTGAGTATTTTTTTTTAATTTATTGTGTTTGTATCCTGCATGCCTAGTACAGTGCCTGGTATATAGCAAGTTTTTAATAAATGCTTGTCAATTGCTTTGTTCATTGCTTTGCATTTTCTAAAGTGCAGAAATAGACTCTCATTTGGTTCTCATAGCACCTCTGTGAGGTAGGTAGGAAAATTATTGCTGGCTCCATTTTTCTAGATGAGAAAGCTGAGGTTTAGAGGGATTTACCCGGAGTCAAACAGCTGATCAATGGCAAACCTGGTAATCAAATCCAAGTCCTCTGACAAAATGCATTGCTCTCTTCAAGGAAACAATTGTCTCAAAATAACAGTAGGCAATTTTGATGCTGCTTTTTTTCTTCCATTTACCAGGTGCATTTTTCATAATAGCTCTATGAGAGAGGTAATGCAAGTTTTCTTTAGACTCATTTAATATAAGGGGAAATGAAGACTCATGGGAAATGAAGTGACTGATCCAAGATCTCACTACTAGTAAATTTAGAACCAACATTTGAAACCAGGTATTACAACTGTCTTTTCTGTGCCATAAAACCCTCACTAATAATCCACATTTATATATTAGAAAAGAAAGTCATGTCATTTCAACACAGTATAATTGACATTTCTTTCTTCAAGAAAAATTCCAAAAGAAAGGCATATTAGGTCTAAGTATTTTATATCCTCTCATTTCTTCTTTTTTTTAATGCTACAAAATTACCAACTCTGACTCTCCATCTAAAAGTGACATCATTTCAAATGGCACAGTGGATATTTTGAAATGTTTTGGAGATTTTAAGTGGCTTTGAAAATGCCTTCTGACATTGGAGGGCTATAGAACTGCCATGATATGATATGTGAAATAGAACAAAAGACTTTAAAATATCATATCTTATAGTACCCACAATAAAAATAAAGATAGAAACAACTTGATTCCATGGATCCTGAGCCTATTTTCAAGAAGCAAATAACATCCTTTGCTTATCCCACTGACATCTAGTGAGGGCACAAGATAGGAACTGCTTCTTGAAACACTTTGTCTTTTTGTATTTATTTGATTTGAGGGTAATTTAAAAGAGGATGCACATAATTAATTGCTTTAAGTAGTTCATTGCCTGTGATTGGTGCTCAGAGTGAAGCAAGAAAAATATATCAGCCTTGAGATCAAGCTGGGAAGGAGATGGAGGAAACGAGATTTTTATCTCCACTTTCTTTATGACTCAAATAATAATACCTAGTGATATTACAATTTAAGGGCAGCTAGGTGGATCAGTGGATTAGTGTCACGCCTGAAGTTAGGAAGACTCATCTCTGTGAGTTCAAATCTGGTTTCAGACACTTACTAGTTGTGTGACCCTGGGTATGTCGCTTAATCCTGTTTACCTCAGTTTCCTAATCTGCAAAATGACCTGGAGAAGGAAATCATAAACCACTCCAATATCTTTGTCAAGAAAACCCCAATGGAGCCACAAACAGTTGGACATGACTGAACAAGAGAATTTTGATGAGCAATTATTTAGCAATACCAAAAGTCAGAAACTATAATAAGCCTTTTTTCATTTGAATCTACTATATGCTATGATGTATCTGCCATCTAGATTTCCTGTGTGGTCTGCTTTTGAACTGTCATAGACTCAATGTCCATAAAACTTAAGTGTTAAGCACATTAGTTTGCCCTATGATTATCACGCTTTTCTTATTCTTTATTTGATTCACTACATAAGACCGTGGCTTTAAAAAGAAACTGTTGTACAGTCAACATTAGCTACCCAGAAACAACCTGGTATAAAGTATACAGATACAGCCTGGGGATCAGAAAGGCCATTGTTCAAATTCAGGTACAGACATATTGATGTAACATTTGGTGACTATTAGGCTCTTGCCTAGTGATAGAATTTTAAATATCCCAAATTAATAATATTTCTGCTCTTAGAAGTGTACTTAATCTATGTCCCTTTCCTCTTCACATCCTTTTAAACAATGCCCTTAAAGTAAAGAGAATAGAACATGGAAGGTGATGTTCTATTCCTTCCCTGGGTCCTGTTTTCCAGAGAGAAGAGTCATAACCTCATCTATCAAAGGAGAAAACAAAGAAAGATTCTTATCTGAAAACATAGAAAATTAGGTGAAGTTTGGTCATTACTCCTAAAGCTTTTCAGTGTCCTTCTCTGAAAGGGCAATGGCATAGGGTTCTCAAGTTGACCACTTTTTTTTTTTTTTGCTTTTTGGAGGGCAATTGAGGTTAAGTGACTTGCCCAACATCACACAGCTAGTAAGTACTAAGTGTCTGAGTCTGGATTTGAATTCAGGTCCTCCTGACTTCAGGGCCAGTGCTTTATTGACTGCACCACCTAGCCAACCCAAGTTGACCACTTCTTGTTTCAAATTCTCTACTTTAACCAAATTCTCCTGTGAGCCTGTACTCCTTCTTAAACATATTATCCAATGTTTCACAAGAAAAATTGTTTCCTACCCTCTTACTGAATCATGATTTTGATTTATTCAGCATAACTGATCTTAGTTGTATCTTAGACACAGGGGATTTGATTGAGTTGTTTCACCCCAGGATATGAATCACTGCTAACCTACCATACCTCTTCCAGAAGACAGGGGAAAATCCATGATAGAAATTAGAACTTCAAAATTCCAAAGTCTATTTTGTTGTAATTGCAGAAAATTGATGGTCAAATGAAAGGGCTGAGTCATTTGGCATCATTTCATTCCCCATTTTTTTTTATTTTAAGTTTCAAATAATTTTCTTGAGCTGGTATTTCACATTTGTCTGAGAGGCAAACTGTAGAGTGCCAATGTAGAAAACATTGCAGGGAGTATTATCCAGAAGGATCTGACAGTCTGTCATGAAACTTTTGTGGGCAAAATAGGGAGATGGAGACAGAATAATAGCCATTAGGAAGGTTCAGGCCTGTTTAATTGGCTGACCTGATGTGTGTTTATAAGACAAAGCTGGGAGTAATAACTAATGCATTGGATATCAGAATTAAGATCGAAAAAGGGATCGACAGTTCAGAATGATGAGACAATTATTCTCATTGATCAATTAATAATAAAGATGTAATGTTCCAAATGGTTTTAAGAATAGCAGTAGAGAATGAAGCCATGGTTAGAAATCAATTAATGTGAAAAGTATTGGGGAATTAAGTAGAATGCATGCTCAATATGAATGGTGTGATATGGAAGCTAAAAGAGTGTCATCTGATCTAAGTTTATGTTACAAATCAAGAGTTCGGAATGAGGAAGATTCTATTCCCATTGTATTCTATCCTGCTCTTATAAGAGTGCATTGTATCCAATACTGGATGCCATATTTGATCAATGGCATTAGAAAACTGGGTTATATATAGAATTATATGGGGAAGAGGGATCATAGCATTCACATACACAATCATTTGAAGCAATTGTGAACGTTAAACCTGGAGAAGAGGAGTTCAATATGATGAGCATTGCATTCAAATAATTAAGAGGTGATTTGATAGAAAAGGACTATGTTGTAGAATGGCAGAGGGAGAAGAGTTTTTTTTTCCCCCTCTTAGTCCTATAATTTAAAATAGCAAAATTTGGTTCTACATAAAGAATAAACTCTAACAATTAGAAATATTCAAAAGGGCTACTTAGCAATTAGTAGGATAGAGAGAAAATTCACTATCATTGGATTATTTGAATAGAAGGCTAAATTTATCAAAAATGTTGGAGAGAGGAGCAGCTAGGAGGCACAGTGAATAGAGCACCAGTCCTGGAATCAGGAGGATCTGAGTTCAAATCAGGCCTAAGACACATAGCACCTACTAGCTGTGTGACCTTGGGCAAGACACTTAACCCCTATTGCCCTGTCTTCCCCCCTAAAAAAATGTTGTAGAGAGTATTCAAGCTTTAAATAGGGTTAGATTAGTTGACCTCTGAAATCCATTCTAGCATTTAAATTTTAGAAGCAGAACAGATTTTCAGTAAAATCTAAATCAGGTCTTCATAGTGTGATCACATTTCTTTGTTTGAAGTTCATTCCCTAAAGTCTATATAAATGTAGCCTTATTAGGCTCAGGAATCATTATTCCAACTCCACTCACACTGAGAAGTCATTTTCTCCAGAGAAAGGTTATATTTCTGCACTCAGATTCTGTGGTATTAGTAAGGGGTTAGGATGTCTTTTTAATGTTACTGTCAAAAAAGCCCATTCTGGTGTATTTTCCCCCAATATCAATTGCTGGCTAGAATTATTTCCTTTATGTCACTGACTGACCTAGTAATTAGCACTTCCATATCATGTAACCAATTAGCATAAACTAATTTTTACAAAATGGATATTTTTACTGAGATAATATAGCAAGAACAGAAGTTATAAACATATTCCCCCCCCCCCCCAAATAGGGACACATTCTCTTCTATATCACCCTGGTCTCTGGGGATAGAAACTTCAAACTTAAAGCGTTTTCTACAGAACATTCAACCTGATGACTATACTGCTAATTAAAGTTTTGACTATTAGACAGTTACTCTCTGCTTGCAGGATTAAGTATCTTGGCTGCTGGGTCAACCCACTGCTGGACTGAGTCCCAGTAAGTCGTCAGTGCTGTGCTTATAGACTAGCCTCATCTGACCATGAACTCTAACATGGACGTCAGCTTTTGGGACTCTGGTAGTTTTGCTGATATTTAGAAACTTACGGAGTTAAAGCTTAGTCTTTTCCATCTCCAAAATGGAAATGGTAGACACCACAAAGACAAAAATAAGAGCAGACAATGTGCTCGTGGTTTCATAAGGACCTGGTCCAGTCATTAATGTTCTCCCTGCCTGGATGCTTACAACAATATTTGCAGGAGAGAGCAGGAGCAGCTGATGGGGCCTTTTTGTATCCAAATTCAATTTTAACTCAGACACCAATTGAAAAACCTTTTCCCACCACATGGTAAATAAATAAATAAATAAATAAATAAATAGAATGTCTTTACATACTCCAAAGTCTCAGTGTGGAATTGCTTCAAATTGAGAATGCTATGCCTATTCATAAGGATTGGATTGTCATTGGTCAGTCCCCTGCTACATTGAAGTGAACAAAAACCCAGACCAAATTCCAATGAAAATGATTAGTCAAACAATCCATGCTTCTATTTTTCTCCATCCATGCAGACAACTGAGTGGAAGTTTTGCTTTGTAATTTGCCATACACCTACTTTTCCCACCTCATTTCCCACTACAGATATGGAGAAACTTTCCCTCCAACATCTTGTGTCCATTGTCTGTTCAATTCTGGTGTTTTCATCAAGAATACTTGAAAGTCCTCTATTTCATTGAATGATCATGTATTCCCCTGAAGCTTTATACTCAGTTTGGCTGAGTAGGTGATTCTTGGTTTTAATCCTAGCTCCTTTGACCTCTGGAATATCATATTCTAAGACCTGCGATCCCTTAATGTAGAAGCTGCTAGATCTTGTGTTATCCTGATTGTGTTTCCACAATAGTAAAATTGTTCCTTCCTGGCTGCTTGTATTTTTTTCTCCTTTACCTGGGAACTCTGAAATTTGGCTATGATATTACTAGGAGTTTTCATTTTGGGATCTTTTTCAAAAGGTGATTGGTGAATTCTTTCAATTTTTATTTTGCTCTCTGGTTCTAGAATATCAGGGCAATTTTCCTTGAGAAATTCTTGAAGGATGATTTCTACATTCTTTTTTTGATCACGGCTTTTGGGTAGTTCAATAATTTTAAAATTATCTGTCCTGGAATTATTCTCCAGGTCAGTGGTTTATCCAATGAGGTTTTTCACATTGCCTCCTATTTTTTTCATTTGTTTGGATCTGTTTTAAATATCTTGATTTCTCATAAAGTCATTAGCTTCCATTTGCTTCAATCTAATTTTGAAAGAATTATCCTCTTCAGTGAGCTTTTGAAATTCCTTTTCCACCTGGCAAATTTGGCTTTTTAAGTTATTCTTCTCCTCATTGTCTTTTTGGGCCTCTTTTGCCGTTTGTGTCAATCTATTTTAAGGTATTATTTTCTTCAGTCAGGCTGTTGATGCTCTTTTCTGTTCTTTGCTTTTGGAGGGTGGAGGGCAATGCAATTGGGGTTAAGTGACTTATTCAAGGTCACATGCTAGTAAGTGTTAAGTTTCTGAGGAGATTTGAACTCAAGTCCTCCTGACTCCAAGGTGGGTATTCTATTCACTGCTCCACCTATCCACCCCTGGGCACTCCCTTTTCATGATTTTCTTGCATCATTCTCATTTCTCTTCCCAATTTTTCCTTCACTTCTCTTACTTGATTTTTAAAATCCTTCTTGAGCTCCATGGCCTGCAACCAGTTCATATTTTTCTTGGAATCTTTTGATGTAGGAGTTTTGACTTTGTTGTCTTCTTCTGATTCCATGTTTTGATCCTTTTTGTCCCCTAAAAAAGATTCAACAGTTGGATTGTGCTTCCTCTGTTTTCTCATTTTGTCAACCAGTTACTTGACTTTTGAGCTCTTTGCCCATGTGGAATTCTGCTTCCAGAGTGGAGAGAGCTGTGTCTCAAATTGCTGGGGTTTTCACAAATATTCTCAGAGCTATTGTCAGAGCTATGAACAGGGTGCCCTCTCAATAGCCACCACAAGTTCTGGTACACTGGCATTCCTCACCCCAGCACCACCACTCAGGACTGCAACCCACATCCAATCAGGTCAAAGCAAGAGTGATTACCCTCCAAATGGTCATTTGGTCCCCCTGTGATCAGCCAGCCAGGAGCTCCAGAGACAGCCATGTGGCAGTAGCCACCATACCACTGTGCACCTCTTGCCCCAGGGGAGCGACCTGTCTGTACTTTTCTTTCACCCTGGATAAACAGGGTTTCCCACTGACATTTAACTTTGTCTTTGGTATTTATGGGTTGAGAAGTCTGGAAACCAGCACAGCTGTCAGTGATTTACTCTCCTGAAGTCTGCTCAGTCTGGTCTGTTCTGTTGATTGGGCCTGCCCCAGGTCTGGGCCCACATGGGTCACACAGAACTATACTCAGCTCCCAGTCTGGTGCAATAGATCCTTCCTGTTCTAGAATATCAGGGCAATTTTCTTTGAGAAATTCTTGAAGGATGCTTTCTTAGTTCTTTTTTGATCATGGCTTTCAGGTAGTCCAATAATTTTTGAATTGTCTCTCCTAGATCTATTTTCCAGGTCAGTGGAATATTAGTTTCTCTCCTTCACTTCATGGGTTCTGTAGCTCTAAAATCTGTTTAGAGTCATATTTTCCAGGTATTGGAAGTGGTTGGTGTGGACACTCAAGCAAGTTCCTGCTTTTACTCTGCCATCTCTGCTCCATCCCCTTTATAGCTCTCCTTTCACAAGGTGAGTCAAACATGCATGTGTGATACACATTTTTCCCATAGTGCTACAGGACATAATTTTTCTTGAGATTCTCTGGATATTCATATTTAGTAAGGGATAAAACAGGGAGATTGAGGTAGAATGGAATAATAGATAGAGGGATGGATTTTTAGCTCAAAAGACCTTAGCTTAAGAACTGCTTCTGATATATAGAAAGTGTGAGAAACCCAATTAAGCTCTTAGTTCATTCAGTCAAATATCTAAAACTTTTAAGTAATAAATGAGTTACCAATCTCATGAATGGAGTGTTCATACTGCAAGTTCCTTACACTAAAAAAAATTAAATTAACAGATGACCTCATCCTTTGATTATTTCAAATATTTTTATTTAAATGAATAGTCCAATGCATTACTCTACTTGTACACATATCTTAGGCAGGCACCAACACAAATCCAAAACTGCTTAGGAAGGAGAAAACAGACTGGATGCCATTTGGGAAATCTTGGTGTTTTTTTTTTAATCTTTTTAAGACCTCTCATTCTTCCTTTTAACGAAAATTCACCTTTTGCAATCTGGATTCAAATCATGGAACTCGAAAGACTTCAGAATAATTAGAATTGAAAAAGACCCCAAAAGAATGGATATTGCTAACTTAATGGATATTAGTAGGCTGCAGAGAGTGACTTACCAGTGATATGTGGCACAAAAGCATCAGTAATATGATATGGCTAGAAAATGGGCACTCATGTTTCAAGTGCAAAGGATGTCTACTCAAAAAGAAGACCTCCTAACACGTTAGATTGATCCTCTAGGGGGAAATTTTTGGAAGAAATGAACAAGAATCACACAGAATGAGAAAGCGTGGATGGATTGCTATGTTTCTGATTATATCAATTGTGAGTTCCTTTCCTCATAAACTGTCTCCACGATTTTGTACATATTTTAATTTATTCAGTTCATATTTGCGTGTATATATTTGTACATATTTTTGTCCACATTTTAACTTATTCATACATATTTCATACTTTGTACATAGATTAGTTTATTTAGTTCCTATTTGCATGTATATGTTAACATGAGTACTTATTATCTACCCTACTCTCATATGATCACCTTTCAAGAAGGCAATGTTTCATTCTTTGCACTCATATCCCAAATGCCTTATATCTCAAGCAAATAGTATAGTATGCTATTTTATAAATGTTGATTGAGTGATGGATTGATTGTACCAGTGAAGAGAGTGCCCGCAGTAAGATAATCCAGGGACGTATGTAATGTAGTAAACAAATATCAAGGAAAAAAAGTGTAAAATGCATTTAATGGATTACAATAGAGAGGATAACTTAAGGATTCCAAGTCTGCAGGTGTGGGAGCTGGGAAAGATGGTTTCTTTTACAGTATGGGCTCTGCTATTAATCTAAAGAGGAAAAAAATGATCTTATTCTGTGTGTGTGTGGTTTTTTTTAAAGATATTCTACCTCTCATCCAGGTATTTACTCTGGCTTTCGCCCATACCTGGAATCTTCTCTCTTCTCTTAAAATCCCTCCTTCTACAGAAAGCCTTCTTCTCTTAATTCTGGTGCCTTCCCTCTTTTAATTATTTCCTATTTATCCTTTATACAGTTTACTTTATATATATATGTATATATATATGTATATATATATATATATATATATATATATATATATACATATTTGCTTACATGTTGTCTCCCTCATTAGATGGGAGGTTCCTTGATGGCAGAGACTTTCATTTTATTTTTTGTATTCCCAGTACTTCATGCAGTGTCTTGTGTGTAGGACATATTTAATAATTGCTTATTGATTGATTGTCACATAGAACAAATATATTGTGCTTTTGAATATTTCCTACTCCCTTTCATTTATCTCCAAATCGTTCCTCTTCAGGTGAAGAATTTATTCAAACACAAACTTTCAAACTGTTAAGATGCTTTAAAAAAAAAAGGTGACAAACTTTTAATTTAAACTTATGTCCAGAAAATGTATTCTGATGATAGGACCATTGGTGTAAATATAGAATTCGATGGGACTTTAAAGGTTATGTAGTTCTACTTCTTCATTTTGCAAATAAGGAAAATTGGAGCCAGGAGCTATAAGTGATAAGCTCCATCATACTGGTAGTAATTGGAAGAGGAAGGATTTGAACTGAATTCTTCTGAATCCCAAAACCTAACAATATCCTTTCAATGACACCATACTTTAATCTCATTAATGTGTGCCTTTCAATGAGATAACATTACTAGTTTTGCAAATGTCCACCTGCTATGGAAATAATAATAATGACTGGTTTTTTTTGTATTCATATGCATATATATATATATATATATATATATATATATATATATATATATATATATATATATATATACACCCTCCTATACAGACATATGTGTATGTATACATATATATACATTTGTATTCCCTTCACCTATGCTCAGACAGAGAAAAATTTCATAAGTTACAATTCTCTATTTTCCATGTTGGCATGTAAATAGTGCAACTTTGATAAGTTCCTTATGATTTCTTTTCCATGTTTACCTTCTCATGCTTCTTTGAAGTTCTATTTTACCCTCTGGTTATAAAATATCAGGGTAATTTTCCTTGAGAATTTCTTGAAGGATGCTTTCTAAGTTCTTTTTTTGATCATGGCTTTCAGGTAGTCTAATAATTTTTAAATTGTCTCTCCTGGGGGGGCAGAGCCAAGATGGCGGCGTAGTAGCAGCAACATATTGCAGCTCTCACATAGCCACC